>JAMAKP010000030.1:0-203221 GCA_023628455.1 Chaetomiaceae sp. B2702 | reverse complement strand
ACAAAAACATTGGGGGGGGGTTTCTTCCACCCCCCCCCCCCCCCCCCCCCCCCCCCAAATCCTTTACTTTTCCACCTTACCTACCTATCTCCCCCAACCCATTCGTGCTTGTAGAACATGTCCTAACCACCCCACCACCCCATTCCAGACACCGCTGATGAAAGCCCCGACCTCCTACACCTACACCATCCCCTCGTGCCTCAAGAAGGGTTACTACCTCGTCCGCCACGAAATCATCGCCCTACACGCCGCCTGGCAGTACCCCGGCGCCCAGTTCTACCCCGGCTGCCACCAGATCAATGTCATTGGCGGCGGCTCGACCGTGCCGAGCTCGCTGGTTGCGTTTCCCGGCGCGTACAAGGGGACGGATGCGGGGATTACCTATGATGCGTACAAGGGTGAGTACTTCTTTCTCCCGGGGGAGGGGGGGGGACGATTGGGTGTGCTGGAAAGTGAGAGATGTGCTGACGCCGGGGGGATGACCGTAGCGCAAACGTATACCATTCCGGGACCCAAGGTGTTTACCTGCTAAGAAGGTAGGCGCTGTACTGGCTCAGGATGTGGGTGGAACATGGATGATGAATACGTAGATTGGGTGCTTAGGGGAAGAATGGCACTGGTTGCTGGGGGTGGAATGTTGGACGTTAGGTTTTTTTGAGTCTTTGACTTCTCTGCACATATTCGTGGACAGTATATAAGTGGATTGCGTTCACTGTTCTTCTCACGGTGATGCCTCTGTTGTCTCCCGAATTGCCATTTTAGAATATCTGACAGCCCATGATCGATGAACCTTTCTGCTTCTCTTCTCCACAACCAGCAGAAGGAGTTGTCCCGCTCAAACTTTATACTACTCTTAGACCCCATCCCCCTCTCAGTGGTATGAAACCTGATTTTTCCATCTCCTTTGATTAGGCTCAATACTACTGTGGCATTCCCTTTGACACCGCTGCAGCCAGCTTTCGGCGGCTGCGGTGGTGGAGATGATCGGTTCGAATGCCGGACGGTCATTTGTTCCAAATAGACTAGGTAGGAGCCTAAGGTTTGAGTCAGCTCGAAGCAGAGTTAGATCAGTGATGACAACTGCCCTTTAGAACATGGAGGTATGATAGCGTGACAGATATTTGACCTCTGAGGTTCACCCTTTCCCTTGACTTGTAAAACTCTGGTGACCCTGATTTATGCCATGATACCGCATGCCACATGTCCCTTTCACAGAGCACACATGCCCCCCTGACTCACTCCTTAAAGTCGGTACTGCTCCACACATCCTCATACACCCTAGCCGTCTCCGCCAAGTCCTCGCTCAACGCCCGCATCGCCTTGCCCCTCCGTGTCACTTCCCAGCGGGCAGCCTCAGCCGCGCCTCTTTCCCCTTCAACAAGCCCTCACCAGCAACATAATTACTCCCAGATCCTCGCGGCGCCCTGGGCTCCACAGGATTCCCCAACTGCCGGCCATCAAAAGGCCGCAAAGTTTGCCCTCGCTTCGTGCGCGACGGTCCCCTCGTACGCCTTCAACGCCGGGCGCCAGATTCGCCGTGCCCACCGCGTTGACGCCGGACAGGAAGGCCGTACGGAAGTAGCCGGGCTCGACGATGGCGGCGAGCGTCTGTGTGATGCCCTCGAGCGCGAACTTGGTGATCGCGCAAATAGACGCCGTTGGAAGGGTAGCCGCGCATAGCGCCGATGCAGGAGAGATCCAGGATGGAGCTTCCCGTGTTTTGGGCCCGAAGGCGCGGGAGGAAGGCGCGGATTGTGCGCAGGAAGCCGAAGACGTTGATGTTGAATTGCTTTTTGACCTTTGAGTCTCTGGGGGAGGATTGGGTGGTTAATTAGTCTTTTTTTCTTTTTTTCTTTTTTTCTTTCTTTTTCGGCAAGTGGTGTTGGTGTTAGTAGGAGGCTTTACTTGGTCTCCTCGATGGCTCCCATGTAGGCATAGCCTGCGTTGTTGACAAGGACATCGACTTGTCCAAAGGCAGAGAATGCCTCCTCGGCGTTGGTGTTCATCTTCTCCTGCGAACAGGTTACATGATGCTTCTTGGGTGCATCTCCGTTTCACTTGGCCTCTCCCTTGCGTCCCTTGGGGGGTCCATGCCAGCGGCAATCCCCATGCCGACAACAGCCTAAACCCTTCAAATAATACTCGCGAAGAAGGCTCCCTGCATATCGTCGGCGGGCTTGCGCCGTCCCCCTCTTCTCGAGTGAGTCAGCACCGTCTTGGCCGACCAGTGACAGAATATCTCGATATCTACATCACCATCTTGGCATCAGCCTGCGACACACCACGCAATGCGAATGCTGATTTAGAACCATTGCAGCCACATCCTATTGCGCTATGCCCGAAACCTGGTATGGTTTCTCTGCGTTTGCCATGCAGGACGTCCACCCACGGCTGGGCATTGGAAATCGGATTCGAATATTGCTGCAATTTTTCGTGACGAAGTGCTTATCATGTTCGTTTCTGAGTATGAGGAGATGTTGGGGCAGAAGGTCAGCCACTCTGAAGCCAAAGTAGATGGTTATTCCTGCAGCCAACAATGAGGAACCCCCGCGCGCGCGAACGCCATGAAGGTTGGTCCCACCGGCCACTGTAGTTCTATACTTTCTTAGCCCTAAGGGGAACCGCCAGGAGAGTTTAAACTTGCAATGAAACAGGTAATATGCACAGACGCCACTAAAAGCTTTACGCCTCCTTGATGGCAAGCTTCTCTCTCATCTCCTTTTTGATCCTGGTAATCGTGCCAGAGCCGCCATAAACGAGCCCCGTGTAGACCATGGCCACGCTGGCGCCGGCGTTCAGGACTTTCAGCGCCTGCTCTCCGTTGGTAATCCCGCCGGTCGCGAACACGACCTTTTGCGGCGGAAACACGTCATCCACGCCAGGCGTCTTGAGTGAGTAGCTGTCGAGCATCTTGCGATACCTCCCTACCAAGCTCAGCGTCCGCTCAAACATGGCCGGGCCAGAGAACCCGCCCTCCTCCGTGAGCGCCTTCTGCTCCTTGGCATTGAGCTTCACGCCCTGCGGGACCATGCCCGCTCGCCGCTTGGTCGTGTTGCCCACAATCACACCGTCCACCCCGCTCATCCACACCGCCTGCACAACTCCCTCCATCTGGGTATCATCCTCCTCGTCGGGCGACACCTTGACCATAACCCTGGGCTTGACCTTCCGCGCCGTCTTCTTCGCCTCGTCCACCACCGCACTCAACAACCTGGCCAACGGCTCCGCCGCCTGCAGGTCCCTCAACCCGGGCGTATTCGGACTGCTGACGTTCACCACCAGCACATCCGCGTACGGCGCGAGCCGCTGGGCACAGTACACATGGTCCCGAATCACGGCCTGCATATCCTTCTCGTCCGTCTTCTTGTTCTTGGCAATCTGCACGCACAGCAGCCTCCCCGGCTGCAGGCTCCCCGTCGGGACACCCTCCCCGGCTTCCCCATCTAGCATCTGCTGTTCCGTCAGCCCCACCCCGCGCGCGAACTTCCGCAGCCGCTCGCGCAACCGCGCCGCCATGGCGTCGGCGCCGCGCGAGTTGAGCCCGTACCGGTTGATGAGGCCGTCCACGGCGGGGATGCGGAAGACGCGCGGGCGCGGGTTGCCGTCTTGTGGGAAAGGTGTGCAGCCGCCGACCTCGACGACCCCCGCGCCCAGCGCGAAGAGCGGGTCGGGGATCTCGGCGTCTTTGTCGAGCCCCGCCGAGATGCCGATCGGGTTGGCGAGGGTGACGCCAAAGACGGCTGTCGCGAGGGGGTTGGCCGTGGCGGCCGCGGCGGTGCGTTCAGGGGCGGAGGGCCGCTCGCGCGGGTGCAGGCCGAGGGAGTAGAGCGCCTTGAGGGCGGCGGTGCCGGCGTGGTGGGCATCTTCGGCGTCGGGGAAGACGAGGCGTAGGAGACGCGGGACGAGCCATTGGTGGAACGAGGCGCGGGTGTCTGTTGCATAGTAGTAGGTTAGGCCGGCGGTTGCGGCGAGGAGGGTGGTGACGAAGATGTTGCGGGCTGTGGATGGGCTTTGTCGAGCGGAGGAGGTCGACGCGGGGCGTCGAGGGATATAACCGCGGCTGTTGAATCGTGGTTGCGGCCGTGCAAAAGGTCGCAGGGTGGTTGCAAGCGAGCGTCGGGCTTGGAGACAGGTGCCCGCCATCATGGAAATGAGAGCTGGACAAGGCCAGCGCTCAATGGCTGAGAACGAAGGGTTACCGAGATGTCGGCGGTGGTGTTGTAAAGTTAGAAATTTTGGTTTCAGGTGCAGAGCTGCAGCTTCAGAGTCGCAGCGCTAAAAGTGCCAACGCAATGAGACACAGCAGGCTGTGGGTCTAGGCCCTCGGGGCCCCTGTAGCTCCCCGCATCTTTGATCTGATGGGGATCTCGGAATGCAAACTCAAACTCGATCTAAACTAGATGCAAAATACAACAGAAACGCCAGGCCATGCAAATGTCTATCCAGGAGATATCCCGTCTCTATCCGTCGCTTTTTATCCCGAATATCATGATGTGAGAATCTAAGCTGAAAACTTGCACCAACCCGACTCTATGCCGCAGCTTTCTCCATGCCCGCGTCTTCCAGCGATTCCGCTTGCCCAGCAACCATACTCCCTTCCGCCAACCGGTTCAGATAGCTGAGATATGTTTGCCACCCGACAGCGATCACTCCTCCGAAAACCGGGCGGTACTCGAGGGGGAGGAACGCAAAGCTGAACGCTGTGACCGCGGGCCATAGTTTGCACGAGTTCACGCAACTGACGGGGACCGTCTTCGTGATGCGCTCCCAGGTCTCCGCCAGTGTCGCGCCCGACAGCAGCGCCTGCATCCCAAAGAAATATGTGTTAAACACGGGCGTGAAGCAGACTTGGTTGACGATAACCTTGGTGGCTAACGACAGGAGGCGCGACCGATAGTTGAAGCTCTCGGAGAGCCAGACGAACCTGCGAGCGCCGTGTCAGCCATGCCACAGCAGCGCATGCGAATAATACCTACCAGTTGTAACTCGGGATGGACGATATCGATCCGATCAATAGTGACCGTGCCGTCCGCGTTGGGTCGTAGTCCCTCCCGCCCATGCTCTGCGCCGAAACTACACAGCTGTCAGCACCGACCCTGCCAAGATCGAGAAGAGGGAATGGTGCTGGACTCGGGTGGACGCACGGTCGGAACACAAGTAGATGAACACCGAGGTGCACACTTGCGTCACGTATGGTCTCTTTCGTTGGGCGCGGGCATAGGCCTGGGCTGCCCTCGTCAAGGGGCCCAGCCTCTGCCAGAAGTTGAGTGTCGGGACATTGTTGGGCGTGGGAATTTGGTCCTGGGGTCGCGCGGGTCCTTTGGTCGCCTTCGTTGCGTCGCTGTTGGTCGAATGCGCCCGCCGCTGGCGCAACTTCCGGAGCACGTCAATGTGGCGCCGAAGAACCGTTCTGCATGTCGAACAAACTGCCATTCTGTTTTGCTATGTCGCGAGAGAGAGTCATCGACTGCCGGGATTTGCGCCAATGCTGGGTAGAATCGTTGGTTGTCGGGTTGGGAATGCCGGTGACTCGGCACTGCACGGCGCCGCCGGATTCGGCGCGGATATAGCGTCCCTTACTAAAATTGCCGCGTTCTTCCGCCTCAAGCTCGTTGGTCGCCCTGCCTGAAACAGCGTTGCTGGCAACTTCGGCTCTTGTGACACCAGCACGTGGCGAGCTAGGGGCGGGGCGCCAGCACATGCGCAACAATCCGAAATCATCTGCGCAAAGGAGCCCAAGGTGCTGCGCCGGCCTAAGCCGTTGCGTGAGACCGTTAAAAGTTTGGAATTAGTTCGGCATCAACATCCAAGCCCGGCTGGCGCAATGGTCGCGCGTGCGACTTCTAATCGCAAGGTTGTGGGTTCGAGTCCCACGTCGGGTGCGATATGTTTTTTTCTTCGAGTTGGATCGAGGCTCGGATTACAGTAGTTATTGGTGTTGTGGACACGCCGCAGGCAGGTTCTACGCCCGCAAACGCATTATTACCCCATCATGTGAAAGAATTGAGAAATGGGCCTTTGGCGGATGTGTATCCAGTATCAACACAAAACACAAAGGACTGATGGGAGTTTATTAAGGTGTCTCAACTGGTGATTGTTGACTGGCCAGAAGATGTTCGAGGAAAAGGATCATGACCTGCAGGACTAGGTCAGGGTCCATTCCCGGTCCAGGCTGCTCCTTCCCCACCAACATTCTTCTCTGCACTCAATTGGAAAGTGTATTTCAAAAACTGGCATGTACATCAAGTAGTAGTTATTTGGTACCTATCTCTAGGAATTGCAACATCAATAATCAATCCATTTCTCTCAGAGTCAGTCCTGCTAGTCACCAATGCCAGTGCTGTTCAGGGCAGTCCAGGTACCCGCCTGGTGAAGGAAACCCATGAACCCAACAAGACTGGCGTTGAACAGGGGGCTGCGGTACCACTTCGTGAACCTAGACACTGGCTTCATCTGCTCCTCAGGCTTTCCAGTGACCTGCAGAGCCACGGCATCGCCGATCCTCTTTTCTTCGACGGAGGACATCTCGTCGCACGCAGAAAGGTATAGAAAGGGTTTAATAATAAACAAGGGAGTGCCATGGTGGCTTCAGACTGTTGAATCCAAGCTCCTCTGATTTTACCTATTTTGTTGTGTCAGTCTCCGCATCTCATAACACCGAGTCTGATACCGGCCGGCAGGTCTCACCCAACGGTGTTGCTCCCTGGCCTACATACCGGACCCGTTACCAACATTCACCATTGCCCGAAGTGGAGTCTCTCAGCTCCGTTTAGCATCCATAGTAGCGGCGGATTTCGTGATGTGCTATCAGGATGATGAGAATTAATGTCTACTAGTGTGCTAGTGCTTTCAGCATGGAGATTCGTGTTACGCGTGCTTCTGCTGTTCGATTTTCTCACATGCGAGCTTTTTCAGTAAAGACTTTTTTTTTTTTTTTTTTTTTTTGCTCACCATGCTAGACTACTGGTGACCTTGGGACCTCCGGAGGGTCCAGTCTATTCCTCTCATTTCGCTCCGACCGTGCTGTAAACGGTAAGCAAGGACTCTGTTACCAACATAAACACGGAAGGACAGGGGTGTGCAAAGAATACATTCGCTCGACCTATACTGGTAGTATAGTGCCGCTATTATTAGCGGCGATTAATAGCATACAGAAATGGCCCCCAAATGCTACCGTTCGCTGCCTTTGTATGGGTTACCAGTGTGGTTGTAGTGCGGAGATGGCTAAATCCTACACTGCCAGATGACCTACAATATAACTGCCGGCAATTAGATGACGAATTGCGGGAACTTTGACGTCGTATGAGGCGGGCTAGGAGGCTCCCTTCCTACTACAGTTGACGGAGCTTCCTGCTTGGTTCTATACTACTATACTAGTAGAAATTTTTGTGTAACAGATGGCTGCCGTCAACGCTATATAAAGAGGCTGATGTTCAGTATTTCCTAGCTGTCAAGACTCTAAACCTATGTTCTGACCATAAGTCTGTCTCTCTGACCAGCAAAGCCACTACAACCCTCCCTTCTTTCCGCTGCCGCAACGCAGCATAGCACCAACACAAGATGGGTTGGAGACGCGAGATGATCCTTGCAAGCCTCGCATTTGCGGTGGTTCACGCACGGGATTACCCTGCCTCCCTAAAGATGTCATGCTCGCAACTTGTCCTGGACAGAATCGACCCGTGAGTCGACTCTTTAGGAACCTTACCACCTCATGCAACGTTGTTGACTCTTTCCATCTCAGCTTGGTTGAGCCGGGTGTAATGGGCTCACGGCATGTTCACCAAATTGTCGGAGGCAATGCCTTCAACGCGACCATGGATCCAGCCGATGATCCGGCGGAGCGGGCAGCCTGCACAACATGCACATTCACCGATGACTTTTCCAACTACTGGACCGCCGTCATGTACTTCCAGGCCCGCAACGGCTCTTATAAGCGGGTTCAGCAGCTCGGCGCTCTGTATCATGAAGAGGCCCGAGGCGGCGGAATGACCATCTATTATGTTCCGCAGGATGACACGCCCGAAATCAAAATTCGCGCCTTCATGCCCGGTTTCCGTATGCGAATCGGCGCCCCGGGCCGCACTGCTCCAACGGCTTTTCCGCACGGAACGCCCGAGACACCAGTACGTCTCCTGGACGGAATCACTTACACCTGTCTCTTGCGCGACGACACCCGCTACACCAACTTGAGCTATGAATTCCCGCAGAACCCCTGCCCCGAGGGTATCCTGACGACACTCCCGTTCCCGCCGTGCTGGGACGGCAAGAACTTGGACAGTCCCGACCACATGAGCCATGTTTCGTACCCAGAGACCGGGAGCTACCACCGCGGCGCGCCCTGCCCGGCAAGCCACCCCGTCAAAATCCCGCACATCTTGCTGGAGACTCGCTGGGATACGCGGCCATTCAACGACCCCGAGCTGTGGCCGACCGACGGCCGCCAGCCCTTCGTGTGGAGCTTCGGCGACAGGGTTGGCTACGGGCACCATGCCGATTACGTCTTTGGCTGGCGAGCAGACACGCTCCAGCAGGCATTTGACCGTGTGAATTGTTCGAATCAGATTTGTGGTCTGCCAATACAGACCATCCCCAAAGCAAACGAGTGCATGCTGGAGCAATCGGTCAAGGAGGAGGTTGATGGGTGGCTGGATAAGATGCCAGGCGGCGTGGTGGCGCAGGACTGGGAGTCTTGACTACTGGGTTGATGTGTTTAGGAGGAGCATCGGCCCGCTTGTTACAGGTTTGATTCGAACAGGGCTGTTTCCGCTATGTGCAGGTCTCTTTGAGGAGTACCACGATGGTGGCGCTGAACGATAGTAATCGGCACATCTGCCTTGGGTGCTTCTATGAGCTTGACGGGATATTCTCTTAGTGTGTTCGCTGTGCCTCTCTTCATTCACTCCATCAGCAAAGTGTCTTCATTATGCCGTTCCGTACGGCAGTGCGGTTATGCGATCCTATGGGCCAACGAGTACCAGCTTTCCAGCCCCGACCCAGGTGGATCGTGGATGACATGGCAGAGCTGGCGCTATACAGCCCAAGCTGCGGATCATTCACAGCCGTCAACACCTGTCTCCCATACAGTAAGCTCTCTTTTACAACCGCAAACTGACACTATCATGCCACCTTTTCTTTTGTATCTTGTGTCCTCGTGAGCGGCATAACTGGGTGACTATCTATTCAAGTAGCCATATCCTCTTCAACCCGTCGAGTGGTAGAGCTGATGGGACTGGAAGAAGAGCAAAGTAGAGTGAAAGTAAAGAGATTTAGCGGTTATGGGGACAGAGACATTAGATAGACACTAGAAAAGTAAATATATGTACAAAGGTGAAACACATTCAGCGCTGGCGGTTGGTTGCATCATATCGATCCTTCTTTTGTTATTTTTTTTTCTAGGCAACCTGGGAGACAGCACATGGCCTTCAATAATACCATCATGCTATTCCTACTCCACCCTTATGAGATCTCTCTCTCCTAATCTCTCAAACCACAAACGCGACTCAAATTCAAGAGATAAACGCCCACTCAGCCCCCTTAACGGTAGGGTTAGGGATATCTACGGTCGTGTGCGCATAATTTGGTTCTTCCCCGCACAAGATCTCAACGCAAAGCAACAACAACAATTCAGGCACAACAAGCCAACCTCCACACTCCACTCTCAAGAATCCTGACCCTCAAAGTCCGGGTCCAGACTACCAATTCAATGTGTGATATCTCCATCCGTGAATACATCCGCTGGCTCCCCAATGAGCCAAGTGAGCCCACGTCCACCATTGTCCTTACGACACCAAGTCGGCGCTTCGTCGACCTCCGCATCCTGAAACCGGCTTTATCACATGAAGCAACCGGTGAGCCTGCAGATTTCAATACGAATGATCAAGCGAAGTGTGCGGTTTTTGCTGATATCTACAAAGACATCGCCCTCCCGCTCTCCGACCTAGACTGGGCCATCGCCGGCACCTCCTCCTTGTCTATGCTTCTGGCGAGCGGAGACTCAGGGAGAGAGGCCAAACACGCCCGGTGGGACCACTGGATTGACTCACGGACGGCAGATGCCGATGGTGTCTTTGACGAGGGCGACATGTTTGACGACCCCTCAAACGCGAGCCTAACGTTGGAAAAGGGTCGGATGGTGAACCCGGCCACGGGAGTCGAGACGGACTATGAAGAGATGTGGCGATCCGAACCGATTGAGCCAGTGCCTGTTCTCGGTGGCGAGGACGGGGGAGTTGCCTGCCTCGCATTGCAGTGGGACGCCGGCAAGGCGAAGAGGGGACTGGTTGTCCGGCTGGGACAGTATTGCCAGGCGTTTGCGCGGGATGGCGACAGCATTAGCATTGAGAGGCTGAAGTGGGATGCCGGCCTGCAGACATGGGTCAGGCTGGTCCGGATGGGGAAGCAAGAGTTCCCGACCGAGATTGCGACGTATTTCGCACACGAGGCCAGGATGGAAGACGAAGTGAAAGTGGACGGCGCGGTGTGGGTGGTGGTTGAGAAGACGTAGGGCTAAACCTGATCAAGTGTCTCTCTCTCTCTCTCTGTCTCTGCCTCTCAGGTTTTCGCTCCAATCATATAGAAAAACCCCTCACTTACTCACATAACTCTCAACTTCACTTCATCAATACCATCATGTTGACTCTAGGATTCGCTACCCCTTTGCTCCGCTTTGATCCCATCGGCTAATTACACTTCTGCCGTCTGCTTGACCCAGGGCCTCTCGCCGGAGAAGAAAGCCGACATCCTGCTACCGGAGGGCGGTGATGTCCGCAATATCTTGTTTGCTCTCCATTGCGAGAGTAAGGCGCACCCCCATAGAAACTTGTGATGAGTTCGACTTGATAGTAACCCAGCCAGATTCCGGCCAATACGACAATACATGCTGTGACTCGGCACGCACCGCCATTGGTGAGCTGATTCCTCTCTGCCCCGACTGACTTTTTGTGGTCTGACATTTCACAAGCTCGCAACATTCTTCTATTGACTCTCATCCTCAGCGGAGGCGGCCAGAGACACAGCCGAAAACCGGGACATTTACTACCACTTCTTTCTCAACCAGGCCTACCATGATCGTTTGTTTGTTGGATCAAGCCAAGAAGCTGCGTGCTCTTGCAGCCTCCCTCGACAGCTGGCGCACCGGTGAGTATGGCAAGCTGATCCATTTCTGCGATGAAGAAACCCTAGTCAAGGTTGCCGAAACTTGGGCTGACTACATCTCGGAAGCCACTGAGAGGCGGGTGTGGATCAGGAAGACTCTCCAGGCAGTCATTGAGCGGCGCGAATTAGGGAGAGGCGACTCCTATTTCACGGCGATTGGCCTCCGATCCGCCACGGCCGCTGCCGGAATCGCTGCGATAGACACAAGTGACCCCCACGAACATCTCTGGCGTCCCGGAAGCCTGCATCTGGATGATGTGACTCGCTCCCAGGCCACGTTCGGCAACCCTCTCTTCATCTCCCCTGACGCTATTAATCAATGAACCTTTGAGCCACCAAGCAGACTTGCTATCCAACCATTTCATTCCCTCAGCATAGTCTTGCCGGTATGTCAAGTTCAGCCATGACCAAGATTGGAATTCTATTGTCACGGTAAACTGCAACCTCGACGAATTGAGTCATCTTCGTCGGGTGAAGAGCGGGAGCCAGGGGACCGACAAAGTCATGTATTGATCAACCAGTAACCAGTAACGAACAAACGCTTGTATGCAACGCACTCGGTCCACCAAGTCAATGGGAATGACCGTTCACAAACGGCTCAGCCTCCAACATTCCAATACCCACAAAGTACTTCCTCACACTTTGAATGTCATCGATATCCACAACAGCACCAACGTATCCATCCGGTCTAATAACAGCGCAGCATCCCCTTTCTCTATCAAGCTCCAACCGTTCATACACCCGCCCGTGTCCGTCAAGCACGCTTTCTGAGTCAGCAAACACACGCCAGTAGTCATACCCTTTGTCGCTGCTCCAGGGTCTGTACACGTCGTGCAACTCGAGCAACTCGACACGATTTCGGTCGGCACAATGTACGATCAGCACCTCAACCGGCACCTCCTCCCACGCCTCAGAATTGTCGCCGTCGAGCGGCATGGTCAACCGCCCGAGCCCGGAGCCACGGTCAGCAAGGAATTCTCCCAGGCTCTGCGACCTAGCCAGCATTTCCGGCTGTGCAATATCCCCAACAAACACGACCACCCGAAACGCGCCGCTGGCCTGCATCCTCTCTTGGATGCGCATCGTCGTCAAATCGGCCTGATGCACAACTTGGAAATCCTGCAGGCGCTTGCCTGGGACCAAATCCGCCTTCAGCAGACTCGGTCCGAGATTCTCCACTCCCCGGGGCAACTGCACTGCACAAGATTTTGGATACCGAATCGAAAGTCCGGTGGTGAACTTCATGGCGCGGTGAAACTCGTTATCGAACTCCGCTGAGGGTGCAGAAAACAGCTTGAGATAGCCCCTATCGAACGCGATGAGATCCTGTGCCACAGGCCGCCGCTCGGACTCATACGTCGTGAGCAGGGCTTCCGGCGAACGGATGCGGCCTTGCAAAACAAGACGCAACTTCCAGCCGAGGTTATACGCATCCTGGATGGATGTGTTCATACCTTGTCCGGCCTTTGGGGAATGCGTATGCACGGCATCGCCGACGAGAAAGGCACGCTCGTTGTGGCGCGCAAAGTGGCTGCCCACGCGCTGGCCGACGCGGTAGGCAGACCACCACGAGACGGAACCCACTTCGAGGGTGTAAGGGGCAATGATCTCACGGGCAGCGGCGATGATGCGATCAAAAGTCAAGTCTTTCGGGTCTGGTAAGGCGCTGCCGCTCTCTACGGGGATGTAGAGCCTGACTTCTCTGTTGTTTCGCGGGACAATGAGGATTGTGCCGGTAGCAGCGCGGAGATAGCATACTCGGCGGATGTCGGGAAAGTCAGTCTTGGGTACAAGGTCGGTGACGCCTACACAGTAGTCAAGTATATTAGTCGGGCGGTTAGCACACTTTAGGTGAAGGCGGTGACTGACCGAATACAGAATCTGTCAAATCACCCTCCAGCACCACATCAAGTTGTTTCCTCAGCCAGCTACGTGCGCCATCACAACCAATCACGTATTTTGCGTAGACGAATTCTTCAACATAGCCGCATTCGTTGACGCCCTGTGGATGTTTTAGCAGCTACCCCTTCTGACTAAATCGTAGAAATGGGTAGGAAAGGCGAGGTCATTACATTTGCCACTGGTGTTCCATTTGCTGTTCCATGGGCTTCGCTTTCGTGTTCTTTGACGTGTATCAGACCGACTGTCACCGGGTATCCCCCGCTCTGATGGGAGCAGGAAGTGTCTATCTCGACAGAGACCGGCCTGGTGCTATACCTGATCGCGATGTTTCTGTGTGGCAGAAGATTCTGAAGCATGTGGTGCTCGACTCGGGCTACGTGAACAGGAGTCAATCTCGATGAGTGCCGGGTTAGAAACACCGCGCGCAAAAATGCACTTACATTGTTGCAGCAGTGTTTCGCGGACGGTGCCCAGTTCTTCAACTTTGTCCTGGACAACCTGCTCCCTCGCAATGCCGGTACCGCCATCCTTTCTCGGTCCCCAAACGGCAATTTCCTCGAGCCTCCATGACTCGGCGGCAACCTGCGGTCCAATTCCAAAAGAGGCAAATATCTCGTTCGTGGTGCTCTTGAGACCCTCGGCTTGGCCACGAGGCGTAGGACCGGGCTTTTTATCGACGAGCAACACCCCGATATTGGAGTTGCGAAACCAATTGGCTAGCGCTAGCCTAGGAAGTACATGTGACAGTCAGCGAAGGACATAGCCGTCCTCCAAATTGAAGCATACCCAGCCGGCCCAGCACCGATGATGAGGATGTCTACAGTAGTGGTTGCAGCCATTGTCCGGACGCCGACACAGAGAAACCGAAACTAAGAGCGTAGGAATTTCAGTGTCGATCGATGTTCCGCGCCGGTGGTGTGGTCTCACACCAGAATCGGAGGATGTAGATAACCGATTGACCAGGGAACACAACGACAAAGGGGTCAGGGAACGTTGCAAAGGGCAGAACGAGACCAGGGATCACGGCGGGCAGCCGCCGCCGAGTCAATATCCATTCCAGTTGCAATATCGTGCTTGATCTTGTTGTCCATGACTACCTACCTAGGTATGCAGGCCTCATCGACCCAGTCAGGGGTCAGTTGGTGAAGTGGCGGGTCCACGGGGGAATGTTGATTTGGCGATATTACAGGCATGGAATTTAGTGCTTCACGGATCGACAAAATGGAAGCGAAGATTCAAGCCTGGCACTGGCTGGCGCTAATAATGCTGCTCCTGCCTCGGAGCACCTGCCCTACATGCCAGCGCCGGGTTCCGCCTTCCAGGTTCCGGTACTGTGTACGGGTATGGGGAGGCAGAGACTGCATCATGCATGTCTCAGGTCAGCACCTTCCCGACAGAAGGATCCTCAGAACGGGAAACTGCGTAAAAGAGGGGTGGCGATGGTGGCTGGCTGGAACGAATTGACGCCGAGGACATCGCACATTTGGCCAATTGCCGCATCCAGCTTGCGGCAATGCTGTCGATCGCCGATCCGGATCTGCCACCGCTAAAGCCTCGAATCGGTTCCCAGCGAATCCCTTTTCAAACATCTACAACCGTGCTTCGAGCAAAAACATCGACCTGCGTCACCGGCCCAAAGAAGCTTCCAAGTTTGTGGCCGCGCTCAGCGCCTACACGTACGCAGTCGGCTCGGCTGTCTACAGTACCTACACATTGTGTACCTCTACAAAGAACCAACGCGTTCGAAAGCGCTCACCGCAAACCAGCAGTATTGCATCATTGCTGGTTATGCCTACGTACGCAACAGTTCGACCGGCAATCCGCCGACATCTCATCCCGCGCGGGTACAGCCTGCGGCCGGGGACGTCACAGAGGCAACGCGGATGGTCTTGATGCGCCTCCGGGGATCTGTCGTATCGATGCACTTTGTGCCTTCGTTATTTTCATGGCAAAAGGAGATGACCTTGGCTACAGTGCAGAGCACGTTGCCCTTCAGGGGACCCTTAAGGGCCCAGCAGTTGGGGCGCCTGCAGATCCGATGCGAAACTCAAACAGTGATACGTGACACAGCAACGGTGGCCGTTGAGGGACCTCGAGTACAATTATAGATAATTAGAGAGCGTCCGGAAGGCCGCCGGTTTGGAGCTGGAGTTCTGTGTAGTGACCTTGCGGTTCATTCCTGTATCGTCACTTCTTAGCCTTGCAAAGCCTGAGACAGGAAAATGGCATTCGAACTGGCGCTGGATCAATCTAGCCCGCTGGATATTACATCGCCCATGGAGAAAGCCATCTCAACTCCTCATATCATCCCGCCCATCCATCATCTGCCCAACATCCCAGAAGCCGGAATCCTCGACATTCGCTCCTCTGACGCCTGCCCGTTAGACAATCTAGATTCCACCATTTTGGACGGCTTAAGCCAGCCTCATGGCCGCAAAATCCTACCCTCATTGCTCCTGTGGGGAGAAAGGGGGCAAAAGCTGTACGGCGACGTGCTGGCTACTCAGGAGTACTATCCCTACCGCGTCGAAAACAATCTTTTGCAAGAGAAGATGGACGAGATTACCAGCACCATCGCCCTCTCTTCGGCTGATGTGCTGGTTGAGCTTGGTGCAGGAAACATGTCCAAGACGGCCCAATTCCTGTACTCCCTCGACAATCACTTGAACCGCCCCGTGGCTTACTACGCCCTCGACGTTGACCGAGCTCAGCTGGAGAAGTCGTTGGAACAATTGAAGTCAAAGGCGGACCTCCGCTGGGTCAAACTCTACGGTCTCTTCGGAACCTACGAGGATGGTGCCAGATGGCTCGCAAAACCAGAAATTGCCGCCCTCCGCAGGACTTTGGTCTGGCTCGGGAGCAGCATCGCCAACTGCGAGGAGTACGAGGCGAGCCAGGTCCTTGGGTCCTTCTCCCAAGATCCCGAAACTGGCACACCCCAGAACTTGGCCGGGTTCTTCTTGCTAGTCGACGGATGCCAGGACGCTGCTCGAATCGAGCTTGCTTACGATGTGCCCGGCGGAGAGTCCCGTCGGTGGATTATGCACGCTCTGGAAGCCGCTCGGCACTACCTTCGTGGCAACAACGACGACGAAGAGGTCAACAGGCTCCTAGCCGATGACAACTGGAAGTTTGAAGGCCAATGGCAACCCTATCGACAACGCTACGAAAACTACCTTGTCGCGACCCGGCCGCTTTTCGGCATCATCCGGGGGCAGCCGATCTACATCGAAGAGGGAGAGCGCGTCGGGCTTCTCGGAAGCGGGAAGTGGACCGAGGACACCGTGAGCAGCGTCGCTTCGAAGCCTGGGCTGGAAGTTAGGAAAGCCTGGCATTCCGTCGAATTCAACTATGGTGAGCACCGGAGCAACGGATTACACCTGTCACTCAAACAAAGCCCACTGACGCAGTCTCCAGGCGCCTACTGGCTTCAACCAATTATCAGACGACATGATAGCGGCATCGACATGTTGGAGTTTGTCGGTGGCACCGGCCAAGGAGAGGCCGAGGCATGTCGGGGAGGTCTGAGACAGATGTGAAGTTCCCCACGGTCTACAGAACTGCGTGAGAATTGGCTTGCCGAGCGACAAGCCGAAAATCAAAACGAAATTCAGAGGGCAGCAAGGTTTTGCCAATGTCAGTACCCCACAGTGTATGTACCCTGAAGTCACGTAGGTTACTACATACAGTAATTGGTTAGGTCTGCAATATGTAAAGTCAAAATAATATATGTACGTCAAACTTGGTGCCATTGGTTTGCGTCACAGCTATCACATTACATTGCATTGCATCTGTCTCTGCCGGCACTCAAGTGAATCAAGTCCAGCTGACACCAACTCGGCCAATAAGCAAGGTATCGGGCCTTGACTTCGGGCCGCCGCCTCTCGGCCAACCTATTATTTCCGCCAGCCACTTGCTGAGCTGCACGACACTCGCTTCCGAGCCAGAGCTGAGAAACTGCCGATCTCGACTCAAAACCTGAGCCATCGCAGATCAAGTGGAACAGGTCTGCGCACATCCGACACCGCTCTGCCCTATGAGTGAAACTTGTGGCCGCACACCGCCGCGCCGACCCCACGCCCGTGCTGTGTGACATGCAGGGTGCTTGAGTGCCTTAGTATGGCTTTTTAGGTAGAAAGCGATAACTCAACAACATGCGCATAGCAGCCTGCCTTGTCCCCCGCTGAGCCTGCCGTCCCGCTATCCTCAGCCTTCGGAAACACGGACGATCACAATGCAGTGTGACCGCACCGAGCGACAAGCAAGGAGTCGTGCCTGATGCAGGGTCCAGCCGGGGGGAAACCGAGGACCAAATGATTGTCTCTCATGGTTGCATCCATGGGCAACGAGCTGTTTGCATACATGCTGCTTGAAATTCGGTAATTATTAGTGGTTTAGGAAACAGCCCTGGCAGCCGGAATGATCCGATTGCAATCTTTAAGCATGTTGGTAGACCCCAAAATCTACATAGTTTGATCCTATCAAACCCGGTAAAACCCAGAAACGTATGCATTTATTTCAACATCAAAGTACAGTAATCAAGCGACCCAGAACACTGGAGACTCTGGATCCGCCACCCGGCGGGGAAGGGGGTTGCCTCCCCGACAACACTCTGCCGTCGCCTATACCTCTTGCGAGTCTTCCTGTCTAAACGTGTTGTAGTCATGGCTTGTTGCCTTGGATGGCCGCCGGTGTCGAGAGCATTCCTCCCTGTCGAGCTGCCCTTCGCGCATAATGAAACTCGCCAGCAGCGCGAGACAGCCAAAGACGAGTGAGAATACTACGTTTAGCGTCAGTAGTCCAGGCCTTCAAAACCTTGACGCCAGAGGCAAAGCTTGTGGAGACTTACACCAAACGTTCACAAAGCTCTTGGTGTACGCCTGCAGCACAACCTCAGCAATCTTCCCCGGCAGCCCATTGATGCGCTCAAAATTTGACGTCACATCCCGTATGATCTTTTCCGCGCCGGGCAAGTCAGCCAGAGACCTTCGCAGTGTGCGCTCGACAAACGTGCTGATGAGCATCGAAGCCGCGCTAACACCAAAGAGGCTGCCGAGATTGAGACACATGTAGAACCCGGATGTGCCGACTGCCACCTGGGACGATTCAAGTCCCGCCGTCAGGCCAATGTACGCAGACGAGAGCGACACTCCAAAGCCCAGTCCGATGGGAAACCCGTAGAGCGTCTCCGCCCAAGATGTGGCGCTGCGCCAGCGGACAAAGACGGCGAGAAAGCTCAGGTTGGAGACGAGGATGGAAATAATCGTTACGAGACGGTACAGGCCGGTGCTTGAGCATGTCAGATTGTAGCGGAATTTGGGTAAGGAGCGCGCGGACTCACCGTTTGATGGCAAACCCGCTGATCAAGCCGCCGGTTACCGTTCCGAGCGTGATGACCAGCAGTCTGATCGCCGCGCTGGTGCTCGAGTCACCAGCTGTTACTCTGAAGTACAGCGGCACAGAGGTGTAGAGCTGACCACAGGGTTAGCAGAGTAACGTAAGTGTAATAGCGGAGCATGTCATGGATCCTACCGCCATTTGAGCACCCGTCTGGAGGAATTGGATCGCGTACGACGAGACAACATTCCGCGAAGCCAAAAGACGCAGCGGAATAATCGGCTCTGTAGCCCAGAATCCTTCCACGAGCAGAAACACAGCCAAGAAACCAAGCCAGGCCGACACAGTAATCATCGTCGCCAGGTCTTGGCCAAAACTGTCGGGGTTCGTTTGTAGCTGATCAAGAAACAGTAACAGTGCCACGTTGGCTAGGGCTAAACTGATAGAGCCAGGGAAGTCGATTCTCTCGAGTTTTGAGCGCCGGCAGTCTTCAGCGCCTTGGCTGTCGGAGCCTTTGGGGGTCGGCAGTGTTGGGAAGGACATCCTGCGCCAGATGAAGAGGAGGGTCAGAAAGTTGAACGGGACTTGATATAAAAGGGCCCTAATTATGGTCAGCTGTAACATTGGGTTCTGTCCTCTCGAGGCAAAACATACCATCGCCAATTCGCGGCGTCGGCAATCACTCCACCGAGTGAGGGCCCAACTGCTCGGCCAACCTGGTTGATGGCGTAGACGTATCCTCGCCATACGGCAACCTGGCGGATGGGCACGAGGTCTGCCCTGGTCAGCAACACGGCGTCACGGGCGTTATCTGTTTGCAACCACCTACCGACAATGAGGGTGGAGATGAGAACGGTAATGCCTGCATTCCCGATGCCACATAGGGCCCTTCCTAGCAAAATGCCCCCAAAAGAGAACCCTGAACCCCTACAAGCCTCCCGTCAGTAGCCGGCCCGATGTTTGGTCGCATACCGCATGCCAGGACAACGCCACGTACGCAAGCAAGCCACCCACGCAATAGCACGCATATGCCACCAGCAGCAGCGGTTTTCTCCCATAGATATCGCTAAGCTTTCCGTACTGATTCCGTCCGCGAGCGTTAGCATTGCTCCTCAATGACTATCAACATGACGTCCGAAGGGCTGGCCATACCAAGGGCTGCGCCGAGATGAGACCTAGTAAATATGCCGTGATAATCCAACTCGCCGAGCTCAACCGGTCAAAGTCGGAGGCGATGGGGCGGAACATGGCCAGAAGAATGGCGCTGTCCGAGTTGACGAGGAAGACGCCTGGCTGGTGTGTTAGAACACCCCCAAGAAACAAATCTTCCTTTTTCCACTCAGAGAACAAGGAACCGCCTAATTACCGAGAAGCAGAACGAGGTTCTTTTTCCATTGTCCACTGTCCCACTCGTGGTGTGAGCCGACAGTCGAGGTGGGCGAGACGTCTCGTTCCCGATGTAAGTCGTTCTCTTCGTTGTCGTCGGAATGTGGTAACGAACCCGTTCTGAGGAGGGAGGTCCTCTCGCCCGCAGGCAGATGCTGTGGATGTCGGTCTTCCCTAGCCATGGCTGCAGTGGCCTGTTCGTCGCCCGCGCGAAGTAGGTGGTTTTCTTCGCAAACCTACGGTAATTGAGGTGGGTGGACAGACTGTTCTCCCAGGTGACTGAAAAAACGGACGGGATGCAGTACTAGCAGTATTGTATAAGGACTTCGCTTCGTGATGTTGAATCACGTCCCACGGGCAAAATATTCCTAGGTAACGTGGTATTGTTTGTCGTTGATACCCATTGGGTGCTAAACAGAAATCGAAATTGCGAGATCCATTCTGCCCGCTCAGCTCGTAGCCGTATTGCGCGGAAGACTTTCGAGCAAATTTACCTGTTGACCTGTTGCGACGGCCCTGGGGAGCTGGAAGAACGGGTGAAACACTGGAATGTGCCTCGGATCGTCACCAGAACAGGAAACTGGTCTTGACTCGCCCCGGCGCTGACGATCGCCGGCCCATAGGCCCCACGTCAGCGGCGGCCGCGGTTGTTTCTGTCAGTGTCAGAGCACCACCGGACTTGGACACGGCGGCACTGAAGCTGCTTCGCTGCTTCGCTGCTCGGGCATCAACCAACACTTTCTTTTTCCAACCTACTGTAATCAAAACCGGCCAGTCTATCGGTCAAATCCCGAAGATCACGCCCGGATTCTTCAGACGCCCATCACACGAAAAGTGGTTCTTCGGCAATACCTATTCAGCTATTACCCCATCTGTGGGATCGCTGAGAACCGGCCGAGTGATGGCGACCTCCATGGCTGGCCACTTTGGGTGCAGACCACTCACTCTCTGTGATCTCTCAGCTGGCGGGGCTGGTGCGGGTCGACTGGGAGTTTGGGACATCGAATGGTCGAAATGGAGCCCATCCATCCCGCCTTCTCCGAATTTCTACGGCCATGGGAAGGAAGCCGGGAACCCCGATTTTTAGACGTTTGTTTTTGGCAAGTGCAAAAGCCCAATCGGATTCTCTACTAAAGTCGCTTTGCTAATCTTCCCGCAAAACCTTGTCCAGAATCCCTGCGCCGATCTCACCCAGCTGTAGCCTGTCCAGTCCCGTCCTCGAATGTTTCACTGCTCGACAAGCTTCGGCTATCCATGGTTACCCGCGTACATACCTATCGTTTCCGGTGCTGTCGTCTATGTCTCACTGCATGCCGGCGATCTTCTGATGCAACCGATCGAATGAGAGATAGATCCTGCGAAACCCAACCCGCAGCTTGTATGTACCTATATACGTACATACATAGGTAGGTAGGTACCTACCTAGCTGCGGAGCCAACGAAGCGGCGGAGCCCCCCTGCATGCCGCTGCTGGCCTGATGCTTTTCGGGTGACGAGTCAGTGCCGCTGTCACAGCACGGCTTCTCACAGCAAGACTCCTCACAGCAGCTCCGTCTTTGCACTCCAGCAAACCAAACACTCACCAGATCGGCGCCCTGCAGCCCAGTACCTACAATGGCCCGATCCGGTCCCCTACAAAATACGCCTCCTCGTAGCTGTCTGCCCCGTTGAGACAAGTCAGTTACCATCCGCCCTCATTTTTGACACTCTCGCCAGCCCCGCCGATCTTACATCTGTTCAAAGTCGACCAACGGATAGACACCAAACATGGCGGCAACCCCGTTCGATAGCTCCAAGGCGTACAAGTCCTGGGAAGTCGACGGTAAATTTGTCGGTGCTCCGCTCCCCCCTGCTGCATTCCGGTACAGTACCTAGCGGTACATGAGCTGCCTGCGGATGAATACGATTCCAGCCATGCACTGACACTTTGTGCGTACACAGTTTGGTGATGGCCGCGAGGTTGCCCTTTTGGACTTTGTCTACAGCCACCCAGAGCTTGAACAGATGCGAGGGAACCCAGCGAGGGTGTGCGAGGCAATCGATGCGTTCGCCCAGTCCCACACAGGCTTGATCAACGTTGGCGAGTGCAAGGGCACCATCGTATGCGACCTCATTGGAAAGCACAAACCTTCCGTCATGCTTGAGCTTGGCGGCTACGTGGGGTACTCAGCTATCCTATTCGGAGATGCCCTGAAGCGCGCCGGTGGGAAGCGCTACTTTAGCGTTGAGAAGAGCCCGCTTTTTGCCGCTGTGGCGTCCAGTCTAATCGACCTTGCCGGGCTTCGGGCCACTGTCCGGGTCGTCGTCGGCACCGGCGCCGAGGGGATCCAGCGACTCCATGACGAAGGGGCGCTGGGCCCCCACGTTGACATGGCGTTCTTTGACCACCACAAGCCCTCCTACACCGCCGATCTCAAACTCTGCGAGCGCCTCGGTCTGGTTGGAAAAGGCACAGTGCTGATCGCCGATAACATGATCCTTCCAGGAAACCCGGAGTATGCGGCATATGTGCGGGCGAGCGTCGCCGAGAAGCGGGAAACGGCCGAGGCCGGGGAGGAGAAGGGTAACCCCAGTCTACACTACATCAGTCGATCCGCTACGAGCTATGAACCCAGCGGGTGTCAGGACGCTCTCGAGATTACAGAGTGTGCGGGAATCGCGGCTTGAGAGGCTGAGACAGGCGTCATGTAATCAGGTTCCGAAGCACCAGGCATGTCTCATGCCGATTTCCGCCTATAGTTCTAGGTTATTACTGCAATGGCTTGCATGATCGAATGAGACATTGATTTACCACCCAATGGATCCCAACGTCTCTCCGCCAGAGAGCCAGCGAGCAATTCGTGGTGGGTCCAACAGCAGCTCTTCCCTTGAAAGTACCGTAGCATATACACGATGTACGGTACCTATGGGCTCATTTCCGGGCCGACAGTGAGAGAGGCCACCCCGGACCGTTTCCGACCGGTTGGTCTATCCGACGTCCGCCGACGGCCCAATACTGTGTATGCCGATCACCAACGCAACAAGCCACCTCTATGTTGGAGAATCATCTCATCACAGCTCATCACAGCGGATGACGGCACGATTGCAAAAACTCCCCACTGAATGTGCCTACCCTTGACTACTCCCTGCAGTACTGTGCAGCAATATGCGGCGAACAGCCGAATCAGCTCCAACCCAATGCCCCCTTGGAAGCTGCCTCGTACCTAGCTGAGGCGACGACGAGTAGCCGTGACCGGTGGTCATAGCAGCAACATGAAAGACCAACCAATGTGACAAATGGGAATTCAATGTATATCTAGGCTGCACATACCAGCAGAACTGATAAAGCTCAACAATATGCTCAAACCTTCTCACCCGTATAACCTTCCCTAATTCCACTCCGCTTTGGTTATTGACTAGGTTGGCTGACTCCAGAGCCAAAACAACCAGCCCCGTCCACCATGAAGTTCGCTTCGGTGTGGACCAGCATCGTGCACGTGTTCAACGTTGTGACCTTCTCCTCCTCGCCAGACGACACCGCTGAGTCCCAGACCCCCCTCGTCCTGCACCACGACCCCGGGGGACACGGCCACGGTCACGGTCCCAAAATACCCATCACCCAAGATGACTCGGGCAACTTTCGCCACGGCTCCAGGCCCCTGATCCAAGAATCTTTCAGCGGCATGGTCTACCACCCCGATGACTTCCAGGACGTTCCTCGCCGCACTGGCGGCAAAGAGTTCTCGTACATGTTCAAAGACCATCCCGTGGTCGGCACGCCCAAGAACCCCCAAGAGGGTGTTGGCGGGGGGTTGAATTGTCATTATCCGTCCATGCGGGGGTGGGAGCCGTGTTATTCGCCCCAGAATCGCAGTTGCTGGCTGAGAAAGGGGGCCGAGGTTATTGATATCAACACTGACTATGAGGACCCTGCTGCGGTTCCGATTGGGAAAGTGAGGCAGGTAAGTGAGGTGGTTTGGTTTTGTCCTGGCTGGTTTTGAATCAAGGAATGTGGCTAATGTTACCTATTGCGCGGGGATGACAGTTTCACCTCGAGGTGTCGGAGCAGCCGATTGCCCCTGACGGGATGACCATGGAGCATGGCAAGATTTTCAACCGCATGTATCCGGGACCTTGGATCGGTAGGTGGCTCTGAGGCCCAGCCAGGTATTATGGTCTAGCTGGACGAGACATGCTGATTTCATTGAAACAGAGGCGTGCTGGGGCGATTGGATTGGTAGCCAAAACATCCTTGTCGAACATGAGTCGAAGTTCATACTAACAACACCAGAAATCACCGTCAAGAACAATCTGAGATGGAACGGCACATCTGTACGTGTCATCCAGATCTAGCCAGCCGGGGCCCAGCTCAGCTAACCAACCCGTGTGTCAACAGGTTCACTGGCACGGAATCCGACAGTTCGAATCCTTCCAGCACGACGGCGTCAATGGTATCACCGAGTGCCCCATCGCGCCTGGCGATACTTTCACATACCGCTTCAGGGCCCTGCAGTACGGCTCGGCGTGGTACCACAGCCATTACTCCCTGCAGTACGGCGACGGCCTCCTCGGCCCCATGACCATCTACGGCCCGTCCACGGCAAACTTCGACAGCGACGCGGCGTTTCGGCCCGTGCTGCTGTCGGACTGGAGCCACCGCAGCGTGTTTGAAGACTGGCCGCTCATGATGCAGTCCGGCTCGGCCCCCGAGATGACCAATATCCTCATCAACGGCACCGGCCAGTTTGGATGGGGCCCGAAGCCGGACAAGTACACGCTCTGGCTGGACGAGGGCAACGCACACATGCTCATTCTCGTCAACACGGCCGTCGATACCACCTTCATCTTTTCAATTGACAATCACCTTCTGGAAGTCATCGAGATGGACTTTGTCCCTATCAAGCCGTACAACACGACCAATCTGAAGATTGGCATTGGTGAGGCATCCCACTCCTAACCCCCCCCCCCCCCCCCTCTCCCTGACGGGGATCGATCTGCTGACCGAGATTTCGATACAGGCCAGCGTTATCACGTACTTGTCCATGGCTTGCAGGACCCCTACAGACAAGAGCGGTACGGCAACTACTGGATGAGAGCTGTTCCGGCGCGCAAGTGTTCCAAGTTCGCGTTTGGGCCAGATCAGCAGATGGGCATTGTGCGATATAACAAGACTTTCATGGATCACCCGGGAGCGTCTGATCCAATCTCTGAGCCTCCGCTCTATGACATTGGCTGCGCGGATGAACCGTATGAGAAGCTGGTGCCATGGAGACCGTGGACGGTGGGCGACCCAGCCAACATCAGTAAGTGTTCTTTGGTCGCCGTGCTGGGTGGGCGATGGGCGAGGCTTACCATGACATCCCGGACCAGACCCGAGCACCGACCCCAAAAACCTGCCCAACGAGAAGAAATACATTTTTAACGTGGGCATGACGCCTTCGGGTGGCCCTGGCAAGGACTCGCCGTACGTCCCCGACGATCGTGCATATGTAAGTCGCCCCCCTCACAAACTCGTCTGTCTTCCAGCCCCTCGCCTGACCGGTATTTTACCACGCTAGGACCGCTGGGACATGCACATCGCCCCCTTCCGCATCAACTTCTCGGACCCAACCCTTCTTGCCCTAGACCGGCTCGAAGAGCTCGTCGACCAACCCCACCTGGACGTCATCACGCTCCCCAAGTCCCCCGACGGCGACGACGAAGAAGGCCAATGGATCTGGATGGTCATCACAGCGCCGGACAAGATCCCGCAAGACGGCGGCCGCATCTTCTTCCCCGCCGCGCACCCCATGCACTTGCACGGCCACGACTTTGCCCTGCTCCGGCAGAGCAGCAAGAACTGGTACGACGACAAGGCCATCAACCACACCGGCGAGGGGATGTGGTTCACACCCGACAAGCTGAACTGTCACAACCCGCGCCTCAAGTGCGACAACCCGCCCAGGCGGGACGTGGTGCTCCTGCCGGCGTCGGGGTATGTGATTATTGCGTTTAAAGCTGATAATCCGGGGTATGTCTTTTTTCTTCTTTTTTTTTCTTCTTTTCTTTCTTTTCCCCCTTTCTTCAGCCTTTACAACGAGCACATTCCCGTTGCGGCTGTGGTAATACATGGTTAGATGGCCTGAGATGCTGATGATGTCGTGACAGGGCCTGGATCTTCCATTGCCACATTGCCTTCCACGCGTCGTCCGGGTTGGCGATGCAGATTATCGAAAACAAGCACCGGATCCCGGATATCATGAAGAATGACACAAAGGAGATTGAGCAGGCGTGCACGCGGTGGCGGGAGTGGCATGGCAATCCCATGAACCATTGGGATTTCCACCATCCGGGCCACTTTCAGGATGATTCAGGGGTGTGAGGATCGTGACTCGTAAGCGAGCTAGAACCGTCCTAGCTGTTTATTATGGCGGGATGTCAGAGAACAGGCAAGCAGGGCTGGGTTAAATTATGGTGGAGTCGGGGTTTGAATTTGGGAGATTCGGAGAGTTGGTTTGAGCGACAAGACTGCGCCAGGGGTATGAAGTTTGATTCGACTCCCGTTGCACGTAGCTATGTTACTACTGTACGTACCTACTTCGTCCGAAAAGGAATGTCTCAACGAGGGCATAATTTGAAGTCTGACGGCATGCCGGCTGTGCCACACATCGGCTTCTCGCAAAGTCTCCCGCAATTGCAGGGGGGGTTTCGCGGACATGGCCCCAGAACCAGAGATTAAAACCCGCTCGGGGAGCTTGGCATAAGGTAAATGCTCTATGAACCGGGGACGATAGGGCTGGCGGCCCAATGCACTAACTTCTCACGTCAGCGGTGACCCGAAATGGCTCCCACTAATAGACAACCGCCGAGCTGAGTTCAGGGGCTGCCAAGTTTCCCCCCCTCCGGCCCCAAACTCCAGAAACCAGCGGATCTCAAGATTCAGCTCTCCTTGACGAAGCAAAGTTCGACCATTTCACCATCAATCACAACGTCATCATGGCGCGTTCTACATTACCCACCTTGCCGTTGATCGTCTTTGGCATCATCGAGCCGGTGTTGCTGTGAGTTGTTCGTTCGTCGCGGACGGGAACGGCCGCTCCCGTCGCATTCTCGCTTGAACTGGTCTAATAACGCTGGCGACTCTAACTAGCGTCTGGGCCTATATCGTTGGCATGCGGGATCCGCTTGGCTACTTCATCAGCCAAGTCCCCGACAATGGCAGCGGTCCGTCCACGGCCGACTTCTCGCCACAGGCCGCCGGCGTGACGCTCCAGCTGCTCAACGTGCTCCTGCTGCTTGCGCCGATGGCCGTTGTCTGCTGCTTCTCCCGCGACCCGGCGACTGCCAAGGGGTACCTCTTCGCGGTCGCGGTCGCCGACTACGGGCATATCTACGCCGCTTACCATTCTGTCGGAGCCGACGTATTCTTCAGCCCCTCCTTGTGGAATGATATGCTCTGGGGTGGAATAGGTGTCAGTGCGGCGCTGAACGTCGTGCGGTGGTTGACCTTGTTTGGGGCGTTCGGTCCGGTCGTGGTGCGGGATGCAGGCGGGAAAAGGGGGAAAAACCAGTGAATGGGGAGGCGGTCTGAGAGTGAGACAGTGAAACGGCGGCAGCTGTATTTGCGCAATGTGTAACGTCTTTATTGATCAGGTTGAGCGGTTCTCCCGTAGTGGGCGGTTTGATGTGATAGCGTTCGCCAACGATTGGGCAAGCTTCGAGACGTGACACACGAAGATCCCGATCCCGGTCGAGAGGTTTTCTGTTGTCGCGGCGTTGCCGCGCGCCCCTGAACGCGCTGCGGGTATTTGGCAAATCAGCGCCGTTGCCTGGAGCGGATGGACGACACGGCAAGCCAATCGATGCGGCGCGGTTGGCCACAGGCCCACGCCCTAGCTGATCGTGCCATGTGCCAAGATGTCATCCTTGATCTTGGCTCGCGGCCATCTTGCCCGACTGGGATGGCGCTGGGACGGAAGCCCACAGGGCCATCCAGGCTAACGGGAACTACGCGCTTCAGACCCGGCCACCAGGTCCCCGGCGAGAGGAGAAGAACTTCTGATGGACGCTCGTCTCGACCCTTCGTCCCATCCATAAACCCGGCTCTGTTCCTGTTCCCCCACAAGGTCCCGGGTTGTTGGCATCCTCCAACTCTTCTCATCCGTCACAAGGTCGCCTCGTTCACATTGAAACATCTGTGTGGGCTTTCCCCGCCGGCCAGGAAAACAGACAGGCTCCTAGAGGAAGGAGAAGGACAGAGAATCACCGGCAGCCATGGCCCTCACCAACAAGAGACGGGTGATTCTCGGTGACCTCACGACGGTGTTCACGCCGCCAGCACCATGTACGGTCGCCGTCGGCCTCTGCGAAACTTGCGGTGTCGCTTGGTGGGGGCAGACGTGTGCGCCGAGCTCGGTGCAGGATGATGTGGATTGCTGGCCAGCAACAACCAAGGGGGCGCCCGTCGCCGACAGACCGCTGTTCGGATGGGGCTTTTACTCGCCCGGCCTGGAATGCCCGGCGGGTTACACCACCGCGTGCTCGGCGGTCCAGGGCCAGACGTCCCAGTGGGACGTGCAATTCCGGATGGAGGCCGAAGAGACTTTTGTGGGCTGCTGTCCGACGGGGTTCCAATGCGACAACCTCAACGGCCAGACGTGCCTCATGCACGCCACATCCATGACACTTCCCACCGTCTCTTGTCAAGACGGCGCCAGCAACAACTTCGGCTTCACCACCGTCCCCAACCAAGCCGTCAGCGCCCTGAGCCTCTACGCGCCCATGATCCAGCTCGCCTGGCGACCCTCCGACCTCGCAGAGTCCTCCACCACGGCCTCCTCCTCCGACGAGACCGCCACCCTCCCAACAACCTCAGTCCCCACCTCCGCGTCCACCCCCAGCGCCGGCTCCAACTCCGCCGCCGCCACCACCACCAACGCCGCGCTATCCACCGGCGCAATAGCAGGCATCGCCGTCGGCGCAGCAGCACTGTTCCTCCTGGTCCTCGCAGCAGCCATCTTCGTCTGGCGCCGCCGCCGCCACAGCAGCAGCAGCAACGGCAGCCCGCACGGCGCCGAGGACGAGAAGATGTCCGACAGCATGTCCAACCCGCCGTCGTACACGACCGTGCCGTCCGCGGGCGGCGGCGACGACCTGAAGCAGTTCCACCACTACTACGCGGGCACGACCGTCGTCGAGATGGGCCAGGGCCACGAGAGGGTCGAGGCGCCGGGCCAGGGCCACGGCCGGGCGGAGATGTTTGCCGCTGGGCCGCCGCAGGTGTCGCTGGAGCAGCAGCAGCAACAGCAACAACAGCAGCAACAACAGCAGCAGCAGCAGCAGCAGCAGGCCCCGGAGGTGGTTCCCTTCCTTGGCGGGGGTGGATTTCAAGGGGGTGCGCAGGGCCCGGTGGAGATGCCCGCACAGAGGTATACTTAAGTTGGTTTTGTTGTATGATAGGGGATGGTAGGGTAGGGCGGTCGGGTTGTTTGCTGGGGTTGGACATGCATCGTTTGGAGTCTGGTGGTTGACTGTTTGGGGAGTATCAGGCGCGGTTCGGACATAACCTCTTATCCTTCTTCTCATTCTTGTACATAGACCATAGACAGAGTTCTTTGCGCCGGTTTTCTCGTGTCTTATCATTGCGGGGCATAGGGAGGGATGCACCCTTCAGCGCTCGCTGGCCCTAAATATCTAATTCAGTATGGATGGCGATGCTCATGTTGTACTCCATCCACTATATTAACATTAACCCTATCTATTCATCATGTCAACCAAGTTGTGCCAGTGTTGCATTGGAAATCCAGAATGTGTACATACCTAGTCTAATTGTCTATCCTTACTTAGCCTATGCACCGAGGACATGGAATCTATCCTGCAGCTCCGAAGAACGCCAAAAAAAGAAAGAAAAAAACCCTCGAATGCAAAGGACCGTCGAGGTTCGTGAACCGCAGCCTCAGCACGTAACAGTCAGACCAAGGTAGACCTAGACACCATACGGTTGCATCTCCATGCCATCGCTGTCGCGGCTTGACAACGGCTCGCTGCCACTGCCTACCCTGCGCTTGCCAGCTTCGGAAGCATCAAGGTCGTCGACGTAAAAGACGGCCAGGATAGCCATGATAGCGGCCATCAGCACAGCGTCGAAGATGTAGAGGAAGATTTCGTGCGAGATGAGATAGCCTCTGTTGCCCTGGAGATACTCCACTACACGGAAGATACTCCGTACCAGGATAATGGCGCTGACAACGTACAGAACGGTCAAATGGCGCTTCCAGGGGATCGATGGCTGCTGCGTTGGGCCGGTTTTGGCCTGGCGGAGATGAAAAGTGCTGGTGGTTACGAGGAAGAAGCTGAACATGAAAATCTGCACAAACAGGCCGACGATGATGATCTTTTCGCCAATGTCGTACATCTCCACCGAGCCAGCAGCCTGAATGCCACCGCCGCCAGACTGGAGCAAGAATGACAGGACGTCGCCAATGACAAACATCTTTGTCATCCACTTGACAGGAATGATGGACAGTGGCTCGGCGTGCAACGCCCGGATCAGCCGCCCGAGGATCATATAGATAGATGCCGCGTATAGTGCCGGGGCAACGAGGATGAGGATGGCCTGGATCACAAAGCCACCGATGGCTGTGCCGTCGAAATGTGACCAGACCCGGCCGCCGTAACCGAATACTTGAACTGTTGAGGGAAAAGACAGGCTAGTTAGTGATGCCAAAGATAATGAAGCTCATGTAGGAGGTGCTACGTACAGAAGCCGCCAACAGTAAAAGCGGTAAAGTAAAAGGAACGATGGCGGTAGATGCGCCAGACGTGGACAAGCGACAGGATCAAGAAGACGCCAAGGGCAGCAATGGCAGCCGGCAGCGAGACATCGTATCGATACAAGGCGAAATCTAAGAATTCGCTCCCTGGTCCCATGGCTTCGGCGCCATTTGAGATACCCGCGTCTCCCATCGCAGCAGTTGTCAGATCGTCAATAATACAGTGTTTTCGAGGCGCCGGTTCACGGGGCTTCGGGTGGTCGAGCGACTCGAAAATAAAATACAAAATAAGAAGGAGATGATAAAAACGAACTTGTCGATAACGAGCGTCTGGAAAGTCTTCTTGGGCTTCGACTGTGTGAAATAGTGGGATGGTGACCGAAACTCACGCCGTGACAGGGACGTAAATCTGGTGCAGGGCTCCAAGAGATCGTGGGTGGGTTTTGGTATCAGATTGCCCGACCAAAACTGAAAAACAACGCCCCGATGAGGGCGGCAACTCAAGTTTAAATGGGAGAGGCGAGGTACGTCAAGAACACTGCATGTCATGCCGGCAGGCCGCTGGGTTGTGTTATCCGAGATATACGCTCAGCGTTCGTACCTATACGAGCCAGCGCGCGAGGGTTTCAGCTAGGCCCCCACTTTCCGTCAACGCTCTGAAGAAGGGGAGGCTTGATCCATGATGCGACCCTAGTCCAGACGAGAGGGTAATTCCCGGTGCTCCAGACGGGGGGCTGTTCTCTTGAGCGACAGTCTCCTGACGTAGCAACACACGGACAGCAAGGCGGGGTGTTCTGCGTTAGTATAAGATAATATAGCTCAGAAGCGTTCAACGGCCGAGGGCGGCACCCAGCCCATCTCTTGCACAGCCCAGTGAACCCATAGCCGACCCTCCTCGTCCAGCAGCTGATACGCGTGAGTAATGAGCTGACGCCCCCAGCCCTGCATCCACCAGTGGCCGTCGAGCTTCCTCAGCAGCACGCAGAAGAAGGCGAAAATAGCTACCGCCTCCTGCGCGGGCTCGCGCAGCAGCGGCACCAGGTCCTCGGCAACCAGGAATATCCAAATGAAGGCGTCAATCAACTCGTACTGAGAAGTGGAAGGCGCTTCTGCCTGGCCAAACGACTTCTTCAGCTCCATTATTGCCGTGGCGTAAATCTGGCGCAAGCCGTCGTCGAGCGGCCGCCCCGCAATGACTTGCTCGAGGTCAATTAGGGCTGGGTGCGCTGACGACTTGGACGCTTCGGGGCTCTCCCGTAGCATGAAGCGGTTCGTGGCGTGCACGAATAACGGCGCCAATGGCCCGCTTTTTGGTATGCCTGCCAGTTCGATGAAGCCTTTTGTCCCCCGCAGAAGATACACCCAGTCGGGGAAACCCGAGTTCGTGTCGAGTAAAAGAGTGTCGTCGGTTTTGCGAGGCCACCCCAGAGCTGCGTGCTTGTGAGCCAGGTATGAAGGGATGTAAGAGTGATTTCGGGACTCACCGTAGTAGGTTGTCAGGACCGAGAAGACAAACAGCATTTGTGCGCTCTGTGGGGTCGCGTCCGAGATGAGCGGGATGGCGACCTGCGACGCCGCCCGGTGGTGCGTAATGGCAATGGCTTCGTAATGGTCTTGTAGGTGCTGACGGTGGTGGGCGAGGTGAAGACTGGATACTGCTAGAATCTCCCTCATGATGTAGTCGCAGCTGAAGCCCACTTGCACGACCGTAGTCCTGTAGAATTCTCTCATGCTCTACAGTGAAGCGTGAGCAAGTTGGCTTTGAGCAACCGAATCAACTCAAGTGTCGTCCCTGGTTGTAGTAACGGGTGAACGCACCGAGCCTTCCGTCAAGGTTAGATACGTGGCGGTCGTGTAATTATGTAGCAGCTCCAGGTCCGTCATATTGAGGCCTGCGGGAGACACGGACGGCTGTGGAGTCCCGGCTGGTGAGAAGTCGCAGTCCACCCGACGCCTGACACAGTTTGAACATGATGGCTTCTGCTCATCACACTACACGGCTTTACATTAGTGACGGGAAGCTTCTGATATCTGTCGTAATAGGCTCGCTCCATATTGTCTTCGCAACCTCTGGTTTGGAAAGCGGTCACGGTGGGTGGTTTTGATGCCCATCGCCATTTCGATTCCCTCGAAGCAATGCGAGGCCAAAACCAAAAAAGAAAAATAAAATGGAAAGGAAAATGCGCACCTTGATTTTCCGGGCCTTGCAGTTCTTGCATCCTATTACAGTGTTATTGAAGTTATACGGGAAAGGGCTGATCTTTTGTTGTCGTCCCCTTTTTCTGTTCTTTTTTCTTTTTTTCTTTTTTTGTTTCTAATTGAAACAGGAAGTATATCACAAGAGGGAGGAAAAAACATGGCAACTCACCCAACCGGCTCTTGTGGTGCGGTTTGCGTTTTCCAGCCATCTGTGTGTCGTTGGCACATTTTTGTCCCAATTTACTGTCCTACATACCGAAGATGGCGGCTTTTTGCAGAGAAACCCAGAGTTCGCTAGGGGTTAGGGTGGGAGTCCTCGTTGCTCGCCGGGGACCACTGGAACGTAATGCCTCAGGCGCCCAAAGGCAGCAAGATCGCCATCCGCCCCACACGGATATCGGCATGGCTTCCTCAGGATGAACTTGTCCATCCAGTTTGAGCTTTCCTCCATCGCCATTCATCCTTTTAAAACTGCCGTACTCCGTATCGCCTATCGGCACTTCCCAAGTCGCCCAAAACGCTTGCGATCAGAAGGACAGAACACCAGGCCAACTGCCAGGTGAAACGCAGCCTTGTGGGCCCGCGACTCTCGCCTTGGCGTCACTGCCCCAATCCGCGACCGTGGAACTGAAGACCCCTGTGCCACCTTTCGTCATCGACCTGTGCCAACATTTGAGCCTTTCTCTGGCCTTCTCTCGCGGGCTGGAAACCGCAACCCGGATCCGATATCAGACCTTGTCCACTTTGCTCCCCCTAGGTCAATTCTAGGGTCCTTCATAATGACTTGGGAGTTGAACCGCCGCCGTTGGCTCCGAGTGATAAACAGTAGATTCATCTATGGCCGGATCGTGAGTCTTGTCCCCTGTTCGCTTTAGCCTTCGCCTTCGCATGGGTCGCTTGCAGTTATTGCGGACTTCCATCTGAACTCCACCCACTTACTCTCTTGTCCTGCGGTCTTCGTTTAATGCTACTTTGGTCTACAGCAATCGCTAACCAGAATGCCTCGACTCTTAGCCGCTGTTGCATGTGATCATCTTCTTCGTCGAGATGGCCATCTTCGCCCGGCTCACCAGCCGGTTCAACGCGTACTACGATGAACGACCCAGTACGTCCAGTCCCCTCCCTCTTCCGTCATACCAACCATCTATCCCCCGCATACCGCAGGATGCTAATAGCGATGCCGCATAGTTCTCACCATGATGGTGACCAACTCGGTCCTCGGCGGCATTGCCGACACGGTCGCACAGACCATCACGTCGGTACGAGAGCGCGCACTGCGCAAACACCCCAACGGCCGGCTCAATCCGCGCGAAGACCCTCTCGCCATTGAAATTCACGAGCTCGACCGCAAGAACCCCTTCAGCGACCGCGAGCTGATCCCCGAGTCGAAAACCCTGCCGCCGCCCTTCGACTTTGAGCGCCTGACCCGCTTCATGGCTTACGGCTTCTGCATGGCGCCCATCCAGTTCCGGTGGTTCAAATTTCTCGAGCGGTGCTTTCCTATCACCAAGTCAGCGGCCTTCCTGCCGGCCATGAAGCGCGTGGCCTTTGATCAGCTGATATTTGCACCGTTTGGATTGGCGTGCTTCTTTACAGCCATGACCGTTGCCGAGGGCGGCGGCAAGAAGGCCGTGCTCCACAAGATGCGGGACATGTATGTGCCGACGCTGAAGGCGAATTACGTGCTCTGGCCTGCAGTGCAAGTCATCAACTTCCGGCTGATGCCGGTGCAGTTCCAGCTGGTGAGTGCTGTCCTACGTTCAACGCGAACCTGATGCTGACCAAAGTCTGTTTTGCTTTGCAGCCCTTCGTCTCAACGGTCGGGATCGCATGGACCGCATACCTTTCTCTTACCAACGCTGCCGAAAACGCTCAGGAGAACCGTATCGCTGAGAGGCGCGATGTTCGATTGCCGTAAAGCGTTGGTTTTCGGGGCGTATCCGGGTTTTGTATTCTCAACGAAAGAACGAGTCGGACCGGAGGTTGCTACGGGAGGAAGCTGTAGGACCACAAGTGTTTGGGTAGGGATTTGGTTTGTTCTCCTCAGGGTCTAGAAACTGGTAACGGCATTTGGAGCGCTGACTGCCGACGGAATATGGCAGTCAGGACGGCGCACGGAGTTAGGATAGGCTTTTGAGTTTCGTCTCTGGCAGACGTCCTCTAATGGTACATGCATCTTATCTTGTCACCTTTTGCTGAGTCTAGTTCGCTTCTAGCCAAGCGTCCCTCGAACCCTTTACCCGATCGGTCGGTCTCACTTCATGCCCGCCATCATGAGCTAACTTTCTCGGACGATTTTACCTGAAGGACGGGAGCAGGCCCTGGGTTTCAGGCGGCTATAGCTCCCACATCGTTCTATAAGATGTCATGAAGACCTCCGCTATTGCCGTTGCCGAAGATATGAAGATGACAAGGCTACTATCCGAGGTTGTGCATGAAGATGGTTGAGTCAATCATCCGGTTTGCTGGACGCTTGATAGCCGAAAACCGGAGCATGGAGGAAAGCCTCCATCACCACGTCTGGTTCCAGACAAGCTCTCGAGCTTCGGCGGGCCTGAATCCCTCTACGAAATAGAGCTTGGACCGCGGTTGAAGGTGCGCTGAAGTTGAGTTCGACGAATGTTCCGGTCGGTGGCCTAGAAGCAAATTAGCAAGAACATAGCATCCCGATCCCGATTTCAGTTTTGTTTCGTCTTCTGATTGCCTACTCAATTGCTGGTGTAACCGAGAGACCAAGAACCGGCGTCAGCCAACCATGACCCGACGTCACAGCTGCCATGGGAAAACCCCACTAACTTTTATTACCCCTCTACCCCTCCATCCCAACAAGATCAGCTCATCATCACTTGCGCTTTTTTACCTGCCATCAGACCGTCAAACACGGTACCCCTGACTCTGACCCTTTTTTCGCGACTTGGAACTCTATTTTCATATCAATTGCTACGTCGCATCGTCAATATGTCTCTGGCCAACAAGCTCTCCATCGAGGATGTCGACCTCAAGGGCAAGCGCGTTCTGATCCGCGTACGTCGAGCCCCACCACCCACCTTTGCTGGAGGATGAACAACCCAGAAGCTGACATTAGCTCCCCGGCAGGTCGACTTCAACGTCCCCCTTGATGGCGACAAGAAGATCACCAACAACCAGCGCATCGTTGGCGCCGTCCCTACCATCAAATATGCCATCGACAATGGCGCCAAGGCTGTTGTCCTGATGTCCCACCTCGGCCGTCCCGACGGCAAGGTCAACCCCAAGTACTCCCTAAAGCCCGTCGTGCCCGAGCTCGAGAAGTTGCTGGGAAAGAGCGTGACTTTTGCCCCCGACTGTGTCGGCTCTGAAGTTGAGGAGATTGTCAACAAGGCCGACAACGGCGGGGTTGTGCTTCTCGAGAATCTGCGCTTCCACATTGAGGAGGAGGGCAAGGGCACCGATGCCGACGGGAACAAGGTCAAGGCGGACAAGGCCAAGGTGGACGAGTTCCGCAAAGGGTTGACCAAGCTTGGTGATATTTACATCAGTGAGTGTGCTCTACTCATACATACTCAATCAAACCCTAAGTGCTGACGGTCCCTAGACGATGCCTTTGGCACGGCGCACCGCGCCCACTCCTCCATGGTCGGCGTCGACCTCCCGCAAAAGGCGGCCGGATTCCTCATGAAGAAGGAGCTCGAGTACTTCGCCAAGGCGCTCGAATCCCCCAAGCGGCCGTTCCTGGCCATCCTCGGCGGCGCCAAGGTGTCGGACAAGATCCAGCTGATCGACAACCTCTTGGACAAGGTTAACACGCTGATCATTTGTGGCGGCATGGCCTTCACCTTCAAGAAGACGCTGGACAACATGTCGATTGGCACGTCGCTCTTCGACGAGGCCGGCTCCAAGACGGTCGGCGACCTGATGAAGAAGGCCGAGAAGAACGGCGTCAAGGTGGTGCTCCCCGTTGATTACATCACGGCCGACAAGTTCGACAAGGACGCCAACACGGGCAAGGCCACCGATGCCGAAGGCATTCCCGACGGCTGGATGGGCCTCGACTGCGGTGAAGAGTCCATCAAGCTGTACAAGGCTGCCATCGACGAGGCGCAGACCATCCTTTGGAACGGCCCGGCTGGTGTTTTCGAATTTGACAAGTTCGCCACGGGCACCAAGGCTACGCTTGATGCGGCGGTTGCTGCTGCGCAGAACGGCCGGATTGTCATCATCGGTGGTGGTGACACGGCTACTGTTGCCGCCAAGTACGGGGTGGAGGACAAGCTTAGCCATGTCTCGACTGGTGGTGGCGCCAGCCTGGAGCTCCTCGAAGGCAAGGCGCTGCCGGGTGTGGTTGCGCTGAGCGAGCGCAAGTAGGTGTCACGTTAGAAGAAAAATGTTAAGTAGCCATGGTAACGGAAATAGGAAGGCGATGCTATGAACTGTCAACAGGAGGACGTGCTCTGGTTAGTCGCTAGGTGAGAGAAACAGCGGAGCTCGATCCCTGTATTTCGTGATTGTAGCTGGACGGCCGGCTAGAAACTGTGCATATATCAATGTGGCTTCTATTTTACGCCTGGCAGCTCAGTGACATCCTGGCATTGGCATAACCGCGAGCCCCTCTCGATGGCTGAACGGGCCCAGGATTGTTGTTCGCTTAGGATTTGGGCAACTCCATCAAGCCTCAGCCTTCTTCCTCGAATCCCGCCCATCTCATCACCGCCGGCACAACTGCCGTTGCCCAGTACGCTACGCGAGCCGCCGCTATGTCGGTGTAGAACCCCTGTTCGCTTCACGCCCTTAATCACCGCTTCTTAGACGCCTCGACCTTCTTCAGCTCCTCCCTGGAATATTTGTCAGCATGGCCACTTCGTTTTCGTCTTGAACGACCCATGCCGCTAAAAAAAAAACCTCTACGAGAGTACAAGGCCAGGGAGGGGACAACGTACTTGAGCTGCGCCGAAAAGTCGTCGCTTGTGTCGTCGTCGTCCCACGACTCCTCCCACAGGTGCTGTGTATCACCGCCGCTCGCGGCCTCCGTGTCTTCCTGTTCCCAGTCTGTTGTACCCACGCTGTCAGTCGCAAATCTGAATACGGGGCTCGTTTATAAGCCCGAGTGGTGATGTGCCGCGACGCACCATCGACAGGGAAGTCCTCGAACTCGTCATCTTCCTCCAGCGCGGCAGGCTTTTGCTCTACGACGGGCTGCGCCTCAGGCTTGGACTGGGCCGCAGCCTTGTCGTCTTTCTTGGTTGTGCTTTGCGATGAGGCCATTGTGAGGCCAGCCGGATTTGGGGAGTTGTGGTCTGTTGTCTGTTGTGTCTCGTGGGGAGGTTGACTCTGAGGGGCGAGATTCGCGGAATGTCGTAGAAGGCAATCGATTGCCTCGTTGAGCTGATGAATCGGTAATTTGGCAGGTTGATTTCGGCTTTGGCGCAGATCGAGACTTTATGAGGTGTTGAGATACACCGGTGTCTGTTTGGCAAAGGCGACGCGAGAGTGTCGTTGGTGGTGCTGATGTTGGTTGATGATGGCTCTCTAGATGTGCTACGGCAGCAGCTGGCATCATCCGCCATCGCACGCCAGGCTAGTGGGGCAATACTCACAGCTGAGCGCACGGATCGCCGTCCTTCTTAGCCCCGCATTGACATATGGATAACTCCGGCTTTGTGACTGGCTGCCTTGTGCGCAGTCAGCTGCATCTCCGATCCCTGGACGCGTTTCTGTGTAGCCTTGCACTCCGATCCTTCGGCCGTGCGCTGCAAGCTGCCTCCAATTGAGGCAGCTTTTGTTATTATTTACTATCATCACTGTCGTAAGCTTGATCTTACAGCGATCTGAAAGCTCGTTCCAGTAATTTTGGGGAGGTATCCTTGCGAGCACCCACTACGCTAGTTCCAGGAACTATGCCATCAAGGGAAGCATGGCAAGGACAAGGACAAGGACAAGAATGGACAGGCCGGGCAGCCGGCCGCCAAGAGGCATTTAAAAAGCTTGGTTGATGTCACTTGCACCGCTCGCTTGTTCACAAAGGAACATAGGAATTGAAGATCACGGCAAAACGGGCATGCTGATATGCGCATCTCCGAGATCTCACCCGTCATCTCTATTGTGAGCGGGGCAACGATCCAGGATCTCGAATACTTTGGCGGGGTGGCCTGGCCCTGGTGGCTTTGCTCCGCAGGAACCAGTGCTGACGACAGAACAAGGGTAGGGCCGTCGCAATCGCCGGCACCAGGCCAGGCTCCAGCAAGCGGCTTGAGCAAGTCGCCGTTGACCTCTCAAGCCGGCTATGCCGGCCTGCCTCTCCTGAGCGGTTTATATTGCGCTTAGGTAGGCGACTTCTCCAATTCTCCTCCTTTTTCTTCTACTGCATGCCCCCTCATCGCTATCGCCTCCGTCCCTCCGCCCTTCCGTGCTTCCCGGGTGCCCCTCCACCACCCTCCTCGACCGATGCCCTGCTGGTCCTGAGATCACCAACCCACAGCCGCAATGTCGGCCCTCCGCTCGTGGTTCCGTGGACCCTCCGCGGCGCCGAGTTCTAAGTCCTCCCCTAAGGGGTCCAGTCCTAGCCAGAGCCCCACTGCAAGTACCTCGACCCTCAATGGCAAGGCGAAACCGGCCGTTTCGCCCGCCGAGCAGGAAACGCGCGATATCGAAGATGCGATGGCCGCCGCCGCACTTATCATGAACGACGACATCGAGGGCGCAGAGGTTCTTCTTCGGTTGCGCGAGGATTCCTCGACATTTCACCGGCTCGGGTTGGGCGTTTCGACCTTCATGAGGAGCATTCTCGGGTTCGAGAAGGACATCATGACCGAGGCAGCGAACCGGCTGAACGATACCGAGAATAGGGCCTGGAATGACATGAAAAAGGCGGAAAAGGCAGCCAATGGGTCTGCTACCACCGGCGCGGGCTATTGGTATTCGAAGGCCGCGGCTGCCGACCCAAACGCGGCGCCTGATGGCAGCGGGAGCAAGATCTACCCGCCCGGCTCCGAGTTTGCCCTTGTAAATGCGGAGGCGCAATTGATGAACGCTGTGGTAGGTGTGATGCATGAAAGCTTGACTGAGGCCCTCAAGGGGTTCTACAAGCTACGAAAGGCGTACGTTGCCTTGGACGGCATCCTGGAAGCAGAGGGTCGGTATTTGGGCTCCATCGGACACGGAGTGGTGAACAAGATGCCCTCCCCGAGGAGACCGAGTTTTTCGGAAGACCTGATGCCCGGCAGCTTTGACGATTCCGAGTTCGCCGACCTTGAGGAGGAGTCGCGAACGCCCGTAACCAACGGGAAGGCAAGTGGTGAGGAAGGATCGGAGGGGATGGCGAAAGACGTATCGCAGACACAAACTCGCAGTGCTCAGATGCCCATTGAAGATACGGCAACAGCTCTCGATGAGAAGCTAAACGAGCTGGCAGTGGCCGATAATGCCCAAGCATCCCCACGCTTCCGTCAGTCCTCCAACGACCGTCCAAACGACGGAGCACACACCCCCGGCAGCTCTATGCTGGAGCAGCTCAACACATCCGGTGCTGACAAAGCCCTCTTCAAATCTACTGTCGATATCTTCATCCACAGCGGGGCAAACATGTGCTTCGGCATTCTCTTGCTCCTTCTTTCCATGGTCCCTCCGGCGTTGTCTCGCTTGCTGTACGTCATTGGCTTCAAGGGCGACCGCGAGCGGGGCCTGAAGATGCTCTGGCAATCCACCAAGTTTCCCAACATCAACGGAGCCATGGCCGGGTTGGTCCTCCTCAACTACTACAACACGTTCCTCGGGATGGCCGACATTCTCCCCCCAGACCACAATCTGGACGACCCATCCGACTCGGACGGGGGGAGCAACGCCGCCAACAGCGAAGACGACCTCGCAATCGTTGGCTACCCCAAGGAAAAGTGCTCGGCCCTCCTGGCCGCCATGCGCGAGCGCTACCCGGACTCACGGCTGTGGAGGCTCGAAGAGGCGCGCGTGCTCGCGAACTCGCGGCAGCTGGACGAGGCCATCGCGCTCCTGACCGCCAACGCCGACAGCAAGATGCGGCAGATCACGGCGCTCAACAACTTTGAGCTGAGCATGAGCTCCATGTACGTCATGGATTGGCCGGCGGTGCGTGACAACTTTGTGCGCTGCGTCGAGCTCAACAACTGGAGCCACGCGCTGTACTACTACATTGCGGGCTGCGCGGGCATCGAGATGTACCGCGACGCCGTCCACGCCGCCGCGCGGCTGCCCGAGGCGGACCGCGAGCGCGCCGTCCTACACACCGAGGCCCAGAAGCACAAGAAGCTCGCCGAGGAGTACCTGCGCAAGGCGCCCACTGTAGCGGGCAAGAAGCGCTTCATGGCCCGCCAGCTGCCGTTTGAGGTGTTTGCGTGCCGCAAGTTGCTGAAGTGGGAGGAGCGCGCCAAGGCACTCGGGGTTGATCTCGCGGATGCTGTGGCGGTGAGCCCGGTGGTGGAGATGATTTATCTGTGGAACGGCAGCAAGCGTATGGGGACAAAGTACCTGGAGAAAGCGAGGGGCTTGTTGGCGTGGGAGCGATGCACGGTGCCAACGGAGAAGCTGGCCAAGATGAAAGAGGAGAAGGACGAAGCTGCTATCAGTATGCTGTCGGAGTCGGCGCTGCTAAGACAGCTGGGCAGGGGCGCTGAGGCGAAGGCCTTGGTTGAGCCCCTGCTGAGCATGGACAAGTACGGGTTTTTTTCTTCTTCTTGTTTTCCTCCCTCCCTCTTCGCCACTTTGGGTTGTCGATGCTAACGAGGGACTTCCGTAGAACCCTGTTCAAGGGCCCAACAAAGGACGACTATTGCCAAGCCGCTGCGCACTACGAAGTTGCCGCAGTAGCTTGGATGGGTGTCTGCAACCCAGACACCTGGCCCAAGGGGACCGCCGAGGAGGTGGGCGCGTTTCGCCGGCAAAAGGCGGATGAGTGCCGACAGTACCTCGACAAGGTCTCGAAGTGGGAGGGCTTCGTGTTGGATGCTCGGTTCGGCATGAGGGTCAAGGCCGGCATGGAAACTGTTGAGTGGCTGAGGACGAAGAAGGGGTGGGCGTGAGGGATTGGCAATTTCAGGAGTGTGTTCTGACTCATGGTCTCAGCTTGGATTACAGAGGCTTACATTTTGGTTACATTCCCAGGGGCGGCAGGGGATACACAACGAGGACTGGAATACACATGCATGTCATGCTCTTGGGGTTGATAGAATTGCTCTATTCTGCGGGATCTTGAGGTCCTACCGGAGCGACGGCATAGATGGTCAATGGATGGCGGCATTTTTGCATTTGGCATTTGGCATGGGCAAAGGCCTGGATAACACAATGATGAGCACTATCCGCATTGCTGATTTGGAAACGCAGGTTGGATTCTCCGATCAAATGCGAACTAACCTTCCCAGAACCCAATACTACCACCAAACCGATCCAACACGCCAGAAAAACAGCCAGCCAGAAACCAACCCAACCCAACGGCCCGCGCCATTATTCAGCCTTTTTCCCACTGCGCCCTTTCCTCCCCTTCCTCATCCCCTCCATCCCGTCTCTCATCGCCCCACCCACCTCCCCGACCTTTCTCGCACCACGTTCCTGCACCTGATGCTTCTCAGCCTCATCCCTCAAATCAGCCATGACATCCCCACCGCGGCTCGTCCCATGCACCCAGTCCAACACGCCCCAGTTCCCAAAGTTGCCCCCCTGACCGCGCCTACCACCGCCGCCGCCGCCGCCGCCGCAAGTCGTGTAATGCACCGCGCACCGCCTCCCCATGCCGCCCATGAGGATCCCGGGAACGACCGTGTACCCGGACATGGCGAGCGTCTCCTCGAGCGTGGCGAGCGCCGCAAACACCAAGAAGCTCAGGATGTGCAGGTCGCCGGCCGCGGCGTGCAGCGCCAGCGCGGGCAGGTACAGCGGAACGAAGCGGTGCAGGAGGTAGGGCAGTGGGTGGTCCGCCTTGAGCTGCAGCGCGAAGGGCGGCGCGGGACGGCGGGCGTGGGCGTACTTGTCGTGGAGGGAGGTGAGGGCCGCGGCGCCGGGGACGGGGGTGGCGGGGGCGTTTTTTGCTCTGGCGACGGAGAGGGAGCGGGGGGGGTGCCCGTGTAGGAGGTAGCGGTGGATGTAGTAGGTCAGGATCTCGCGCGCGGTGAAGAGCAGGGCGATGTGCTTGATCATCTGCCATGGCAGTGGCAGGGTGGTGGAGGTGCGGAAGACGGGGGCTTTGAGGAGGATTGTCAGGCCGAGGGAGACGGCAGCCTCGACGGCGGTTTCGAGAGCAAAGTTGGACAGGGCGAGCCCGGCGAGTTGGGCAAGGGACTTTGCGTCGCGTGGCGGGAGAGCAGACGCGCCGGCGTACTTGATATTTTCTGCAAGCGATGGCAGAAGAGTGTCAAACGCGAGGAAGAAGAGCGACGGTACGAGCCAGATGACGATTCGCAGCGCTGTGATGCCGAGTATTTCGATCTTGAGAGGAGAGTAGCTGAGCACCAGAGTGGACCAGGTCATGTAGAAGAAGAGGAGGTTCAGCGACGTCGACCATGATGTCAGGGAGGTTGAGAAGAAATATGATGCGATAGGAAGGGACAGCAGTAAATCCATTCTGTCTCTCCTCTTGGGCGTGAGCGTGAGCGTGAGCGTGAGCGTGAGCGTGAGCGTGAGCGTGAGCGTGAGCGTGAGCGTGATGGTGCTTGGATCCTGCGCCAATGCTTTGTTGACACAGCTTGGATGAAGCCTTGATGGAGGAATGCGGGCAAGAGACAGTCAAAATCTACGAAGCTAATAAACAAACTTGAGAAACCTGCCGGAAGACGAAAAGGATATGGCCCGTCTTTCCTTCTGTGGTCCTCCTCGCACCAGTGTCCTACAGTCCGTTGGTTGCATCTGTCTCTGGTTCTGGAAGAGTTGACCTATGACGTCAGCTGCAAGAAGTCGGCGCCCTCGAGAGACAACAAGGCGATTTGCGGTTGGCAAAATCAATCCTTCTGCAAACATGCCAGCAAATAACATTGGTGCTTGGCGCACTGGCGAACCAAACCCGCGCCTTCGACAAAAACCGCAAAAGAATCGCTTGGTTGGTGGCCGGGAACATCTTGATAAAGTGCCAGATAATCCGTGTTCAATGGCTTATTGCCGTCCTCTATTCGGCACGCCCCGGAAACTCCAGAACTTTGTATGGTGGGAAGTACATACCTAAGGTACGAATACTGGTGGTGGGTAACTCCCGCCCTTCTCAGTTCAACTTTAGCCCTCGACCTGTCAGATCTCCGGTGCAGACTGTCGCAGAGTGGAGCTGCGACTGCACCATATGCGGTTTGAAAATCGAATTCCGCTCTGCGATGCAATGCAATGCATGGAACGGAGACGTGATCCAGCAGGCCGCTGAGGTACTTGTTAGACCACTTCTGTGCTTCTTTGTTGCATGCGAAAGCTGTCGGTCGTCTCGATGGAGAAATATTCGCGGGGACTGGCTGGGCAAGGATGACAAAAAGCGGGACTCATCCGATCTGGTGGGAGGAATTTGGATGCGATTCAGGGGTTTCGAGCACGGATCACCATGAGAGAGGTCAGTGCGCAACTTGTGCTTTTGTGCTTCGCGCGCAGCTTATCGCATGCGGCATAATTTTCAGTTCCTCGCGGCAGATTGCGCTAACAAAACCAATTTTTGTTTTCTTTTTCCCCCCATCCGTTTTCTTCGGCGCGTACAGCAAGGTTGTTGATTGCGGCAGTCATCGGTCGTCCGAAGACATTCCACCTACCTACAGCACCGTAGGTAATTAGGCCCACAAAAAGTTTCGCCTCCAGCGATGCGTTGTGCTCCGCATCCACCGCTCCCTCGCCTTCTCCACTTGTTCGCGCCGTCCCTTATTAGCGGTTTTTCGGCCTGTGCTGCTGCTGCATCTGCTGCATGCCACCCGTTCTCCACCCGGCTTGCGTTTTGGCTCAGTTCATCCAGTTCATCCAGGACTTGTTGGGCTGGTCGCGTCGCCTGGGAGTTGGCATTGTCTGAGGATCAAATTGATTGGATTGGTCCGGGCGTGTTGACAAGCTGTTAGTCTCCGTAGTGCCAGGACTTGACTTAGTCCTAGCAGATCGCCGCCGTGTCCCGTGCTCGGTGCGGATTGACCCCTGGATAGGGCGCAGAGCCAGATCCGCGCGCCCCCCGTTCTGGTCTCGGACGCCGCCCGTTCTATCGACGCCGGGTCCTCCTCCTGCATGCAGGTTTGCACCTGCAGGGCCCAGCCTCAACCATTCCACAACCTCACACCGCGCATGTCTCCGAGACAAGCCGACGATCTTGCGAATACGCCTGAGACCTCGAGACGCACGTGTCGGCGCAACAGCCCCTGAAAACCCTTCGCCGCCTCTCGGCCTCCTGGGCGCTGCCGACAAACCCGGTTAGCGACTGCACCATAATACCCGAGCCGTGCCGCCGGCGCCGGCTCGACCGCCACGATGGACCATTCCTCCCTAGCTGCTGCCCCGCCTCCAATCCCTCGCAGGTCCCGAGAACGTGAGCGTGTCCGGCCCGCCGACCAGTCGCCCGACCGTCGTCGTCGTGATCCTTCCCACCCCGCCCCGACGGCCAAGACAAAGCGTGACCGAGACTACAACGACGTCTTTGCCGACTGGACAAACCAAGATCGTGAGCGATACGCCGACCGCTACCTCCGAGACCACCAAGAAGACGACCAACTCGGGCCGCTTCCTCCGGCATCGCCCGAGGTCATTTCATCCTTGATCACATCGCTGTCTGCCATCTCCAGGCCAGTGAGCAATCACTTCGACGGTCCTTCGTATCTGAGCCCGGTCGGTCTGGGGAGCCCGCTTAACTTGTCGGTTCCCGGTTCCCCCACAGGCGGCTCGTTCGGGGTCGACTACGGCGCCTATGCACAGCCGTCGTTGAAGCAGCTTCGAGAGGAAGATGTGCCTCTAGAGGATTTACCGGCCAGCGCTCCCGTCGTTCGGACGTCCAAGCCGCCGAGCGGCTTGTCGCCTTTGACAGCGCCTAAATCGCCGAAAAGCCCAGGCGCTCGGGATTCGTCTGGCCTGAAAGGTCTTCTTTCGCGGCGGAGCAGCGGCGGCATTTCTCGGCCATCGAGCAAGGGGTCGCTGGCGTCCGGGGCTGAGAGTATCGGCAAATTGAGCATTGAGCGCAGTCAAGAGCCTCTGTCACCCGGCTCCGAAGTATATAGCTTGAAGAAGCAACAATCATTTGACACCTGGACTAAGAAAGGCACCAGGAACCAACGCGGCCTGATGTATATGAGCAGCAAGGAAAGGCTGCGTGAAAAGGAAGCCGAGAAGAAACGGGCCAGCATCGGCGCCGTCGGTGGGAATTCGAACAGGATCAGCTCGGCGAGCGGACCCACGACTCCGAGGCTCGATCCCCTTTCCGCGGAGTCGATTATTAATGAGGAGCCAAACGGGGACTTTGCCATCGGCTACGGGCCGAACAGCAGTACATTGGACGGCCCGGTTGACAGCCTTGCAAACCCTCGGCTGATACCTGCTAGAGATTCTTCGTTGAGGAAGACCGGGAACAGCGCGAAGAGATCGTCGGCGAGAGCCTCTCGGGCCTCAAAACGAGATAGCGAGGCTGGCGCATACGGTACGATTCCAGAGAGCGAGGAACAAACGGGCGGGGTTCGTGGCTCGCGCAGCGACGCGACGAAGCGGCGCCATCCTGGTCAGAAACACGGTCAAGGCCTCGACTTCTTGAAGCTCTCAGCAGAACTGCCGCGGGAAAGCCAGGTGTCTTCGAACAAACTCCGGCCCGACGTCGCTAGCACGAGTCCTTCCACGCCCGCTGTCGCCATGTTTCCCGACACCGGTGCTATCGACGATGGTGCACCTTCCCCTGCCGTCGCGCAAGGACGTCGCCGGGACCGAGAGGCAAGCGCCGAGTATCGGCGGCGTTCCGGTCGCCTTACTCCCGACCCTTTTGGCGGCTATGCAAGCGAGGGCGGCGGTACCACCGTCAAGGCGAAGCGGAGCAGTACTAAACTTAAACGCCTTTCAGGCGCCCCAAACCCCACGCCCGACAGCACCACAGAGCAACGCGCTCCAGCTGCGAACAACAGGCATAGTGATCAACCGCACGTTGCATATGAGCGGCCGCAGAGCGCCGACAGCATCGACGGCGCGGTTGAGAGTTACCTGTGCAGTCCCCGGCTCAGCCAAAAGATCAAACACCCGCAGACCGGCCGCGTTATCAGCTTCAGCGAAGTTGGAGATCCGAACGGGAGCGCCGTGTTCTGCTGTGTCGGCATGGGATTGACCAGATACATCACGGCTTTCTACGATGAGTTGGCCCTGACACTGAGGCTGCGTCTGATAACGCCGGATCGCCCGGGTGTTGGCGATAGCGAGCCGTATGCCGAGGGCACCGCAACGCCATTGGGCTGGCCTGGTAGGTGACACGTGCAGAACTCCGTACCTGTGAATGCTCCCGGACTAACACTCAGTTCACTAGATGATGTGTATGCGATTTGCCAATCCCTCAAGATCACAAAGTTCTCCATCCTGGCGCACTCCGCCGGCGCCATCTATGCGCTGGCAACGGCGCTCCGCATGCCGCAGCACATCCGAGGCAGAATACATCTCCTCGCACCCTGGATACCGCCGTCGCAGATGAGTGTGTTTGGAGCGAGCGAGAAGACGCCGCTACCGCCTACAAACGCCATCCCCACCAGCCAAAGGATACTGAGGGCACTCCCAACGCCAATTTTAAAGGCCGCGAATAGCAGCTTCATGACGGCCACGAGCTCGAGCATCACTAGTTCGCTGCCGAAGCAGAAGAGAGCCAAGCGAGACAAGAAGGGTGGCGCAGCGACCGGAGGCAAGGAGAATAAAGACCAACCAAAGGGCATGTTTCATGCAGCGTTGGAGAACAAAGAGAACCTCAACCATGAGGGCTCCAAGCAGTACCCAACCATTCCGGCCGCCGACGAAGATATGGACCGGGTCCGGCCGGGAGGAAACGGTGCTTCTAGCACAGGTCCGTCCCAGAACCACGGCATCGGTCATCGGCACCGCCGATCGAACTCTTCCCATCAAGGCTTGGGGCGTCAGTCCGAGAAGGATGACAGCATACTCTCGACGGCTGCCGCCTTGGCGAACTCGCAGATTGCCGACCGCGAGCGGCAGGAGTTGTATGACAATCGCCTGACCCACTCGATCTGGCACCTCGCGACGACGGGCGCGAACCCGGCGGTTGACCTACTCGTGTGTCTGGAGCGGCGGCACACGATCGGCTTCCGCTACGTGGACATCACCAGGCCGGTGGTAATCCATCACGGCAGTCGGGATACGCGGGTGCCCGTGGACAATGTAAGATGGCTGGGCAAGACGATGCGCCGGTGTGAGGTGCGCGTCCTCGAAGGCGAAGGACACGGTTTGATGGCCAGCGCGCAGGTCATGGGTGGCGTCCTCATGGAGATCAGCAGGGAGTGGGAGGAATGGTCTCGGGTAACGGGCGCAACTAAGAGGGAGACGGAGAGGGTGAGGAGAAACACAATTGGGCAGGGGAGATGACGCTGTCGTCGCGCCCGAATTGGCATGGCTGGCTTTGCCAACTTTGACTGGAATGGTCCTTTTGCCTTGAACTGGGCTGTGGACACTATGCTGGAATGGAAGAAGAGCAGGAAACCCACCCGTCTTCCTGTAATGCTTAACCACCTGTCTTGCTACGCACGATACCTATGCAACATAATCACTAATACACTATACAAACTAGTACTATCCATTCAAGAAAATACCTATTTCACTATTTCCTTCCGGCAACCCTTAGTTTGTTTGAATTTTGCCTGCCTGCAGCTTTGTGCTTCGTCATGCAAGTGCTATTATTAGAGGGATATTATATTACAACGATGAATTAATACAAGCCTATATTATGCTACTCATAGTTTCTCTATTCTCTCGCGGAATTATTTCTATCAACAACCTCTCCGGCGCCCACCTTCTCACACTGTCGCCTCCCGTTCCCGAGCCTCCAATTCCATCTTGAGTTGGGGCCAGGTCTCCTGCGTCATTGTGTTAACATCGACCTCGCACAAAGGGCCGGACAGAAAGTAATTTGCAAATTTCCACAACCGCCGGGCGAGCACGTATACGGGGTCATATGCGAATCGCGTGTATAGCGGGCCCGCAGCCTCGTCAAAGACACGCTTGACTTCAAGCTGCTCCTCCGTCATCGGGACAGGAAGGGACGCGGCGGCATGCTCCACGGCCGTCTCGATCCGCGCATGCTCTTCGATGTAATGGCTCGCCCCTTGGCTGGCCGAAGAATAGTTCCAGATCCAGCAGGGTGGCTCGCAAGCTGCAAAGGCCGGAACAAAGTCGACCCAGGGCCACTCGCGGTATCCGATGATGGTGGGCAGTTCGAGTTCGTGTTGGGCATCGCCGTCGCCGTCGCCGTCACCGTCGCCATCACCGTCGCCGTCGCGGAGAGGCCCCGGCGGATCAATGTTTATGGAACCCTCCCCAGGGTCAAAGTCTAGGCAGATGGGAATGTTGCTGAAGCATCCGAGTGCCGCCATTTCCGAAGCGATGCGGAGGAGGGTGTCTGCATGGCCGATTCTCTCCGTGCCCCTCACGTCGCCCCACGGGTGGATGCTGTTTTCAAGGAGATCGGCCTCGGCGGCCTTCCACTCGTTGAATAGGTAGGTGAAGACATCGAGCCAGATCTTGCCCGGCTCCGCATCGTCGCCATGCTCGGCACCGGCACCGGCACCGGCACCGGCATCGTGAAGAGGATATTTCGCCGTGCAAATAGGGCCAACAGATGGCTGACCTGCCCCTGCATCCAGGGAGGCGAGGTAAGTCGCCACAAACTCCGAGCACACTTGCTGTGACGTGATCGGTACGACGTGGATGGCGCGTCGGTCCGGGGCGAGTATCACAGAGCCAGGAATGGAGTTCCGCGCGTCCAGCATCTCACGCCGAAGTTGGCCAAGCTGTCGGGCTATTTCACAACGGTACTGGTGGGTGTAGCTGCCCTGTATACACCATTCGCGGCAGGGATCATAGGACTCGGCCACTCCCGTAAGTACAATATAGGGCGAGCCCAAGGGGTTGTCGTCGGTTTCATCAAACATGAAGACCGTGGGGACCGGGAACGCGGTGTGCTGGCGAAGGATGCGGAGAGCCCCCATAGGGTACTGGAGCCTACGCTCTTCGACTGCGACCCAGATGGCGTACTGTGCCCCGGTGGGTTGGTGAGTGATCCGTATCACACGGGCGGTGTCGTGGATAGACTCAAGTCTCTCGACGGTGATATCTTGGGGCTCGGCGCCTGGCCAGATGACAGTGTGGGCGAGCGTCAGCACGCGTGTTTGAAAGGTGTCGAAGGGCTCCAGCCAAAAGTATTCGCTCGTATCCGATTCGCCGTCGCTTTCGCCCTCGTCGCTGGCGTCCGAATCGTCGGTGTCATCGAAGTCGTCGCTGTCGTCGAAATCGCTACTGCTAACCGTAGAGACCGATGTAGCGTCTGTGTCAGAATCATCGACGTCCGTAGGGGGATCGGAAAACAGGGTTATCGAGAAGACGGACTCATCGTCAGAGTCGGGCCCCTCAGGGTCTGACTCGGAGTCATCCGGCGACGAGTAACACTCGTCGTCCGCGTCGAAACCGTCAGGTAACAGCGTGTCAATACCGACGGTGTCTATCAACTCAGCGATGCTAGCCATGTTTGGGCTGCTAATTTACTTGAGCGTTATTTCTAATTTGTTGTCGTGGAATAAATAGTTGGTGATTTTGGGTATTCTAGGGATTTCTTCGACGAGTGACGATCTCCGTTGCTTAAATACGCCGGCGAGTAGAGTGTATGGATAATGACGAGCACAATCCCATTGTCTTGACCAATGTCTGTTCTGGATACGCATCGTGGGCTATGTATAATTAGAGTGGCGATGTACATACCAAGGTTGTATACCCCTACCGTACTCGCCGTTTCATCTCATCGCAGCCAGTGTATGTACATACAAAAGACACACCAAAACTCATTGGGCCCAGTATTAGCAACCGAGACCACGGCCCGAGAGAAGCAGCAGCTCGAATCTGCAGCCCAATAGGCAACCAACCGTGAGCGGAGCGCCTTCGAGCTTCGCACTTGAAGCCTCCTCCTCCAAGTAGTGAGTTAGCGATTGGCAAGATTTCCAATCTTTTTGCCCAAGGCTGAGCGGTCCAAATGTGGAAGGTAGTTTGGCCAGAATTGCTTCAAAAATAAAAATGAAAATAGAGAAGGAGGTCTGCAGGGGAGGAGGGGAGGGAGAAATCAGAAAAAGTGATCAAAACGAAGAGCCGAAACACCAAACAAGTCGTGACGCCCAATTACCTTCACCGCGTTGGCAATTTCCTAGCGGTCAACCTTTGTCCTCCTGCTAGGGGAGAGTGTTTTAGGAGGCCAAGGTATGGTAAGCGGAGACATGCGCTGAGTTAGGGAGGTACCGGATATCTCGACTTGAAACAAAAGCCCATGGTCGCCCCAGGTGGCCCCCTTTGTTTAAGCCATCAAAGTCAAAGAAAGCCTGACGCAACTACGAGCAAAACAGCATCCCTGGGTCGGGAACAATAGGATTTGTCCCAAAGGCCGATACAAGCACGAGACAGAACAACCCGACTTGTCGGCAAAGCCCGGGGTCCCGCCTGAAACGGGCAGAGCTTGGTACAGCTGGTAGAACAATAGATAAAATAGAACACGTTGTTGCACTTCCCTCCATTCTCGCCACCCATCTCGGCCCATCAACAAACAGCCTTTGCGGACCTGTCTCTCCGCCAGTCTACTGTCCGGTCCCCCACTCCTCCTGTTAGAACAATGACTAGGAAACACCACTGCCCGGGATGGAGGGGTAAGTCACGCGGGGAGGGAAAGAGGAATTGTCGTCGCCTATCACACATCCGCGGCGTCCACTACTGCCCTGCGCATCAGGTGGTTTGCGAGGTTCACTCCAAATGTCATCGCTTCGATGAGCAGTGCGCTTCCTGTAGGCTGGGCCCAATTTTGCGCGAACAGAGGGAGAAGAAAGCCGCCAACAAAAAGAAAGCCGCCGACGAGAAGAAAGCCGGCGGCCAACCAACAGGGCGCAACCGGAAGAAAGCGCGGAACCAGAAGAAATGATATCGCCCTGATGACTCCCACACCCGGGGAGCGGCAGCGCGGGTCGAGACAAGCGGCACGAGAGACGAGGCGGTGTGAAGACGACAATGTTGTCGAGCCGGCTCCAACAGCAGCAGTGTGGAAGGCGGGTGGTGTCTGATTCAGGGTTTGGCAACATGACAAGGGTGGAAAGATGGGTTGATGTTCAGGGTACATGTATAGTAATTACGGGGCAAGGGTTGGTTAGTTGGTCACAGGTGTTGTTTTCTCCACGGTGGTACATACATACAATACAATACACAAGGTTTCTCGAGTTGGATATAAAATTAGAGAGTAATACAGCACAGTTGCACCGTTTTAGACAACTGAATCCGTTTGACACCCCCCCCCCCCCCAACATCAACCCCTCGTCCCTTCGCACACCAAAAAAGGAAACACCACAACCGGCCCCAACACGCCGCTCCCGGGCTCCGTCTCGACCCTCTTGGCCATCTCAAACGCCGTCTCGACGCGGACGTCCACGAACCCAGCCCCCTCCAGCACGCGGCGGATCTCGCCGCGCGCGATGCCGTGCCGCTCCACCCCGCCCATCTTGGCCTCCGGGTGGAACCGGCGCGCGCCCGGCCCGAAGTCCTCAAAGTCCGTCACCATGACCCGGCCCCGCCCCGGCACGAGACAGCCGTGGATCGTCCGGAACAGCGCCGGCAGGTCCGGGATGTGGTGCAGCACGAGGTGGGACACGGCCAGGTCGAAGCGGCGGCCGGGCTCGCGCGCGCCGGTGGCGGGGTCGACGGCGATGCGGGGGTCGTCTGGGTCTTGTAGGAGGGCGCAGACGGGGAGGACGTTTTTGATGTTGGTTGGGGGAGTGGTTGTGGTTTGTTGGGTTCTATTGTTGTTGTTGTTGTTGTTGCTGTTGTTGGGGGGTGCTGGTGCTGGTGCTGGTGCTGGTATTGGTTCTGGGGAGGAGAGTTTGGATTCCAGGGCGGCAATCATGCCCTCTGCTGCGTCGACGGCGGTGACGGAGCGTACCGAGGACGCGAGGGCCAGCGAGAGCAGGCCTGTGCCGCAGCCGAGGTCGAGGACGTTGTAGGTGGAGAGCACGTCGGCCGGGGGGAGGCGGGAGAGGTAGGCTTTGTGGGCGAGGGCGGTGGCCTGCTGCACGTCCGGGTTGGAGTCCCAGGACAGGGCTTCGGCGTTGAAGCGCGTGTTGCTGGCGGTTGTCATGGCGATTGGAGCCTGAGCTTCCTCTATGACAGGGTACTTTTGTGAGAGTCGAGATGCGTCTTTATTCTGTGTTGCCGGAGCTTGTTTGAGCCTTTGAGGCAGGTCTTGGTGGGGTTTGCGTCGCAAGTGAGGGGTCGCCCAAGGCCCGGGCCGACGGTTGGCTGCGGCTGCGGCTGCGGCTGCCGGAGGGGGTCCTAATCTTGCTTGTTACCACCCGGGACACGTACGGTACAGTGTGTATACGCAGGGACGATTTTGGTGCCGATCCCCGTCTGTTTCTGAAATTCCGTACTCGGATTACTTTTGAGCACCAGACGCATCATGATTGGCTCATATAAGTTCCTTATGCGGCCTGGCCCAAACTCACAGTGTTACTATGTCTAGTTCTAACTGTGCAGCCGAAACCACGAGAATCGGCTCATCAAAGCGCTTTATTTTGGCCAAGGTGCAGCAGTGGCTGAGCCAAACAAAGGCCGAGCTTACGGCAATATTGTTACCGTCATCACACTCAACGCTGATGAAGAACATGAGTCCCCGGGTTATGGCTTCTGTGGCGAATACAATGAACAGGCGGGAGATGACAAGTCAGGAGGTACCGGCCAAGAGGAGTGTTATGATTAGGGATGTGGGATGTTAAGTAGGCTGGAGAGGGATTGGATGCCTTGATAGGCTTACAGTATAATGAAAAGGTGTTTCGGGATGTTGCCCGTATTGCCGGGTGAGAATATAAAACGCATATGATATACGTACATGCGCCATTCTAATCATCGAGCAGACGCAGTCAGGGTCGGTGATGGTGCAAGGTGGTGGTATTCCAAGCGAGGATATACTGTAATTAGTACCATACTTATTCTATACATGCATAGGTAAAGCTATGTAACGCGCTTTCAACTCCTACCCCCCCAAATCAGAGGTAGAAGTAGCAGAGGCCGCCTCCCGTGGTCGACATGACATTGGCAATGGTCGTCGACTCAGCAGCATACCCCATGTCAATCACATCCGTGAGCTCCGCCAGGTCCGACGGCGGCTGGTTCTCCCAGGTGCGGTGGGCGTACGACCCGGACCCGAGATCCGTGTAGCGCGTGCTCGAGAAGCCCAGCGCCTGCCAGAGCGCCCACATGCGGTCCATCTGGGCGTGGTGGACCCAGAAGGCCGGGTCGCCCGGCGAGGTGAAGAGGTCTCCGCCCGGGTCACCGCCAATGGTGTAGTGAATGCCGCCGTGCGGGCCGATCTCGGGGGTGTAGGGCACGCCCTCGGACACGATGCGGAACTGGTCCACGTCGGGCTGCGTCAGCAGCTTCAGCATGGTCGTGTAGTTGGCGTAACGCGTGTTCATGGCGCCGCCGAGGTCGCGCTTGAGGCCGCGCGGGTTGTAGCCGAGACCGCCGAGCGGGCCGGGCGCCGTGTCGGCCAGGCCGCCGACGGGGCCGAGGTTGACCGTCATGTTGGCAAAGGGGCCCGTCTTGACGAAGCCGCCTCCGAGGCCGGCGGGGAGGGGAATGTTACCGCCGCCGACGCCCGGGGGCGGGACAATGATGGGGCCCTCGTGCGGGATGTACTCGCCGTTGCCGCCGAGGCTGTAGGGGTCGCCGTTGAAGATGGGTGAGTCCTGCGGCGCCGTGGCGTACAGCGGCCAGTCCCAGTACGGCTGATAGCCCGTGTAGCCGCACTCGTCGCGGAGGGCCTTCTCGTACTGGTAGACGAACCAGCGGTGCCATGGCTGGAAGACACCCGAGTAGTGGATCGAGAGCGTCTGCTGGATGTGCGTCACGACAAAGTCGTCGAAGCGGGATTTGGCACCGGGAGCGACGCTGGCTGGTGTGCGCGGCGGCTTGCCCTGCAGGCACTTGACGGCGTTGACATAGGCGAGCCGGTCTTTCTTGGACAGCGAGCCGCTGAGAGGGAATTTGGTCAGCAAGATGCAGCGGCCCAGAATAATTTTGGGTTCGACACTTACTACTCGCGGCGGAACACGAGGTTGCTGACGGTGCAGCGCGGAGTCTGGCCGCGCTTGCGGAGCTTGTTCTCGTTCTCGCTGACCTGATCGATGATCTGGGCCTTGGCCTTTTCGATGAGATTGGCCAGGGCCGGGGACTCGGTAAGACCGTCATCATCGGGAGCAGCGGTGTCTCGGGGAAGCACACCCGCGTGGACGGCGGCAGCCACGAGGGCTGTCCCAAGCAATGCGGCAGCCTTCATGATCGTCGGTGGGGGGTGATCACTGCGGATCGATGGTTGGGGGCGGGATGAGAAGCACGAAACCACAAGGAATACGAATAGAAAGCAAGAAAGAAGGAAGTGAGCTGCATATTAAGGACCCGCTCCCCTCGTGGCGACCCGGGGTTCGGAATCCCTTCACCCGCCCGAGTATTTAGTTTTTCCCCCTTACACTACTGTATCCGTACATGTACATAATACTGTATGCAACTGCGCAACCGACTGGAGATGCTAACCCCATTCTGCAGCAGAAGCTGGATGCAACATGCAGGTCGGTTCCGCTGTCCTGGTAAATATTGGATTGGGTTCATGTCGGCAGTTCACCGAGGAGTTCTCGTTTACGCAACGCAACGTGCGTTGATGCCGGATGGCCGAATCGCCTGATTTTTTTGCGACACCACCACACATTCCAACCCGGGAGATTGTCTGGGAGGAGGTGCCGGCAAGGGAGCAATGCAAACGAGGCCACATTGGTGTGTGGGGGCCGCAGCCGGAAGCCGTCCGATTGGATTACATGGAGGGCCTTGCCACTTGCCCCTGCATCGGGTTTCCACTTGTTCTCCCTGTATCGGCTCTATGCATGTGGGAGGGTAGGACTCGGTGGGGAGCCGGAGTTTCCCTTGTATGTACTGTACATGTACATACATACGCCGGGCCGCCCATTTGGATTGTGAGAGGAGTCGACTTGCTGAAGCGGCGGTTGAAGACGGGAGCGAGACCAGGTTGAGGATAGGTTTTCCAAGACCGCTAACCAAACCGGCTTCCACCCCCAACATTGCCTGTCCCTGCTGGCCGTTTCTTTTTGCAGTACATAGTTGAGGGCCTAGGCTGGACTTGAGTCGAAGGGATACGAATACAGCATAGGCAGTAGACTCACATGCCAAACTGTTTTCCGCAGTAAGACCGAAAGGCCAGCCAACTTCCTTGACACCGGTGGCAGTGGCTACTCGGTAATATGGATCCAGGAGCTATTTCTAGTCGTGGTGGGGCGCCCCGAAGAGCTTCAACGTTGCGCCCTTGGACTGCAGCATCAAAAGCCGAGCTTGCCGTGGTGTCTGTCTCTGTCAGCTAGCGCGGAACTTTGACATGAACCTCGGTTCCCAGATCCAAGAACGGGGCCTCGATTACCAGGGAAACAAACCCAGGGCAGCAGATATTGCCCAGGAACCATGTCCTTAATGCCAAATGCCTTGCGTTATTTCAGTTGCGTTTCAACCGTCTGTCTCTTGACAAGGACACCAAGGCTACTCTATGCACAGTACATAGTCCGAATGGGCAACTTGATGGACACCTCTACCCTTGCCCTGGGTAACATCACGTCCATGTCGGTACCTTACGCAAAACATGCCAGGGTCGGATTGCTGGGACAGCACTTCCGTACTTGGCAGGAGATTTTGATGCAGCGCCCTCCCTCAAACCTGCAAGCCTGCGCGTGGAGACTGGAGGAGACATGGAGCGTTGGTGAAAGAAAAACGCAGGCTAGAATTTTTTCAGGTAGGTATTAATCTTCCCTGGACCAGGCCCGGATCCGGGGTCGATTAAGAATGAACTCCCTCCCCCGTTGATCGACAGTTGTGCGGCTGCTCCCGAAGGAGGTCCATCGATAAACCTTTTCTCTGCCCATCGACCTCGCAGCGCCGATCACCATGGCCGACGCAGCAGAGATGCCTCCCGATGAGAACCGGGGCCCTGAGATTCTCGCTGTCTGCGGGTCTCTTGTCGCCCTTGCTCTCGTCGTCGTGTTGTTGCGCGTCTGGGTAAGGGCAAAGATGGTCCGGCACATGGGTGCTGACGACTGGACCATCATCGCCGCTATGGTATGTGCTAGAAGATATGTCTTGAGTCTTGAGCGTCGCGGTGCGCGTTCGGGATCTCCTTTCGAGGAAGGATTGGGCTAGGTCGTTGAGACGATGGATCAACTAACTGGCACCAGACCGTTATGTTCGTCGAGATGATGATCATCATCCCCCAAGTCAATCTCGGGGCGGGGCGCCACGTGCAGTACATTAAACCAGAAGAGAACGTCGTGAAGGGGCTGCATCTCAACTTCGTCACCCAGCCCTTGTGCCTGATCGGTCTGTGCTTGACCAAGGTCAGCGTCGGCCTCTTCCTGCTGCGTCTCACACCCTCGCCCCGTTTCCGGTGGATCGTCATTGGCACCATCGTCTTCACCGTCCTCTCGGCCACCGGAAACTTTTGTAAGTGCATCCAAGAGTCCCTTTGTTGGAGCGTGACGTACCGAGACCGACTGACTGGGCAGTGACCGTCTTCTTCCAATGTCAACCCCTGGCGTTGACCTGGGATCCATCGGTCGAAGGGACATGCATGCCGCCAGCGAACCTCAAATTTGCTGCCTTCTTCAACTCGAGCGTCGCCGTTCTGACTGACGTCCTTTTTGCCCTTCTGCCCGTGCCCATTCTTTGGAACGTGCAGATGAACTGGAAGGTCAAGTCCGCCGTGGCCGCCATTCTGTCGCTGGGCATCTTCGCAGCCGTCGCGGCCATCGTCAAGATCACCTTCCTCGGTGCCTACGGCAAACACGGCGACTTCCTATGGGATAGTGCCGACCTCACCATCTGGTATGCACCTGATCTTCTCTCCTCGGGCCCCTTTATCCCTATCCACCCCACCCCCCCCCCCCCTTTCCACACACACTAACCACAAACTCCTTTCCCAAGGACAACCGTCGAAATCAACACCGCCATCATCGCCGCCTCCTTCCCCTGCCTCAAACCGCTCTTCAAATCCCTCTTCGACGGCACGTCCGCAGCGGCACGCTACGGCTCGTCCAAGTACAAAGGCTACCTGCGCGGCGACACGGACCGCACGCCCAAGTCCGGCGCGGGGACGGGGACGGGGACGGGGCCGGGAACGGGGACGGGAGCGGGGCGTAGCCGGCCGGCGCCCGAGTTCGAGATGTACAGCCAGGCCAAGTTCACGGCCGACGTCAAGACGGGCGGCGGCACTCCGTCGGTGACGGGATCCGAGGAGAGCATCCTGCCGCAGGGCGTAAAGAAGACGATGGGGGCCGCTGGGGCCCCGCCGGTCGAGGGGGGGATTACCAAGACGAGTACCGTGTTTGTGACGTATGATCGGCAGGAACGGCGGCGGTCGAGCGGGTGGAATGCTTGATTTGGTAGGGCCAGGGGGTTGGGGCCTTTCATGTAGGGTTGTGTGGTGGCCTGTTGTTGTTGTTGTTGTTGTTGTTGTTGTTGTTGTTTGGCGCTTCTTGGTTTGGGATGGCGCTACGGGACTCGGATATGGAGAGGACGGCATTGCTGTCAAATATGGCGGTCGGGATCAGAAGTACTAGTATCTAAAATGAAATCCAAAATTATGCCCTATCAATTACGAGCGTCGGCCACGAGCACGTTCATGCATGCCAAAGGTGAGGGCTTCCCATCGTGACCCGGTCGTCAGGACGAATGCCACGGTAAGTCAGGTAGGTTGATTGCAGGTGATGCTACCTTCGACGTCGGTGCCAATCCCGGCAACGGTAAGGCCTATCGCCATCCTTACTGCGCAGCCGCTGCTTCTGCGCCAGGCATTCTGCTTCTCGAAATAGACGCCTTTGGCCTGGCGCCACCGTGAGCGCTCCATCCATTCGCCGGCATCAACGTCCCGGTTGTTCCTCCACTGCGCCATGTTAGCAGTCCCTAAGATGACGGCTCCGGCCTCTCTTAGTTTGGCAACTATTGGGGCGTCCTTGTCAGCCCCTGCTCCCAGGAGTGCCGTGGATCCCGATGTGTTGCTGAGGTTAGCGGTGGCGATCTAGTTCTTCGGCAAAGCGGAACACCATGAAGCGGTCTATGATAAGATGTCAGGCGTTTCCTATTTCAAGCGGAAAGTGTGGTGAATCATACCCCCTACTTGTGCCGGCGGTCCGTTCTTGGTCAAGTATCGTGGCTTGTTGTGTGGCAGTTGGGTCGATTTCGGCGGTTGCCTTGATTTCCGAGTTGATTTTACCAATCCGACTGAGATTTGCGGCGGCCAGGTCAGCCGATGTGAAGCGACCGTCTTCCAACCCAGTCTAGATGGTTTCCAGCGTAAGGCCAGCCGCTTTTAGCCAATTCTAGTGTTTCTTTGCCATGGGAAGTTTGGCTGGTGCTGTCCCTGTGTTATCTAGGCCCTAATAGGTCTTATAGAACAAAGCCTCACCTAACGTCATGTCTAAAGAAGTAGACTTTAAGGAGGCGGCCAGAACTTGTAGGTATATACATTATACAGTGCGGTATAGTGCCGGGAAGAAGCACCAGTAAATTCCATCCTCCGATTATCTTTAGTGCGCCGGTTCTGATCCGAAATCCTTCCTGACATTAGTACACAATGAACGCCTCAGCGTCCAAAATACAAATGTTGGTTGTCCGCGAAACACCTTGACCCCGTATGAAGCAGCAATGGTGCCAAAAACAAGCCAATTTCCAAAAATACCATACCCAAGGTACCTTACCGAGTTGTACAGATCACCAGGGTGGTACCTCTCTCGACGTGCATGGCGCTCGCTGAATGCATGCCAGCGCGGCTTCCCTTTCGACAAGCGAAAGGCGACAAGGCCTTGCTTACTGCACAAAATAGCGCTAAGGAAGACAGGGGGTAGATATTGAATGAAGTGCAGGGGGAAGATATCATAGACTGAATGTTTTATCAAGAATCACAATATGGTTCAAGTCTTGCTACCAAACATTGAAAACGAACGTAATTTTATACTCGAAGAATACTTCGTATGTGAATCAAAGTATCTACATGCAAGCAGGTGCCAAGCACCAAAGGTAGACTGCCAATGCAGGAGAAGATGTATGTACATGAATCGAAAGTGCATGCGTCGCATTACGACAACGCAAGCAGTATCCAACCGACGGTTATGAAGAATACTGAGCAACATAACCAACTTCCATCATAGCACCGTAGCCATCGAGGGTGTTGCCGTTGGGATAGCCGGGCTGTGCAGCATTTCATCAGTACGCCTGTCACTCACACGGTAATTGGTTTATCGGGGGATGCACTCACCCAGTTGCCACCGACCGCAACATTCACAATGAAGAACAGCGGCTTGGCAGTCAAGCTCGCCCAGACATTCTGGTCGTTGAGCTGATCACCACGGACCTGGTGGAACTGACGATCGTTCATGAACCAGGTGATGGTCTCGGACCGCCAGTCGTTGGAGGTGCGGTCCCACACAATTCGCCAGCGCTGCCAGTCCTGGTTGGGCATGCCCACCGAGTTGCCGCGGCCGTTGGGCTCGTTGCAGACGCCACCGGGGTAGACTAGGAGAAAAAGACATCAGTACTCTCCTTCTTCTCGGAAGGGCGTATTTTGACAAAGGGAACATACCATGGCAGTGAATAGTGCCATAGCCAGTCAGCTGCCCGTTGACCGTCTCCATGATATCCAGCTCTCCGCAGGCCGGCCACCCGGTCCCGCTCCGGATAGAATCGCCTAGCAGCCAAAACGCCGGCCAGATGCCCTGCTTGGTGTCGATGTTGTTCCCGCCAAACCGGATCTGCGCCTCTGCCATGGTCCGCCTACCCGCCTGGGGGGTGAAGGTATACTTGGACTCGAGGCGGCCCGAGGTCCACGAGGAGCCGTCCCGCCAGGGCACAAGCTGCAGTGTGTTGCCGCCACTGGTTTGCGCATTGCGAGCGTTCCGCCTGTAGGTCTGGAGCTCGTTGTTGACACCCAGGTTACCGTCAATAATATTCCAGTTGTTTTCGTTGGGAATCTGCCCGGACGGGCCGCCGAAGGTGTCTGCCCAGACCAGTCTATAGCCACTGTAACTCGGGGCGTCCCAGGCCGTGACCGAGGTTCCCAGGATGGGGAGAAGGGAGAGGTACGAAGCGAAGCGCATGGTGACGAGGCAAGGACCGACAGCGTGTTGTTGCTGTTGCTGTTGTTGTTGTTGTTGTGTATCAACTGTAACTATATACAGGGAATGGCAGAATGAAGTGACCAGCTTCTGGAATGCGGTTAAAGGAGTGTGTCTTGGATCGGTAAGGAGTGACGATGTCGGAACAAAAAGAGAGATGGGAGAAAGTAAGACTTATTAAATACACATACACCACATCGGTCTAGACTTGACAAAAGTCCCAGCTGGGACGCCCAGAGAAGTCGCGAGATGAGTAGGGGGTAGGGACAGATGCGTGAACAGACGAACCACATGTCAGTCCTATCGGCCACTTCCTGACCTGGGAAAGGGGGCGTCCAGTGAGGTCTTGGCCAATGAAACCTGCCATTTTGGTGCCGCCTGATCGGTCCGGCAGAGGGCACGCTGATGCTGTCGAGGCATTTCTGGTGCGTCTGGTGGGTGGTATGTAGCGGCGTGGGGTGGGATCCCGGTCAGGAGACAAACCCGGAATCAGTAGGCTGTTCTTCAGCAGTTGGCTGCGGCCCAGCATGTTGAAGGATCCAGGGCCTCGGAGAATACAGCCGTTCCCGATTCATGCGGTCCAGCCCGGGGTTAAGGCTTTTTCGGACGAGATGAAGCGAGGCTCAAGGACCGGACCGGCAGCCAATGGCACGTCGAGCACAGGGCGGCGGGAAGCGGTCGGCTGGAATGGGGCCAATAGGCTCTTATTTCCCTGTGGCAAACAAACTGCAGTTTGCAGTCTGGAATGCTTTTCCAAAGCGACGCGCCTGTAAAGCCCCTTGCAAGGCCCAAAGTCCAACGCCGGGAGATTTTCAGGGACCAGGCGTTTGGACGGTGCATTAGCGGCCCAGCGCCTCGGGCGGAACCAACGATAACGTCAATCATGTCCGTGTGGGTGGCACGGTTCCCCAACTTTAGAGTCGCATCGGGCGTCCTTCTGCCGCGACAGCATGGACCGAACAGGGACCGAATAGCACCCATGTGGTAGTGTCGGCGAGATGGGTCGTTGACTCTTGTTGCTGTAAGTCGACGTGTGTAACGTTGTCTCAGTCTCCGGCACTTGTGATGCTCTGCTGCATGTGCGCAGTGCGCGCGCCCGCGGCGAGGCCAGTTTGACTTCTCTTGTGGTGCACGAGTGAATTGCTGGGAGTCAAGTTGGAAAGTTGTGTCTGGCAGATATGGGGCTCGCATCTCGCACAGTGCAAGTCATGGCGAGAGAAGAAAAAATCTTTCCAGACCCGGATCCAAAACTTTCCTCCGTTCTTGAGAGCGGGAAGTCACGTCTCGGGGGGAGGTCGTTCTGAGAGGTCTTAGGAATTTGATTGGCCGGGGGAGAAATGGTCCAGGGGCCACATGCGCCGCGTTGCCCTTCCCCAGTGCAGGGCAACACTTCCATTCGTCAAACCGGCAGTGAAGCCCGATCTGGGCAGGATGCCAGGGAAACAGCGCAGATCCGGGACTGCAACCCCGGATCAGCCACTGCCACCCCACCTGCTCCGTGCACTCTTCGGCCCGCACGTGGGAGCATCATCTGCGAAACCACTGCTGCCTGACACATGCAGACGACTGTGCGAGCAAACTGCAAAGTTCCCACGAGGTTTTGGTAGCAGCCGCTGTAACCTCAGTCACCGGGCTTCCTTTTTATCGGCCCGAACACCTGAGCGCGGTGTGTCTGAGACTCGTGGGGATGCGACAGCGAACATTTGAAAATCATTTGCCATTACGTCTTCAAGTTGTAGAATTCGTTGGGAGTGGTAAGGTATGTATGTACATACTGGTAGTCTTTTGGTAACGTCACAGTGCACAGAAGTCGCGATCGCACTTTTGATCGTGGTTTGTTCATCCAGGCTTCCAGGAGTGCCAGGGTCAACGTGACAGGGAACAGCTGCCTTTCCCTGGTTTCCACCCCCGCTGCCATCTGATCTTATCTAGGAGCCGCATTAATGCCGGGATGACTAGTGCAATGGGAGGATGGGCTTTACGCAACTATGTGACAACCAAATCTACTTACCTACCGTAGAATGGAATTTTCACCCTTGGGGGGTTGCTACCCCTCGCTCATGGCCTAACCCGGAAGAAGAAAAAAAGAAGAAAAAAAAAAAAGAAACTTAAAGATGGGCTATTGATACAAGTCTCGGAGGCACGGTCAATACCTGCACTCCGGATTACCACTTCCTGTGTTGTAGTTACCGACCCGTCTTCTCCACCGCGGGGATCTTAAAGCCCGACGTCCGCAATGTCTGAAAGACACCCTGGGGATCATACTTGACGGATGCAGCTCGGATCTTGCGGAGAGCGTCAGGCCCAACGGTGGACAGTGGATCCTGCTCTCTGCCTGCATAGTTGAGATACCTCCAACCCCAGGCCACCCCCAGCTCCTCGGCGTAGGCCTCGACCCCATCGGCCCACTCTCTGATAATTGGATACGCCGTGGCCTCATTCTCTACCCCACTGACCCTGAGCTCCGCCAGAAAAAGAATGCCGTTCCCATTCTGTGTCCAGTAGTCGAGTCCCATGACATTTCCGCCGTTCTTGACACCGTGCTCGGCAATCACCTTGTTCATGGGCTGGAAGGAGCACACGGTATTGAAAGTGGTATCAAGGGGGAACGCGTGCTCGAGCTGTTGGACTACTACTGTGTGTAGTTCAGCTGCACGCTTCATTACTCGGGCGTCGTTCTTGAATGAAAGCGTGAACCAAATATTCCTGTCGAGAGCTGAGCGAAGGGTTTCAGAGTTTTGGGTCTGCTGTCACCACTTACTGAAATCCCCCCATTTGAGCCGGGTTCTCTGACCCGACAAGGTCAGTCATAGGCGTAACGCCCGAATAGGAGGATATGACCCCCCCAAGACGCCGGTAGATGCTCGTTGCCGGTGGGTCAGCAATTCCCAAGGTATTCTCGAGGCCAACATGGAGGACATCGCCTCCGGCAGCGGGGACATGTCCAAAATACATGATGGACGTCGTGTTCTGATCTAGGTGGGCATTCTCGGTGAACTCGGCCATGGCATCGAGGACAGCATGTCCCCTTGACGGATCAAAGGACAGAAAGCTTCCCCAAATGTCCGGCTGTGCCGGGTCTGGAAATCTGATGACGCGGAGATCGAACCGAGTGACCAACCCCAAGTTGCCGGAACTGCCCTTCAGGGCGATCCAGAGGTCCGGGTTTTCATTTGCGTTTGCGTTGACAATGGACCCGTTGCCCAACACAACCTCAAAGCCGGTAACTGTATCGCAGGCCATGCCATGGGAAGCCGAGTGAAACGAGTTCCCGCCTCCGGTGAGAAAGCCGCCTACGCCAACACTCCCAGCTCGGCCCCCGGTCACCGTGACACCGTGCGGTGCAAGCGTTTCATACACATCCTGCCATCGGCCACCAGGTTGGAGTGAGGCAATTTCTCGTTGAGAGTCGTAAGTGGTTCCGTTCATGTTCCCTATTTGAGGTCAGCTGAAGATTATGACGCCACTTTAGACAAATCCAACAATGTCGTCGTACCAAAGTCGATCGTAACACCGTGTTCGACGCTGCTAGAGAGGGCGAAGGAACCGTGGCCGCCACCCCGCACACCGAATGGACATTCATTTTGCACCAAGGTCTTGATGATGGTGGAAACATCGTGGGCAGTCGACGGGAGGACCATGCACCACGGGCTCAAAGCAGCGCTTGCGGACCAGTACGAGGCCATGCGAAGCCGATAACCCTCGTCACGCGGGAAGAAGACTTTATCGGCTAAGCCAGCGGCAGCCGCGAGCCTCTTGCACTTGACCGCGCCATCAGCCAGGGCTGGAAGTAGAATAAAGTAACCGCGGACTGGAGACTCACACACACTGTCCTTGGTGAGGGTTTGCATGTTGCAGTCGCAGCAGAGACCCACAGCGCTGTCGCAATTGTGGCTTGCCAAAGCAGTGTCCGAAGTCCACACATGCTGCGAATCGGTAGGTAAGAATCTAGGCTTATAGGACGAAGGTAGCGTGATGATGGTGATGTGAAAGCGCTGGGAGGTAGATGGAGGGAATAGGAACTCGGGAGATCTCTATCCAGTTAAATAGATGTTAAATAAGACAATGTCATAGAACGAACACACCATCCCATTTATATGACCTCTGAGCGTCCGCGGAAAGTCCTTCCGCTTATGCGGCATTCCTGAGTTCTTTCATGTCTGATAGCCTTGCCTGGTTGATCTCTTAGAACTTTATTCGTCCCGAGTGTCGGATTGATCGGATTGATCGGATTGCCCACGCGTCTGCCAAGCGTAAGACAAATCTCTTCGCATGGATGGATTGCGCATGCGCTGAGGGTCGACCCGACGGATGCGACGAATAAAAGAGTTGTACGATCAGACGTCGTGGACATCACAATTTGGGGGGAAATGTTCCAATCCGCCCGAAGTATATAAGTGGCTGCAGATGTATCACTGCGTTCCTATGAGGTGCCAGAGGTCGTAGCAACTTTGTCCTCTTTAGCCCTTTCGAGTCATGCGACAAGGCAAGCTACACGAATCGTCATACGGCCTGGTACATCTCGTAATAATATATTAGAATCAACTTCGGCGTTTACCCTCCCTCCTGCTATACGTTACCACAAGGACTTGGCATCGAAACTCGATCTAACTGGTAGTGGAATTGCTTCCTATGTCTGGTTCGACCGCGCGCTTAGCGATGAGACGACCGATTCTTGATAATAGTGTCTGGTGATTACAACAGGTGCATACGGATATTTCTCGTGTCTGTGCTGAATGTCAAATGATTCGTAGTATGGTCCTGTTTCGTGGCAATCCTCTACTGTGCAGTAGTACGGCTGTATGTCGGCCAACACGTGTTTTCTGTGGTCATACAGGCGTGCATGTGTCAATAAGTGAGACCAGCATGTTTTCAGGAGTAGATATGAACGAACTAGTAATTACTGCCAGTTGGCGGAGCGGAAGCTGGAATGGGAACAAAACGTACACAGTAGGAAGCTCGTGCGGTTCCCTACCCACGGCTACCCCGACTGGAACGACATGATGATCTCGGCAAGGCCATGCTTAGGCGATGCGACCCTGGCATTGGTTCAACATCAATTCCACCAACCACAGGTGCGCCTGACCACGGGCAACCTCCGCACGTCGTAAAGCTTTCCCTTGCGCAGGAAAAATCTCCGATGCTCCGGCAACCTGGGCGGGACGTGCAGTTGATGGTCCAGATATGCGCTTGTTTCACAGTAGTTGGTGGAAACTAGAAGCGGCCTCGGATGAATCTGCATTTTACAGCGGCTACACGGACAGTGGACTCCGCGCGTAGGTGGTCGCATACGGCTAGAGATAGGAGGGTCCTTGGCTATATATCTGGCGGGTAATTACCACTAAAGATGCCTTGCATGTCCCGCGCGGCTTGACTTTTCCAAGAGTCATTGAGTCCTTCACGATGCTTCCGTCCCTCGCGCTTGTCCTTTCCCTTACCACCGCGGCCGCGGCAGCGCCTCCCCTCGAGGCCCGCGCGGCGCGCACCTCTCCCCCTTCCGGATGCCTTGCTGTCGGCAGCTCAGCCAAGTACAAGACGGTCCAGTCCGCCGTCGACGCTCTCAGCACCTCCACCACCACCTCCCAATGCGTCTTCATCTACAAGGGCACCTACCAGGAACAAGTCTACATTCCGACGCTGAAGTCCGCCCTCACCATCTACGGCGAAACCACCAACACAGCCAGCTTCTCCTCCAACACCGTCACCATCACCCAGGGCAAAAGCCAAGACGACTCGCCCAACAACGACGCGACCGCCACCCTGCGCGCCCACACGCCCAACCTCAGGGTCTACAACATCAACCTGGTCAACACCCGGGGCAAGGGCTCCCAGGCCCTCGCCGTCAGCGCGCAAAAGGACCGCCAGGGCTTCTACGCCTGCCAATTCAAGGGCTTCCAGGACACGATCCTGGCCCAGGACGGCGCGCAGGTGTACGCGCGCAGCTACATCGAGGGCGCGACCGACTTCATCTTCGGGCAGAAGGCGCGGGCGTGGTTCGACGGCGCCGACATCCGCGTGCTGGCCGCGTCGGTGGGCTACATCACGGCCAACGGGCGGGACTCGGACGCCAATCCGTCGTACTATGTCGTTCACAAGTCCACCGTGTCGGCCAAGAGCGGGGACGCGGTCCCCGCGGGCGCGTATTATCTCGGCCGGCCGTGGCGGAACTACGCCCGGGTGGTGTTTCAGCAGACGAGCCTGAGCAAGGTGGTGAACGCGGCGGGTTGGAAGATTTGGAATGACGGCGATCCGAGGACGGACAAAGTTGTTTTTGCCGAGTATGCGAATTCCGGGGACGGCGCCAAGGGGACCAGGGCGAGCTTTGCGTCGAAGTTGTCGGCTGCGGTCAGCATTTCGACCGTGTTGGGGAGTGATTATAAGGATTGGGTTGACACGAGCTACCTTTCGTGAGGTGGTGGAGAGTCCCGAGGGGGAGGGAGGGGGGGTCGGAAATTGGAAGGTACCTAGTTTCTTTTGTACTGTATGTACGTACATACATGCATAGTTATTGGAATAGGAAAGCTATTGGTACAGTACAGAGGATGCTCCCCTGTTGGAAAACCCTCACTCCTTTTCCTTCTTCTCCGTGCCACGCGGCGAAACGTGGATCTGCCAGTACCTCCTCCAGTCGGACCACTGGCCCTGCTTCAGATCCTCCATCATGCCCTTCTCACCGCCCTGGCCCGGCTTCCCCATCCCCATCACGGCGCCCTGGTCATACTGCGGAAACTCGGCCTTCTCGGCCATCAAACCCCTCACTTCACCACCCGCAAGAAACGCCAAAAAATCCTCAGCCACGTGCACATACTGCCGCAATCCTTGGTACACATCGATCGTCGCGCCCGTAGTGAAACTCAGCAGGAACGGCTCCAGCAGCGGGGCGTCCGTCACAGAAGGGTGCGACGTGCCGATGGATGTCATGAACCACGACGGGTTACCCCTCTCGTTATTGCTCTCAACAATGTCCTTGACCGTGTCAAAGTGCGCGCGGCCGTAGAACACGCTGGTGTGGCTGCTCCAGGAATTGCTGTGCACCACCAGCAGGGGTACGTTGACGTCGCCGTTCAGCGGGCCGCTCTGCTTGCCCGGGTCGAGGATGATGGCGCCCGCGAACGGCCGCTGCTCGTTGGGGCCGTTGCGGAGGGCCTGGAGGGCGCCGGTGGCGCCGTAGCTGTGACCTGCCATGATCATGGCGTGGGTGTTGAGGCGGGCGTTCCAGTTGGGGAGGTCCGAGCCTTCTTTGTATGGGTTCTGGGAAAACACGCGGGCGCCGTGGCCCGAGTTGATTTCCTTCATGACGCGGACGGCTTCTTCGATTTCCGCCTCGCGGAAGTTGAGCTGGGCTTGGTGGAATTCTTCGACGGTAAAGGACTGCTCGTGGCTGGGCATTTCAACGTCCGAGACATCGAAGAGGAGGCGGGTTTGGTTGGGTTTACCGAACGGCCTGATGATTGTGCCCGGGGAAGAGCCATCGCGGTGCTCCAGCATGACGACGACGTGGCCGCGGGCGGCCAGTTCTCCGGCGTAGTGGGAATAGTCGGTCCGGGCCGAGACGGTACCGTGCGAGAAGATGATGATGGGGAACCCGCCGGTCGGGCCGCCGTCGCCCGCCAGAACATTCTGCTTGGTCTCGTCGGCCTCCTTGTCCTGGGAGGTTGGGACAGCATGGGCGCTCATCGGGACATCGACAGCGGCCGGGATTGTGATACCGCCGACCAGGGCGTCGATGGCGGCTGTAAAAAGCCAGTTCGTAAACCGGTTGCTGATGTGGGCGGCCCTGGCATACCCTTCAGCTCTCAGCGAGATGGGCGCGGGGATCCAAGTGTGCCGCTTTGCGTGACTGGACGTGGCAGCAGCATATGGTGCTGGGTAGTACACGGTGAACAGGACGGTCTCCAACACAAATGCCTTCTCGGCTTTGCCTTTGAATCGGGCTTCATGGATGGTGCGGGGGGGGGAGACCGGGGCTTCGATATCGATGGCGCCGACCGCATACGGACCTGTGTGTTGTGGGAGGGGATGGGCAAGCAGGGGCTTGGAGAAGAAGTAGCAATATAAAGCATAGATCACTGCCAGCCCAATAACGAGATCGCGCAACTTGGGGAAGAAGCCCCGGCGTCTCGCAGCCGGGCGCGGTTTATTGTCCCTGTCCAGGACGTCAAACGAGGGCTTCATGGCGGACGACAGATATCGCAAGCTTGATGTCAACACTGCGAGGGTTTCAGCGGCCCAAAAAAGCCCGAGATTGTTTGCTGATCGAGACTGTAGTGTTTTATGCCGTACTCTTGATGCTTGGGTTCGTGGATGATGTAATACACCACACTACCCGCCCTGTTTTGGATGCAATGCGTCGCCCTGCCATTCGAGGAAATCGGTGTCTGGCGCGTCACTCGCCCCAACATCTAAGCCTTCCGCCACTCGCCTAAAAACAGCTCTACGATTTGACATACCGAAAGACTTATTATTAACGTTATGTTGAAACTCAATAAAATGCCACCCTGAACCGAGCAGTCGGCCCCGACGGATTGTCCCGGGGTCCGGAATCGGCGGCGACCGTGGATTGTGCCGTATTTCCGGCGGTGTGGGACCGCTGAGGACCCTTGAAAGTTAGCGAATCGGAGGTTGAGGCCTCCCGAGTCGGCGGCGGGACGGTAGCATATGCGTCCTTAAAAAACTGCTTGACGTGGTCTGTTAGTGCTGGTTTGCAGTTGAAGTTTCTCTTTCCTATTTAGAGATTCCTGACTGCAGGTGCCGTAGGAGGGAATTTTTCGTATCGGCAAGTGCTGCACATTGCTCTCCCGCGCTGAAACAGACCGCCGCAGGCGCATCCCTGCGCCCAAACCCAGGCCCCGGCGGGGCGGATGATGTCACCGCCCAGCACGGATCCACGTGCTGGGTTGCGCGGGATGTTTGCGTGGGATGCTGTTGCCTTCGAACCAATCACGCCCTAAAGAAGGCATCGGCAACATTGCGGCGATGCCCGCGCCAGCGGATTGCGCGATTCATGGCAGGGTTGATGCGACAGCCAAACGTTGCCCTGACTTGCTTAACAAGCTTTCTCCCATTCTCCCCGCATGGGCTGTTAGCCCGTCACGCCCGTCCACGCAATCACTGCACACACATCGCCTTCCGTATCTCAACCCCACACAACACTCGTTCCCCTGCCCTCCTGCTACCCCATAAAAAATGGCAAAGCTTAACCAAATGCAGAGTCTTTCTCCCGGAATCGTGCTTCACTAGCTGGCCAGCGGAAAATACATACGTCCAGGCTGACGAGTTCGGCATTGCCTACTGCAGCAAGGATAGCGCACGGGACTTTGTCCCCGGTCCGTCTTCTTCTGCCAACTTCTGTGGCTGCGTAGAACCTTAAAAACATCCCCGCGACGCCAGGTCTCGGGAACCATGTGGCAAGGCCGATCTTGCGTCCCTTTTTCCCTTCCTCTTCCTCCCACTCTCCAGGTGTGTTCCTGATCGACGCCCTTTATTCCCAGATCCGGCCACTCCGCCCCCAACGCTCACCCACCCACTCACTCACTCACCCGCTCACCTCCCGTTCACCTCATCGCGTTATTATTAGCGCTCTGTAACCGGTGCATGTTGCACATGATACCCTAACCATCCCCTCGGCCCCTCGGATCCTCGCAAAGCAACACACCCGCCATGCTCCCAGAACGCAAACTCGCCCCCACCAAAGACGACGACGTCTCCCTCGGCAACCATGACCACGACACGGCCACCGAAGCCGCCACGGGCTCCGACTCGGACGACTTCCGCGCCATCGACCCCCACAGCGGCGTCCGGCGCGGCCTCAAGACCCGCCACCTCTCCATGATGGCACTGGCCGGCATCATCGGGCCCGGACTGCTCATCGGCTCCGGCGGCGCCCTGTCGTCCGGCGGCCCGGCCTCGCTATTGATCGGCTTCGGCGTTATCGGTCTTATTGCCTTCTCCATCATGCAGAGCCTCGGGGAGCTGACGACGCTGTACCCTACCGGCGGAGCCTTCACCGCGCTGAGTGATCGGTTTGTGGACAAGGCTTTTGGGGTGGCGGTCGGGTGGAATTATTACATTGTGTGGTTCTGTGTCCTGGCGAACGAGTACAATGTGGTTTCTAGCATTATGGTGTTTTGGAGTGACAAGGTGCCGATTTGGGGGTATTTCTTGATTTTCTGGGTGAGTTTGCCGGCTGATCATGGGGAAACGGGGAAACGGGGATGAAGTGCTGACACGGGTGGATGGCAGTTTGCCTTCCTCGGGTTCCAGTTGTTGGGTGTCGAAACGTTCGGAGAAGCCGAGTTCTGGCTGGCATTGATCAAGATTATCGGCCTGGTCGCCTATTTTCTCTTCAGCATTGTGTTGGTTCCCCCCCCCTGACCGGACTCCTTGCAAGAACTCTCTGCTGACAGGAGACAGCTACGCCTCGGGTGGTGTAAAGGGAGCCGACGCCATCGGCTTCCGGTATTGGAACGACCCCGGTGCCTTTACCGACGGTTTCAAAGGCGTCGCCTCCGTCTTCGTCTTCTGCAGCACGTTCTACGCCGGCGTCGAGTCCGTCGCCGTAGCAGCCACCGAAACCAGGAACCCACGCCACGCCGTGCCCCTAGCCATCCGCCAGGTCTTCGTCCGCATTGTCGTTGTCTACATGGGCAGCGCCTTCTTCTTCGGCCTGACCTGCCCTGCCAATGCCCCGGACCTCGTCGGAGGTTCCAGCCGCGCGCTCCGCAGCCCCATGACCATCGCTATCCAAAATGCCGGCTGGGAGGGCGGAGTCCACCTCATCAACGCCTTCATCTTCATCACTTGTCTCAGTGCCGTCAACAGCTCCATTTATATCGGCAGCCGCACCCTGCTGTTTATGGCCCAGGACGGCAAGGCACCAAAGTTCCTCGGCTGGACCGACAAACGCGGCGTGCCCATCCCCGCAATCGTGTTTACCAACCTGTGCGGCGCCCTCAGCATGATGAACGTCAGTACCGGCGCCAGCAAGGCCTACGGCTACATTGTCAACCTTAGCGGCGTGTCGACCTTTATCGTGTGGGGCGCCATCAGCTTGACGCATATCCGTTTCCGGTCGGCATGGAAGGCCCAAGGCCACAGCGAGAGCGAGCTGCCGTTTGTGTCGATGTGGTATCCATACAACGCCTACTTTGGGCTGGGTGCAAACATCTTCTTGGCCCTCATCCAGGGCTGGTCAACGTTCGCGCCGTTTGATGCGGGCTTGTTCGTGGATGCGTACATTCTGTTGCCGCTCTTTGGTGTTATTTACGTCGTGTACAAGCTTGTCTTCAAGACGAAGCTGTGGAAAGCGCATGAAATTGACTTGCAGTCTGGGAGGCGGAGGGATTTGGACGAGGGGAAGCACGCAGAAACCCGACGGGTGGACGAGTCGAGGTGGTGGAACAAGATCTTTAAGAGTGTATGATGCGGGTGGTATGCGATATGATGATGCAATTTTCGTCACGAGCCTATGTTTGGAGATACCCCATTGCAATAGTTGCGAATGAAACGCGTCAACGTTACGCTTGAAAATCCAGTTCAAATTGCCCAACTTATCGCGTGTGCGTACGAAATCAGGCGAAGGCAACACCAAGTCCCGTCCCCATCATGAGTTGCTCCTGGATGCCGCCCAATTCCTCCTGGCTTTGCACCCGGGTTTGTTATCCACCTCTTGTGCGTGTCAGTAGTTCTACCAATAACTTGATAGGAAGGAATCGTGTGGCTGAGGCTGGCTCTCCAGCCCTCCGGTTATGATCTTCGGCTGGCCCTTCTGGTGTAAGACTGAACGATACATACAAATCTGCCCTTCCTAGCAAGGCACTCGGCCGTTTCGTCTACAACTCATCCGAACCTCCACTGCCATCACCCCACCACTTGCCCACCACGCCCGAAATCTAATTTGACCTGTCTCCATCTTGGCTAGATTCACAGCACTAGACGTTTCGAAACTGGGCTTACGTCAACCCTCATCGGGGCTACCGTGGTCATAGGGCTCTTCAAAGGTGACTTTCCGGGCCTTTATCTGCGAGGCCTCCGCCGTGGTCTCTGGGGCTGTTGTATGGTATGAGTATGCAGATTGTGAATTAGAAAGGGAAAGGGAATCCGGCCCGAGCTTTGGAAATGATAATTGCGGAAACAAAGAGTAAGGGTATGGGGTGATTTCCGCCTCATGGAACTCACGGTGCAATCTTGTCAGGGTCCAGTCCAAATTGAGGCAGTGAAAGTTGAGGGAAGACATGGTTTGTACTTCATCGTCAGGTAAAGGTTTCGAGATCTTGTCGGAGACTTCCTGGGGAACGAAAAGGTTGTTAGTGGTGGCTTGTATTGCCCCCACGCCATCTTTGACAAGGTCCGCACTGAGCTTACTTCGTTTCTGTTTCTAGGGGTGTGGAAGGGCTTTATCTACTCGCGTGTATTTTGAGATACCTCAGTCAAAGGCAATGATTGAAAAAAAAAAAAAAAAGAAAAACCTCAGTTGGTTCCCGGAGCAAGCCGAGGTTCAACTCAACGTTCAATTTTATGCATGGCTCCCTGAGTTTGCCATCCAAGTCCACAGAGTCGCTTATGGCTGCTTAGAACGAGGAGTATAAACATTGCTTCCCGAGCGGGTTACAGAAGGAGAAAGAAATGATGAATCAAGTGGGGAAAAAGCAGCTGTGGTGAGATTGGCAACACGTCGGCTACCAAACTGGCAATCTTTGTTTTATATCTCTTGTCAAGTAGTACGATAGGCGCCGTCCTGAAACACAGACTACGGAATAGAGGGACAGTATCTGCTCCACATGTACTTATGAATCAAATTCTCCTGTGCACTGATTTCATGTGACAGTGTTGTACTCATTGGCAGGAAATGACTACTTCGAAACTGAGATCTCAGTCTAACTTCGGCAGTGTGCCCTTTGTATGCGATGTCCAGCAGCTCCAAAACTTATATAACTCGTCCTGGGTTAACCTAACAGGTGGCGATACTAGTATAGGCGTGTAGGGAAACCCCTATCATAATTATCTTAACTTAACCACCACGGCCACTCAATACCTCATATCATCGAACTATATTGAAGCACATGTACTCCATTATACAACATTGTAAATGATCTGGCTACGCAACAAAATATCTGTAAGCTCGCTCCTCCGGCAGTGCACAGTCCGTCCAAAACCAAACGTGCAACACATACAACCGCTGACGAGGATTCAAGCTTTAAACACCTGAGCCCTCTTCTTCAGCCGATACGCGATGGCCCGCTTTCTGGCCGCAGGGCTCATGGTAAAGGCAGCACTGCCACCAAACGGTCCAGCAGCCGCCCCATTGCGCACGCGCACAATGCACACATTATCCACGCCAGCAACTGTGGCATCGCAAGTCATGCCCGCCGGCATCTGCACGGTCAGAGGGAAGTCCCGGCTGGTCGCCAGACTCAACCCCTGGAACCCAAAGCCCGGAACGTCCTGCGTCACCGAAGCGCGCTGGAACGCAGCAGGGTCGGTGCCGCCGGATGTGCCATCGACCGCCGCGTCAAGGGGGCCCGCCCCGTCCTGGTTGATCTGTTTGCCAGTTGTCTGTCAGCGACACAGCCCTCCACAAGCCGCGAGCAACCAAGGCCCGACGCGAGCGCGACTCACCTGATGAAACACCATCTCAATCGACCCATCGTCCGCACAAGTGGGCAACCCCGAAGCAGCGCCCTGCCCGGCCATCGCCGCGACATTGCTCTCCGTGGCCGCCGCGCTCTCCGTTCCGCTGCCGCCGCCGCCGCCGCCAAGTCCGCCCAGCAGGTTCTTCAGGAACTGCCTCGCCACCTTGAGCCGACCAGTCTGCTCCCGCTTCTGGTTCCCCTGCCTCCCGCCGCGGCCAGCACCGGCCGCCCGCAGCCCGCTCAGATCATCCTCGACGCCGACCGAGGCATTCGCGGCGTTGACGCGCGGCGAGGCGCCCGTGCCCATGAAGCTCGCGACCATGGTGGCGGCGTCGATGGGGCCGTTGCCCTGGGTGCGGCCGAGCGGGCCGACCTCGCCGGAGCGGATCTCGCGGTCGCGGATGATGGCTGTGTCGGCCTGGGAGCCGCAGCGGTTGGTGGAACAGTCGCGCGGGGTGCCGTCGGCGACTGGGGTAGCACTTTTATGTCAGCACGGGGGTGGGTTCTGGTGGTGTGCGGAAGGGGGGTCTGCGTGGGGGAGTGGAATGGGGAGGAGGGCTCTCACCGGAGAGGCCCGGCATGTCCACGCCGTTGGCGCCGCGGACGAGAGTAACCACGCCGTGGGCGGTGGCCGGGGTGGCGAGGAGGGTGAGGAGGAGGATGTCGGTGGGATGCATCTTGGCCGAGTAGGTTGGCAGTGGAGTCTCTGTGTGGCTTTTGGAGAAATAATCGTATGAATATTAGAAAGGGGATGCCGCCAGGGCGAAGAATCGAATACTAGAAGAAGCGAAGCGGAAAGCGGCGAGAGGGCAAAGGATGCTAGGTTGTGAAGCTGAGCCTGATGATATGTCGATTCTCAGGGGCACCGATCCCGAGTCTTTATACTTCTCGCCCTCTCTCTCTGTCTTTTTTCGAGTCTCAACTCCCGACTCTCGAGCGTCCTCTTCCACCGAGTCACCGACCATCACCATCGCAAGCTCACCCAAAGTCGGTTTAGGCGGCCGCTGCGGGCGAGAAACACGAGGCGCAGCATCATGACGCAAAACAAAACGAGACAGCTGCTGAGCGCTAATACGGCAAACAAAGAAACAGGAGTCGAATCGCATCTCACCGTCGAGGTACCGCACTGGCCCTGGGATCTGAGGGTGTTTCTGCACAGATGCCGTCCGTCGATCAATGTAACCCTGCTACGGCCTTGGCAACCAAATCCCGGGTCTGATCCCAGACTAGGACTGAGACCCCGACAGGGACGCTTCAGCTGTCCATTGTTTCAGCATCTAAAAGCCAATCGGCCGGCTGCCAAAGGCGCTGAACCTCCGTTTTCTGAGGCAAACACCCCCTGAGATCGCCGTCTCCGGGATCTGAGGTTGTTTTGAAGATCGGATTTTCTGGAGTACGACGGGAATGCCGGCATTGACGCCTGTCCCCGGGGCTCTTCCCTGGTTCAATGACTATGAGTCCAGTTGCAGGTGACTCTCATGCTTATCCAGAAGCGAAACTGGGCAACATGGGAGGGAGGGAGGCGAATATCGACTTCAACATCGCTGCTCAACTTGGCTTTGGTGTAGGCTAAAATTTCCACTGGCCGCAGTAACAGCCCTGAGGCAATACTCGGGCCAAGTGCACTTAGCTATAGGCTCACAGACCGCGCGAGAAACCTACTTCCATAAAACTGTTCGTGTTAAAATGACAGCAGCCCCTGGGGTGGCGCTTGGGATCGGATCAGTTCATCAGACGGCCAGAACTAGCGATCCAACTGAAAACTTCTAGAGGCCTCCCTTTGCTAGCGCCAGCGCTCGGAGCCCGCCAACGATGCACCAACACGGTTGTCGCGATTGATTCTTCTTCAACCCCACGTTCATGATATGTACTGTACATACAGGGTAGCGGTCCTGGGTAGGGCGGGATGGACTGTTGGAAGCAACTCAGGGTTAGGTCATGCTCGCGATAGCTTGCCCCTGACCAACTCGCCGTTTCAGCCGCTGTCTGGACCACCAATTAATTACCCTAATGTCTTCCCCACTCTGCGCAACAACACCCGAAACCTCATAGCTCAAGATAGGTTTCAATACCCGCGGGCTTTTTTTTTTTTTTTTTTCTCGAGAGCAGGCCGGTATTTAATCGCGGATATCTTGTTGGGATCTGGGGAATTTCTCATCCCTTCCGCCTTGGCTGAGCGCCTTCCAAAGAGCTATCTTAGGCCATGCAGATGAGAAATACCACGCAATGATGCTAAGACGAGGTTGAAGTCTAGACTACTGTGCGTGATAGCCAATTCGGCACAATTAAGAGAACAGGAGGCAGCGTAAATACAGATGAAACATCAAGCCACGTCCTGCGGTGGCCCAGTGCCTGGGTATATACATGAAGGATCTCTGACACGGCTCCTGTCGCAGTCCACCCTTCTACAAGAGGAGCGCTGCTAGCCTATGGTTTACAGGCCTTCAAGCCCATCATGAGGTTTAAAATGCCTCAAGGTGGTCATATCAAAAGCAGCGCGTCATCATGTCTGTGTTTGACTGTTCTTCCAGCATCATGTACCCGAAACACTATATTCGTCTGTAACATCTCAAGGCGGTTCGCCGCTGTCAGAATCCCCGGTCAAGTTGCTGGCCAACGTTGTGGCCGTTATAGTCGGAACGCTGCACGTCGGCAGGGGTTCGACAGTCGGGCAACAGAAAGGGAGAGGAGGGCTATTGGTTGCTTTGTGAGACTCTGTCACCGTCGAAGTGGTCCCGTTGACGGTAGCCGTACTCGAAAGAATCTCGACCATCTCGCTCGTCAGGAAGCCCTGCGGGGTCATTCCGGGTATTTCCATGGTCTCACTGGTACTCAGAATGCTCGTTGTTGTCTTGACTGTCGTTTCATCCTTCTCAGGCATGTCGGTATCGACAGAAAGAACAAACAGGATCTCCTCGCGACCGAGCAACTCGTCCTTCGGCGCTGTGTCTCCGTACTCGGCCTCTAGGATCACATCGAACGACTCCGTTGCTTTGTAGACGAGCGACAGAGGAGACGAATCGCCGCATCTCATATCCATTGCAACTTGGATATCACGGTAGTTGTACCACAGCGTTACTGTGAAACAGCCCTCTGCTCCTTGGCCATTCAGCGCGACGCTGCTGACGGTAAAATTGAGATTCTCTCCGGCCGTGACGGGATAGATGAAAGATTTTGTAGGGTGTTCCGGACTTAGGAAGTCGGCTAGGGTTATTCCCGGGTACACGCGTGTGTGTAGTGCGCTATCGTCGTCGGTGTCGTCATCGGTGGCTGTGAGGCCGCGATCCATGACCAGATTGGTAAAATGCGTAGACGTTCTTGTTGCAGAGCCATCAATGAACGCCACAATCCCGTCAGTTTTGAGCACAGCTGGCACCAACGCATCGCCAGGTGAGCATCGTGTCCATGCGGTCCGGTTCGGTCCGTCCTCCCATGTGCCCTCGGGCATATTGATGCACGCATAATGTACCCGTATTCCCTCATCCGCGGCCCGTCGCAGTTGGGCCATCGTGTCAGTGCTATATGCGGGGCTCTCAGCACCGGTTGCTACCAGAACAATAGCCCCCCGATCGGTGTATGTTTCTGGCTGGGCGTAGATATTCTCAGCAATGCCCAGTTCAAGGCCGCTGGCAATGCACAATTCGTCAGAGGGCTCAGAAAAGTCGAAGGGTCCATGCACAGGTGAGCCCATAGGGTAGCGAAGAACAGCAGGTCTTGAATTGACAATAAAAGCCACTCTGTCTAGCCCTTCTTTGTTCAATCTCAAATTGAGCTCCTCGACAAGTAGCCGTTCCAGGATGATCCCGCCACTGATTTCGCCCCCCCGCGAGATATCGACGGCCAGAGCCACGGTGCGCTTGCGGCAATCCTTGACGGGATTATCGCTGACCAGAGTGCAAATCATGAGGTCGCCTCGGACGGTGCCGTAATGCTGTCGTATTTCGTCGCGGAGATTGGCCCACGCTTCGCGAGAGTGCTGGATGGCAGCCGTAACTGCGAGACGAAAGTTGTCCGGAACGGCTCCAGACCGCGGATCGTCTTCAGCCGCCCCGAAAGTGCCGTCGAGGTGGATGATGCCCTTGTCTTTGCTGAGGTCGTGGTGAGTGACGCGTCCTTGGCACGTTCCTGAACCCAAGGAAATGTCGGGTAGAGCAAAACAGCCGGTCGTAAGATTGTGCGGAATTTGGCCTGGTGGTATGGTTCCGGTGGCTCGCAGATCGAGAAACGGGGCGGTGCCCGAGATGCCGAGGCCGGGCGGGTTGGACACGCTGATGGGCTGCGCCGGATCGGCGCGGTCGGCCCAGTTGCTGTGGGCGTAAAAGTCCTGTATCCCGTGCAACGCGCGTCCAAATCCTTCTATCACACTACACTTGGCCCGGCCGAGCCCGTCGTTCTGCCAGCCAGGGAACGCAAAAGTGCAGTCGCTGCCATATGGCACAGAGATGGCCACCATGTCCCGGCGGACTCTGTTCCGCTCATCCAACAAGCGCTCTGCCGCACCTAAAGCCTGACGAAAGCGATGACGCAAATGGTCAACGCATTCCTGCAATTTGGCGTTGGCCTCGGCTCGGGTCCGGGGGTAGCCGGGAATGTCCAAAAAATCGGCGTCGTCACAGTGGGCTTCTGGCCCTTCAGGAATCGGGTCGAATGTGTCGGGAGCACCAACAGCGCCGTTGATGCCCGCTCCCGTAAGGGCAATGCCCATGACATTGACGTGATAGCCGGCGAGTTGATCGAGAGACCGTGGTTCGAAGCAGACGCCGTCCGTTTTCTCACCGCTGGGGCATTGAAAGGCCAAGCGAGTGATCATCTCGTGCTCATTGTGTTGTTTGAGAAACCTGGGCGCGTTAATGGTGCCAAAGGCAGCTGCCGTCGCGATAAACGCGAGTAGGATCATGGCGGCGCGCAAGATTGAAGACAGCACTGTTGGCCGAGGAATCTGTCTTCTGTTGCTCGACGATATCAGAGGCGCACCAGCTGAGGGGAATTTCGAAAAGCGAGAGAAGGCAGCAACATTTCGGCGAGAGAGACGCAGCAACGCTATTTTAGGGCGGCTAGGGTGGGCGTGCTGGCTACGCTCTTTGCCTTAGACGCCCTAATGCCCCATCTTGCATCGTGCGTCGCAGCCACGCATGAGGGGACGTAATCTGGACGTTGTTGGGGTTTTTGTAGTTGCAGAAGCGACGAGGCCTTGTCGGGCCGCAGCCGAGGCTGGCTCTGGCCTAGTCCTCAAACGTGCTAGTGCCCGGCAATATGACGTCGCCAGCCTTTTTGCTGCCTGCCCCTGGGCCCTCGCACCTGATTTTCAGGGGACTTGCCATGAACAGCAAGGCTTTTGGAAGATAAGGTACATACCTTTATTGATGGCAACATGGAAGTTCTACGCTACATATATTGAATGAAACCTCAGGTAGACATCACACATTGATTGCTAAAAAGAACAGGTATGAGAGCTACGAGAAGGAAATTTATTTTTTTAGATGCTTGAGTCCATGTCCACAAATTTCTCAGTCATGTAGCGTAGAGCTTACAGCCGTCTCCGGATATTTTTGAACGTGTTGATGGCATATTCATTTCTCATCTCCAGCCTTGGGCCCTTGCAGCTTTGCCGCCTACAGATCGCCGAGATCTCTTCACCAAAACTTCCATGCCCCGCATTTACACACCACCCCCTGATCACCAGCCATCATCATTGCCTACCACAAACGCAGCGGCATTAAGCGAGCGGCACCAGCTGTGCTCACCGACGTCGTCGTCGTTACCACTCCCGTCGATTCTTCGCCGCCGTCTGAGTTGCCCGGGTCCTGAGTGGGTGTAGGGCTCACCGCGCCTGCCGACGCCACGGTCTACATTAGCACAGCATAAACTTCCCCGGCGGCCCTGCGGACGGACGATAATAACTCACAAACACTGTCAGTAGCCGTGACCACGCTATAGATTGTCTTGCACCCCAGGCCGTTGCATCCCTCATCGCAGGGGAACGAGCGGTAGATAGTCGGCGGAGTGTCGGCGCAACTGCCACAGCCGGCCGTGACGGTGGCTGGGATCACACAGGCCGCAGCCACGCACGTGGTGCAAATGTCCGTTGTCGACACGACGGCGGCGCAGCCAGAAACCGAAACGATTGAGGGCGACTCGGCGAGCTGGCCAAGGGTGGGTGCCGCACTTAGACGAGTTAGCGCGGCTGTGGGCCCGTTCTCCCAACGGATCCCCCGCGTCGATGCCGCTTCAAGTCGTGTGAATTGAGTTTTGACTTACAAGGCGATGCACATTGCGAGGGTCTTGGAAAAGCGATGCATCATGGCGGTTCACTTCACAATTGTCAACAAGTGCGTGTTAGGTTGAATGCCAATTGACATCGATGACAAGGAACTTGAAGCGAAGCGGGGAAGCTCGAGCCTGGCGATTCGATACAAACGAGACCACGTCAGGCGGCCTTGTGGCAATTGCTGATAGCTTTAAACTCTGCGATCCTCAGCTAGCGATTGCATGGGCTCGGGACTGAGCTGCTTCTTGAATGATTAAGAGAACAGCTCAATCTATTCGCGCTGTCTCGGTAGCGGGCGGCACACGAATACGTCATGGTGCGACAATCGGCTGGTGCCAATCCTATTTGTCGATCGGGTCAGACAACATCGAACTTAGGCTCGGCACCTTCCCGTTCCATGCAAACAATGGCCCCGGTGCCGCGGATCCGCCGTTGTTACAAGGTTAATGCGCAAATCCCAACTAAGCAGTTGCCAGAAGAAGCAGTCAAAAAATCCACCGTTACAGCCGAGACTGAACCCCGCGGCGATGGAAGACCCCAGCACCACACGCACCCAACGGCGAACCTGAAATTACCAGCCAGACACAACCCCCCATTGGTTAGGTATTCATGACCCGATCCCGGCATACACGTATACCTACCTAGGTATGTACATGTACCTACTCTTCCCCCTTCCAGCCATCACCGACTCCCCTCATCCACTGAACCCCCACCAATCGCAACCCATGCCTTTGAACAAACTCCTCTGCCCCAAAACTCCTCCTCTCCACAAACTCTTCACCACCCACGTCCTCCTTCTCCAAGCGCAAACCTTCGGGCTCTGCAAACAACAAAAACAAATACCGATGCGGCCCCGACTCGTCCCTGGGGCCTGGCGCAAGGTACTCCGTCACCGTCCTCCCCGCGCCCACCACATCGGACCGTAACTCTGGGGGAGGGCTGAAGGGGATGCTTGTCACGATCCAGTGTCGCCAGTAGGCAAACTTGGGGTCGTCGGGCGTGGGCGCGTCCGGGTCAATCAGCATTAGGGTGAGGATCTGCTGGTTTTGTGGTGTTTTGCTTGTTTCGGCATTGGGTGGGGAGCCCAGCGAGATGGAAATGGTAGGTTTCTCTTTGACTTCGCCCACGCGGACGAGGGTGCCGTTCGAGACGGCCTTGGTGTCGAAACGAACGTCGAGGCTGAGGGTTGGGGCGAAGTCTGCTGGGATGACTTTGGATGGGAGGAGGTTCGCGTATTTGAGTGAGTCGAGGAGGGGGTTGGCCATGGCTGTGGATGGGCGTATGCTGCTTGGGTGTATGCTGCTCTCGATGTTCAGGCAGGCCCTTGGAACGCTAGGGACTGGAGATGTTGCGGTCTTTGTCTTTTGATCAATTCATGCTATGTCACTTTCATTGGGCGTTCAAGCTCACCATTGGTGGAATTTGGGAACGCGTGGTGGGTATACCGGTCTCTTGGCTCGGGGTTTCGGTCACAAGTCTCCCGCCAGCGGCGCGGTTCCTGGACTCATCGCCCGAGTTCATTGTGTACCTGGTAAGTCAACTAAATACTGACAGTACTTGCAATCCTTTGTTGATAGCAGTCTTCACGATGCTTTCGGTGGCGGTTCGAGTTGAACGACGGTGGGCGGCCGGGCTTGTCTCGGCGTTGCACATCTTGGACATCCCCACTTATAACCCCCCTTAGTGTCCTAATTACTGAGATCATCGCAAAAGCGAAAGGATATCCTTGGTCTAAAAAGGCTAGGGGCATTCTATATCCAGCACGACAAGAGTTTACTGTCCGAGATTTCTGAAATCGACCTAAAGCCGGAGCAAGAGGTGGAGACGGAACGGATGCTGGGTCTCGAGACCAGTCGCAAGCAGCGGAGGAAGAATCGACGCAAGAAGTGTAAGAGCCAAGGGAGAGGTAGAAGAGAAAGATAAAGGCGGAGTAGCTGGTGGGGAAAATGGGGAGGAGTATGGGGAGCTAGATAGGGACGTGGAGGGGAGGTTAAGATGTGGGCGACTGTCAGTACTTGTACCAACTGGAAGAAGATATAACGACGGTTAGCTTAGACTAAACCCACGCACTAATCATCCCTGCGTAATCTACGGAATATAGTTGATTGATGGATTTCATAAACCGAACTGGGAGCCTTCCAGCACGCCTGCACCTACTAGGTAACCCCGGCCATACGCAACGTCCATTCGATCATGTCAAAGTTCGGCGCCCCAACCAGCCTTCCATGCTTTTGTATCTACTTCGGGGGCTTCTACTCTCGCGACAATGATTTCGGTTGGGATATGAGCATGAGTTCAGATTTATAACACCTCGATAAGGCCGTCCCATTTTAAACCTTCAAGCGTGAGCGTCTCCTTGTTGATACCAGGAATACTAAAACGATAATACATCCAGACACATCCCGCTCTCCATCATAGAATCCGTGGCTTTTCCATCACTCACAGAACAGCGATGCCCAAACCTCCCCGATCAACCACATCAGTTCTGTTGCTATCATGTCATGGTTACACGCAACCAACATGCAATGGAAGCCGTTCTTCCAAATCCGACATGCATAATCACGCCAACTGGAGCACGTCTGTAAACCTAAGCAATCATTGCAGGAATGTTGGCGGCACATCAGGCCCTAAGAAGCGGTCAGCAAATAAAGATCACACACAGCTACATTGTATAACTACTTACCCCAGACGTGTAGATTATCGGGTGCTGCCTTGGTGTGATGCGTCGGCTCCTTCATATCAAGTAAATCTCCGTCGACATAGTGCTCCATGATGAACTTGGCCGGGTCAAACCTGTCTCCTTGTTAGGAACCTTCATCTTTTGTTAGTCGGGGCGGAACAGCCCTCACCAGTAATCAAAGATTTGGCTCCCCATGACGTGCCTCCCAACGCCCCAGCAGTTAGTATACCCCTTTTGGCGCAGCCAGTCGTGGCCGAGGACTTGGGCGTCGAAATCGTGCGTCTCGAAAGACGAGTGGTGGACGTGCATCTTGGGGCCCTCGAAGAAGAAGAAGCAGTGGTGGTCGACCAGCTCGTCGCCGCGGTCTAGGCGGAAGAAGACCGTAATGTCGACGTTTTGGTCGTTGTGGACGAGCTATGATGCCGGTTGTTAGTAGAGAACCCGGAGTGCATAGACAATGACGGCAGTGGGGCATACCTCGCTGGGGTGGAAGTTGAAGTAGCTGCTGTAGAATTCGTAGCACTTGGCGTAATTGGTTACGCACATGCCAAAGTGGCCCAGCTTGTGCACAGGCGCGGGCCGCTTCTGGAAGCGCTGGAACTCGTTGACGCCGCGGTTCTTCTCGACGGGCTACAGAGAGTAAGTGGCCGTCTTGCATGATGGGGGTTGGGAATTGTAGGTATCAGCTCACATAGTTGTATTTGAGGGCAGGGAACCCGGGGTCTTCCCTTGCGACTGGTGTTTGGCCGTACACAAGATGGAAGGGGAACCCGTCGACTGGATCGTAAAAGGTAACGCGCTTGCCACCGCCGGGGACGTCCTTCATCTCGTGCACATCTGTTGGCCTGCACTCATTTGGCAGTGTCTTGCATGCGTGGACCAGATCCTCCTCCGACTCGACTACGAATGCCGCCCCGCCAAACTCGTTCTTGTCGGATGCCTCGAGGGCGAGGCAAAAGGGCTCCGTGCCATATCCGCGGTAGAATGTTGTCTTGCCGACCTGAGCGGTCTCGACGAAACCAAAGTCCAACGCGAACTGTTTTGCGGCCTCGATGTCGGCGTGCTTGTACCAGACATGCGCGATGCGCACCAACTGGATCTTCTTGAGTGGGTTCGACGGAAGTCCGGACGCCATGGTGGGCTGTGGTTGGCAGTACCGTCCGCTTTCTGGGAGTCAAGGGTGTATGTGGTATGAATGGCGTCCTTGTCTTGTAGGCCTGTGTGGAAAGAAGTAGGGTAAGGTTGAGGTCAGGTCTTCGAGAACACCTTGTGCAAGTATTAAAGGTGTTCAGCCACGAGAACATGTGCCCTCAAGCCCGCGGGGATTATATTTGGAGTCCGCCCCGGTCCCAGGGGTAGCCCGGGAGTAACTGCCCCCCGCGGGGCAGCGGTGGGGTAGCGCGACGGATGACGCAGTCCGGCAGATTCATGGGACGCATTGGTGAACCAGACGCCGCCCGTCCGATCTAAACAGCGGCAGTTCATGCAGGAATGAACGATCTGCCCAATGGCGGGCACCGGGTAATCCCAGAAACCGCCATCAGCCCATGTCGGTTGAGGACGCTGCAACGAGAATTATGGAACCAATCAATAGCTCCATGGGGAAAAATAGCAGTAAGTAGGTAGCATTGATCTTTCCCGCAGCGGGTTGTATCGGGTGGCGTGCGCTGTTTCGGACATTTGGGAATGGACAACTTGCGATTTCGCCTGCAGTGCAACCAGTTCATCGAACTTTCCATGCAGCAAACGCATGTCGGAACAGTGGGGTCGATTCAAATGCGGGTGTTATTGACCCTAACCCCAAGCAGTGCTGCCCCGCGATTTGTACTGCTGGCGCGTGTCTACCTAGGAACAGACCTCAGAAATTGCTTCCTCACTTCCGTAGTTAGTAGCAGGCACCAGCCACTCGCCACCGACAAATAAACCGACTGGCAACCCACATCCAAATCTCTATAGACCTTTACAATGGCGAAAAGCAAGAAGCTCTCCAAAGCCACAACGGACGGCCCCTCCTCCGCGTTGCCCAACCCCGTCACGACCCCCTCGTGGCTCCACGACGGCCTCCCCATCCCGCGCCTCATCGTCCTCGACCTCGACTACACTCTCTGGCCCTTCTACTCGGATATTCACATCTCGACCCCGATCCGCCTTGTCTCCAACACTCACCCAGCAACCATCGCCGACCGCAACGGCGAGCACTTCGCCCTGTACCCCGACGCCCCGCACATCCTCCGCCTCATTGCATCGCTCCCTAACACCCGGCTCGCCGTGGCAAGCAAATCCCCCGTGGGAGACCTCTGCAGGGAAGTCCTCAAACTACTCCGACTACCGCCAGGGGAAGCCGGCAGCGAGAAGGGGCCGAAGAGGACGATCGATGCGTTTGATGCGGGGCTGGAAATTTACGAGGGGACGAAGTTGAGGCATTTCGAGGTCATTGCTAAGCGTACGGGGATACCGTTTAGTCAGATGCTATTCTTTGATGATGAGCGGCCGAACTTAGAGGTGGAGAGCCTCGGCGTGACGATGCGCTTGATCCGGGATGGGTTGACGTGGGAGGAACTGGAGACGGGGATAATGCAGTGGAGGGGGAATCAGGGGGTTGCATAAGCCGGGTGACTGCGCCTAGTGTTTCGTTTGGCAAACAGGTCGAAGGTGCTTTGGCGTAGGGCCGGAGCATGGGGGAGTTATTAAGTACGGAGAATTCGGCGAACAGGCTGACCAGGGAGCGAATTGCTTCCAGCGTCAGGGACGGCGTAGCTGGCTCACCGTAACGGCAAGATAAAGCGCGAGCAAAGAACCTGTACAGTGTATATGTCTAGGTACGCCGCCGCTGGCTACCAGTGTAAGTACGTGTATGTCCGGTATCCGGACTCTTGTCCTCCCCCCACCCACCCCCCCCCTCTCCCTTCCCCCCGGAAAACTCAAGTGTCCAACTGCTTCAATCCGAGAGTGGTTCCGTTCCGGGAGTGGTCCTGCACCTGCAACCCAATACACTTCCCAAGCTACCGCCGATTCAAATGACCGAGAAGAGTATATACGCAAATTCAGCTGCGCCAACATAGCCAAACCATATATGCAGATCACACAGCCAACCGCGGTCGGCTCATACCCCCGCACGCTCAAGCGGACACCGCCGCGGCCTTCTGTTCCTGCGGCTGCTCGGCGGTCTCTACCGCTACCTTTTCTTCCATCTCCCGCTCAACCTTGTCATCGACAATAGCCAGCTTCTCGACAGCCTCGGTCGGGACGTCCACACCCGCCGCAGGCGCCGCAGCCATCTCACTTACCACCGGTGCTGCAGCCTTCTCCTCCTGTTTCCCAAACACCATGGGGATAGTGCACACCGTCTCCCTCCTCTGGGCGCCTCCTTTACTCCCAACGGCCATGCAAGCCCACCTCGTCCCATCCTCGACGGGCACCCAATACGCCGGCCCCTCGGGGAAATCCGTATATCCATTCTCCCACGTCACGGCCTCCTTGATCTTCGGATCCAAATTCGGCCGGTCGAAGAACTCAAACTCCAGCTCGCCGCCATACAGCTTCGGGATATTCCGCGGCTCGATAAACGCCTCGAGCGTCGGCTTCACCTCGCTCGCCGACAGAATGAAGATCTTGGACACGGTAATCGGGTCGAACCAGCGCTTGATCCAGCCCCAGACCGTACTAAAGAAATACGGCGCGCCGATGATGAAGATGCGGTCCAGCGTCTCGGGGTAGTGCGCCGTGGCGAGCGTCGACGCGGCCTGCATGTGGGCCTTGAGGTTCCAGAACATGCGCAGCGAGACCTGGGAGACGTCGACGATGTTGGTGCTGAGCGTGATGGGCGTGGTGGTGGGCTCGCGGTCGGGCATTTGCGTGCAGAGGGGCTGCGCGAAGCGCGTGAGGTTCTCGTAGAGGGCGAAGAGCCGGAGGAGGCGTTGGGGGGTCGAGCCGTCGGTTTGGGCTTTGCTGACGGAGCCGGATTCTGTGCTCTTTTCGTAGGCCGAGACGGTTTTGGAGTCGAGATGGCGGATCTGAAAAAGGTAGAGGGGGATGCCTCTGTTTGGATTGGAATGGTTAGTAGACAGGACGGAAAGCAGGGGGGGGAAGGGAGTTGAGGGTTTGTGTTGGGTGGGCGACATGCCTCCTGTCTCTCCTCCCTGTCCATTGGGGATACTGTAGGTTGTTTACATCAGCCCAGGTTCTCGGTCCCTCGGATGATGCCCCCTACCAAACTCCTCGTCTTCTCATATGCATCTACATCGATCGTGTCGTACAGCACCTCGAGCTGATTTGCCTGCCGCCACTCCTCGGTGTCCTTGAACTGGCCGTAGGCGTCATTGACGGACCATTTCCGCGCCCGGAGAAAGCGACTATCCAAGGCAAGCCAGTCGTTAGCACATTATCCCTGCCATCGCAAGCGGTACCGACGGGTCAAGGAGGTACTTACAGCAGCGTCTGGTCGTCGTGTGAGGGAGGCGCCCCCGGCTTATACAGGGCCTTTTCTTCCAGAAACGACTTGAACTCCTCCAGTCTGTTGTTTTCCTCCTCCGTGAGATGCCCCAAGTGCCCGTGGGGATATCCGATGTCGTGACCGCCCACACTCACGATCCTCTCGACTGGTATTCCGGCCATCGTCGCTTCTAGCGCGGCGCGGCGCAAGGCTGAGGATGATTAACGCGACAAAAGTATGCGCGAAGCTGTCGGGGAGGAAGTCGCGGGGTGAACGGGCAGGTATTGTCGACACCGTCAGCCAAAGGACACTGGCGAGTAAAGTAACAAGTGTTGTTTTGCTTTGCGATTGTCGCACGCACAAAAGGAAGTCCGCGAGTTCGGGTCTTCACTTCGGAGTTTGGTGATCCCCTCCGGCTCCGTGCCCCGAGGATGCCGAACCGACGTAAAAGCCCCACAGAATCCTTCCAACACGCCAATGCCGTTGGTCCATTCGCGCTAAGATGGTGCAAACCAGAATTTTGATTGGCTGCGCGAATCGCAAAGCAATGTTTCTGAGCTTTGACACGACCGGGGGATCGACGGGGGCTTGGGAAGACGGATTAAATATTCTGTAGAAGCTGGAACTGGGCCCTTGCGCCGCTTGATCACGACATCGCCTCAGCGGGCCAAGCATAAGAACGTAGTCAACATCGTAATCATTTCTGCCTGACAGAACAAAGCTTTTCTCTTTGCTCCCTCCCAAACATAACAGGCCCCTGGACGCCAGGAATCACATCACAGACACTACTCATCATCCTCTTCACTTTCCTCCTCACCTTCCTCGCCCTCCTCGTCCTGGTCAGAGGCATCCTCACCGTTAGCCTCCTCAGCAACGGCAGGGCCCTCCTTCTCCAACCTGAGCCACTCATCCCACTCCGGGAAGAGTTCCTCATCCTCCCCGGGCATCCCCAATACCTTGGCAACACGGCCCTTTTTGCTCTTCTCCAGGTTCTCCTTCCACTGCGCAACGAGACCAGCCGTCAAGCTCGGTTGGTATGTCTGTGAAAACAGGACCGCCTCAGCAAACCGGCCCGTCTTGACAAGAACGTCAATGCAGCCGGGGACGTCACCCAGGGACCACTTGCAGCTGAACGCGACGTTGTGCGCTCCGGCGTCCGAAGCCTGCTCGGCGAGCTTGACGAGACCATCACGGTCGCATGTCGAGGTATAGACGAGCAGCAGGGAGCCGAGATCCTTCGCGTTGACGAAGCATTCCGTTGCGAGGGGAACATCCCAAGCAGCAAGGCCTGCGTCGCCCAACGTCTTCCACTTGTGATCCGCGTCGGCTTTCCTTGCCAGATCGAGGGCGATGTCCAGTTGGTTCAGAGACAGAGCAAGATCGAATTTATGCTCCGTGTCAGTCGCCACCTCGAGCGCGAGCTCCTTGTGGCCCTGACCCTCGAGGAATCTCGCAATCTTGTTGAGCTGGTCTTGCGGGATGCTGGGCAGCAGCTCTGCGGCTGTCTCCATGTCCTCGCGGAGAACTAGGGTCTGGTACTCTAGAACAGGGAGCGAAAGAGCAAAGGAGGTGACAGAGAGATCCTTATCCGTCAGGTAGACACGGCTGTCACGTTGGAGGTAGCCGAGGATGTACATAGGCTTGTCGAAATGCGCGACCGTGTACGTCTGGTCACCGACAAGGTAGTTGAGCCGGTTTGTGGCGTTGGTGTAGATCAAGACGTCCCCGAGCCATTCTGCTGACCGGATGCTGCAATTTGTTAGCTGGACATAGCAACAATGACAGATTGGATCGCCCTTACCCCTCGCTGATGTCGGTAACCACGTCAAAGGCGGCTTCAACACCATCGTCCTCAACCAGGCCGGCCTGGACCGCCTCGTTGTAGCTCTCCCTCGAGAATCTCAACACGTAGGTGGTGTCCTCGCAGGCGAGTGCCACAAGTTCTCCGCTCTCGCTCCAGTACACCTGCTTCGGTTCGACCTCGATGCGGCGGACAAGGGACCCTGTTGCCCAGTCATAGAAGGAAATGCCGCCTTGGCCCTTGACGCCAAGAAGTACGCCGCCAGTAAGACCATCCGCCGCAAATGGGACATCAAGCCCGCCCTTCTTCTCCTGGAAGTTCTTGAAAACCTTGATGCTGGTCGCCGACTCCCGAATGGCGAAATCGTTTGAATTGTCTTTGGAGGCCCAGACGAAATCCAGAGCTTGGCCGAAGGCTTTGTTGCGCCACGCGAGGGCGGTGTAGATGATGTACTCGCCATCGCCGCAGATGGCAGCAAAGCGCCCATTAGGAGAGTGGATGAGACTCTGGGGATAGACCTCGGCGGTGCCCAAGTCCTTAGTCGACAAGTTGATCGGCTCATTGTCCTTGGTCGATTCGCCACCTTTGATCACAGCAGACACAACCTCGTTGTGTCGGGCCCAGATAATCTTTCCAGAGCCATCCATCGACACCGCCGGCTCCTCACGACCCAGCTTGATGACCACCGAACCGTCATCGAAACCCACCGCGATGCCTTGCTTGCCCTTTTGGTACGCCACGCACCATGCTCTCTCCAGCCCATAGTTCAATGATTGCTCGAAGCGATAGGTGTTTGCGTTCCATATCCTCACGGTGCCCTGAATCGCCATCAGCATCAGACCTTAGTATTTGCCAAAGTGGTCAATTTCCGGGGGTTGCATACATCCTCGGAGCCAGAGATGATGATGGGGAGCTCGGGGTGATAACACGCAAAAGACACATTGTTGGTATGGCCCTCTAGCGTAGCGATTAAGCTCTTGGTTGTGTAGTCCCACACTTTTACCGTGCGCTAGAAATACCTTGTCAGCGGGCATAGCAGGATACACACAAGAACCGGGATCTTACGTCGTCTGATGTGGTCAGCAGGTAAGGCTTGTCGCTGTGGGGGTAGTAATCCACATGGTTGACGCCCTTGGTTTCATGAGCTTCCAATTGGAAGTTGGGTGTGGAGGATCCCAAGCTCCAGATCTTGACGGTCCTGTCCAAGCATGCCGAGGCAAAGGTATTTGTGTCCTTGGGGTTGATCGCCAGAGACATCACGTAGTCTACTCAACCCGTCAGCACTCCCCTGATTTGAAACCACTGGGCCGGCCATCCACATACGCGAGTTTCCCTCGAATACCCTGACATTCTTCCACCCCTTCTCCCAGTCCCAAAGCTTGATGGTCATATCATCACTGGCAGTAAGAACGAAGGGTTGTGTCGGGTGGACCGCAATCGCACGGATGTAATCAGGGTGCGCCTCGAAGGAAGTTATCTTTTCGCTTGTGTTGTAGTTGTAAACTCGGATTTGGCTGTCGCCTAGATGTCAGCTCTGTCACGATATGCCGTGGTAGATGGAACAATCCCATACAAATCATCCGACCCGCAGACAATCCAGTTCTTCCGGGCAACAAAGCGACCGGCACGGACGGGGACATCGGTAAGCTCGAAGGTCTTGACAATCTGCTGCGTCTCATAGGACCAGATGTAGACATGGCCGCTGTAAAGGGTTGCTGTTCACACGGGTGTCAGAGCTCGGACGCCCGGTTTCGTAGAGAGATGCGCGAACATACTGAGAATCCATGGCTCAGTCGGGTGGAAGTCAATGCCTTTGACTCGCTATCGGTTCCTTGTTAGCAACATAACAGGGAGGCTTGTGAACCGGGGCGACATACCTCAGAGCGAGCAAAGAGCTGGCGCTGCATGTAGAGAACCATGTTAGCAAGTGATGCGGAGGTAAATCAATCAACTAGGGAGTCATCGCCGTGTGCCGGTTCGCAGCCAAAGGAAAAGAGAGGCCGGGAGAAGGAAGAAAACAAGCTTGTGACAACCTGCGCTAGCTGGCATCTCCAAGCGGTGCGCTGCAGCGTGTGGCCAGTTGTCCGTGACACAGGCGAGTCGGGGGGAGGAGACGTGCAACATGCCTTCACATCCAGCCTCATTTTAGGCAATATTTGTATTTCCTGATCAAAACTTCAATGCAGCGACTATCGAGCTTCGAAGAGCTTTTGGCGGGGTGATGGTCAGAAACTGCCGACTCGACTCGCGGAAAGGGGCAACGCTCGGTAACTCGACGGTCGGTCGGTTCTGATTGTCGTCGTATCGCTGGGTGTCGAAGTCGAACTCCGAGGCAAGTAATGTCGAATTCGCAAGTCGGAAGCTCCAATGGGCGAGGTCGTCGGCAGGTCTTCGAGATGCCGGCCACGTATCTCGACGTCTGCTTTCCTCAATTTCGCCAATGTGGTCTCAGTCCAGGCGGCGGGCGCGGAGCCCAGGATTAGGTAATACCGCTAGCCGTTTCTGCCTCAGGACGCAGAATACGCACGGACCAGCCCTGCGTGCACTCTGCCAAGGCTCTTGAAGCTGTGGCGCCGTGAAGTGGCGATGGCTTCAATTCTCCCTCTCAAAGCATTCTCGATTATGGCGCATCTCATCTCCCAGCCACGCTGACTGCAAGACAATAATGATCCATTCCCTCTAGCCGGCGAAACGCAGCTCATTTCTCACAAATGCCATCAATACGCGAGGTTATTTTCATCACCGACGATTCTGACAGTAACAGATTGCATTTCATGAGCGCAGATACATTCGCTAACAACGTCTATGATGTCTCTTGTCAACTTCAAGGAAGAGCGTGCAAAGCAACCGGCAAATCTACTGTGAGACAAAGAAAAAAAGAAACCCTTCTAAAAATCCGTTCCGAGTCTGATGCGCATTGCGTCGTTAACCCAATTGATGATGGCGATCATAAAATAAAAAAAATCCCTTAAATCAACGCCGAGACCATGCCCCGCTGAAAGACCCAATCGCTCCCCAATCCATGCGTATTGCCCTAATAAAGGGAGGGGCCAAACCACAAAAATCAACCAGCAAATAGCTTTAGGACCGAGAAACGGAAACAAAAACGGCCCCCGACGGCGATTCCGGTCCCTGCATTTGCCACATCTTACTCCGATTGGGTGTCGGCCTGGACACGCTTGACGACATCAACGACCGCGGGGAATAATTTCTCCTGGGGCTCCAAGCCGCAGACCTGCTTGACAACGTCCTCGGGCTCGTGCTTCTCCATGATCTGGGCGAGTTCAAACGACTCGTCGTCGCCCTCGACATTCTGGAAGCGGAAGGCCATCTCGGCGGCGTCCAGAAGCGCGCTGCAGTCCTTGTCGTGCTCGGCCAGCTCGGCCGCGGGTCCTATAAAGCGCTCTTTGCGACTCAGTTTGCGGAGCGGGGCGCGGCCGACGCGCTCGACGGCGTCCTCGAGATGCGGGTTGCCGATGCGCCTAACAATCTTGTCGACGTACGCCTGCTGTTCCTCATGCGGAATGCCGTGCTTCTGGGTGATGAGGCTGGCCGTGTTGGACAGCGCCTTTTTGACCTCCTCCTGGATCTCGCGGTCCTGCAGCGCGTCGTAGACGGTGCTCTTCCTCCGGATGTAACCGTGGTAGGCGGCAGTCGCGTGGCCCGTGTTGACCGTGTACAGTTTGCGCTCGATGAAGGGCTGCAGGTTGGTCACCCAGTTGACGCCCTTGATCTCTGGCGGCGAATGGTCCTCGAATGGGGTGCTCTCGACAACCCACTCGTAGAACTTCTCGAGCCGGACATCCAGGCCGGCATCCGGGTCTTGTGCGGGGACGATGCGGTCGATGGCGGAATTGGCAAACCGAGCGCGCTTGTCGTAGTCGGCAAGCCGGTCTGGGTTGGTGTTCTCCGGGGATTTGATGAACTCGGCAAGTGTATCCGTAGCCCCGATGGCGTTTTCGCAGGCAATCACAGCGACCGGGCTGAGATCGGGAGACCGCGCATCGATACCCTTAGCGATGACCGGGGCAATAAACTTTAGGATATTAGGTCCAACCGAGCAGGTAACCAGGTCCGCAGTCGCAATTTCCCGGACGAGGTCGGCCTCGTGTGTCCTCGAGTTGATGGCGCGGTAATTGGTGATGATTGATTCCGACGTGCCGTCGGCACCGACTTCGATCACCCGGTAGCTCTTCTGGGCGTTGAGCTTGTTTACCGTTACGTCGTTGACCTCGGCAAAGATGACCTCGTAGCCCGAGTTGTGAAGAAAGCAGGCGACGAAACCACGGCCTAGAGATACCGCCAAAAGTCAGTAACCATTGCACAACTTTCAAGTCCCAAGGTTCAGGGATATGGCGTTCGTACCGATGTTGCCGGCACCGAAGTGGACGGCTTTCTTAGGGGCGTTCCTCTGCATATTCGCGGTGAGAAATGTGCGTTTTGGTTGAGGGAAGTAAGATGGAAGAAATTAGATGAGGAGATCGGGCAATCCGATTTTAGGGCAGTACAAGTAGGTGACGTCGGTTGCTGGAGACGCAACAAAGGTGACGACGAGATGAGATGGAACTGGTATCTCTTTGATCTAGGCGAATAAGTGGTGTAAGTCACTGAACTGCGGACAGATCTGGAGACAGAGAAAGGACCTCCAGGCACCGGCGGGTGGCCATTTCTCTTTATAGAATCGGCGAGTATTTGCTTTGGTCCGAAGTGGGCACTCGATATGAAAGCTTGTCTTTCTCCCCTCCCCTCCCTCTTGGTCATGGACCACGAAGTTGTTAGGATCATCGGCGGGTCTTCACGGACGGCTTCGTTTTGTGGTGTAACGGAGGGGCGGCTTTTCGGCTGTGTTGCCCCACCGCTCTCCAAACACGCAGCCCCATCCTGCCGTGGCCAAACGGCGCTGGTTGCCGGCCGGTGCAAGAACCCGGGTGGAAGGGCCACCAACCCGCGCTTCCGTTTTGGCGAGCTTCGACAATCCGACCCGGCTCGGACCCTGCAGAATGGGACCCCGCCGAGCATGCGACGCCCTGCATCCATCCATATGGAATCCACGCGCACAAGCCAAGTGGGCAATTAACCCTTCTGAGTGGTTCGGCGAAGACACCCGGATTCTCGGGCACAATACTACCAGTTGAGCCGCACGTTCCTTTCCAAGCCTCCAAAGCGTAATATTAGACCCTAATTGTCTGTCAGTTCCGTGCTGCTCGAATTTGTTCGTCGGGTTGTTGCTTCCCCTAGTTGGCCCTATGACAACAGCTGCTTTGCTGGGGCCCTCCCTGCGACAACCGGTGATCTGTGCCAAAAACGGAGCAGGTGACGTCGAGCTCGCAGCGGATTGTGCTCCGATTCAAGACGGGTACGCGCAATGGCGTACAGTGCGTGGCGATCGAGCGGAATCCCTATCCGTTTTCGGTGGGCGCTATGACGTCCATTGCCACCGTCAAGTTAACGTTGACAGCCCAAAGAACACTGGCTCTCAGCCAACCAGATGACGGAATATTGAGCCCACTGGCTGGTCCGAGAATGCCCCACGGCGGTCACCCAACCAAACGAAGGCCTGGTGAGAACCCTACCTGGACCACGTTGCCAGTTTTAGAAAGGATTTCTTGGCTTTTCGTCATTTGGTTGTTTTACCAATTCCGCGGCGGATCAAAAACCCTTCATTACTTGTTCCACAACTTCGTGACTTCTCTGGGTGTCTTTTTGTTTTGCCGATCAGGGATCATCCGTTTTCCCTTCAACAAAGGGCCCGGGCCCTGAAAATCCCAGTATCGTCTCGTTCCGGCCTCCTATCACCGTCCAACACGGGCGTTCATCGACAAGACTCGCGAACATCCCTGAACCGGTACTCTATCCCGTTGATTGCTATGTTGTCTGCCCAGAAACGGCTGCGCGGGGCCAGTTGAGGGCTGTTTCAGGTTACTGTAGCGCCTACGGCATCTCTCTCCATTTTTTTTCCCTACCTCGGACAGTTTCCCGAGATGTCCAGGCCGCCACGATCCTCAACGGCCAAGTGGTCGCCTATCGATCCTGGAGGATCGCCGCCAGTCAACATTCTGCGGCACACTACCTTGCGATACCCTTTAGACCCAAATCGCAAGTCTGTGACTGAGGGATTCACCGGGCATCTAAACCCAAAATCAAACTCGGAGGGCTGCCCCGACCCAATGCCTGGAACGGGTACACAGTCCCCGAGAAGCGGCTTCACGCCATGTCGATGACCAGACATCGCATCATGAGACAAGGTCTCTTGATCCCTCTTCATCATCATCGCCTCCTTCTTCTGCAGGCTCTGTCTACTGTGCAATTCCCGCGTGCACCACACCGATCGGTGTGCCGTGTCCTGGTTCCCCCAAATCTCACAATACTCCCGAATTTGAGGGTCCTGCCTTGATCCTAGCCGACACTAACCCCGGCTAACGCTGCATGCGCTCCACCCAGTTTCCCGCCTTTGCCTTGGGGGGGTAGTGGATTTCTTTCTTCACATGGAAGCCAATCAATGGGAATGTCTCTGAATTCCCATCTCGCGCTCACACGAGCCAAGAATGGCACCACGCCAAAGATTGACGATCCATGCCGGATGCTCGCCGCTCTGCATGCAATTATCGTCTGATTTTTCTGTGACAGATGCTTGATTCCGTGTTTCCTCGCTTAGATCCCAGCAGAGCGCTACCGGCCATTGGACAAGCGGGATAGTCATGGCAAATGGCCAGCTTTTCGGTGGTTCACAACGCTTCGCATCCAGCTTGCATTTTCCCCGTCGGAGCCCTGCAGCTTCCAAGGTATCCCCTCGCGCGTGCCCCTGTCGTTATCACAGGTTCGGCCCTCGGCCCAGGGATCTGCTGCTGCCAGGCTGCCAGCTCATCGTCGGCGCGATATGATCATCTCCAGGACAACCAAGAAGGCGACTCGGCCCGTGCCATACTGCTCCTTGACATCATTGCGCGCGAGACTAAGGAAAACGGACCGAAAGAGACCCTATCCGGCAGCTCTTCTACCGTGTCTCTATGTAAAGCCGCCTCTCATTTTAACAACAGATATCCGATACATCGCATGCAGCACGTAGGCTTGCACCGGTTCCACCCGACTTACGACTGCTTTACCCCGGTTATTGATGATCCCTTGCTCCAAGCCATCTGATCGGAGCACGGCTGCAACCATCCGCCCGGTAGGTGATAGTTTACATGTGCTGATATTATTGACTCCAGTGATTCTTCAGACTCCATGCGACCGTGCGGCCTGCAATATCTTCGCACTGCCGGTTAAGATGGACAATACTATCCAAACACTTTGGGCTGGTTGACGGCGCCAGCCGGGTTATTTTTAGGCCATCCGGGCATCACAGAAGGTATCACAGAACTCACCATCGAGGCAACCTGTCATCCAAATAACATTGAGGACAAGTCGGCTCAAACTGACAAGGAAGGTCAAGTCCCGACCACACCGACAACGGATCCCTTGTGTCGATCAGGAACACTCCCGATTCTGTGGAGAACTGTCGAGATCCCGAAGTACTAACAACGAGTTAAGACGAGATCGACGGACCGAGACCGCTGTCTATAAAGTGCTTCAGGGTGTGAGCCCAGATTTCAGGAGCAAATTGCGGACTGCCGAATAAATTCCCCATCCTTCCTGTAATACATGTTGATATCTTGCGATCGCTCCAAGACTGGAGCTGTTGTGTGTCGTGACTCCCGAAGGGAAATCAAAACACAAGAAAGATGGAAGCGTCGCGCATGTGCTTTGTGCCCCACGTAATACAGTATCATAGCACCCGCGATATAAAAAGGGTGGCGAGGTAATATAGCTTGCCAAGGCGAAGGGTCTATATGCAAGTGCGGAATTATTATCCCCAAAACCTCGTGCATATGCCGCCCGCTTTGCCCTGCCTGCCCTCAACGTTCCATCCTTGTTGGGGGAAGAGTGGACGAAATGCGGTCTGCTGTGCGCAACTTACACGGGGTGCACAGTATGCGATCCGCCATCTTCCCCCTTTTCCCTCACAGGAGGCCTCTATGTTTTGCGTTGCCGTGCGGTGGGTAAACCCCCCACCGGGCGGCCGGCAGCGCAGCGGAGCCAATGACCGCGCCGGACGCCGGCTTGCCAAGCAGCCTTGGCCCGGCACCGAAGTGGGGGCCGGATCCGCTCTACCGTTTTATTCTGTGCCGATCCGCCGATTGATGGTCCCTGTCGTGGACTGTGTTGGACGCGGGGCGCCCGGATAAGACGGCATTCATCATCGGACGGACGGCGGTCTTTTTCTTCTTCCTTTTTTTTCTTTGCATGGGTTGTTTCTTGTTTTGCTGGCCTGCACAGGGAACTTTAGGGACAGACCCTGCATAATAAGCGGTTACAGGACAGGGACCCCGAGTTGAGTGATTTGCTGCTGCTGCCGCACCTTTCGGTCTGTGGGACCAATGGTATGGGAAGACCCTGCGGGGAGTCGGATGACGGTTTTGTCGCGGGATATGCATGGGGAGCGAAGGGGGATTGAGGGGTGTTTTGCTGTTGGCGGTCAGGGTTGGTTGTCACAGTCATGATCACGCCGCGGAGGGGCAGGGGAGATGGTCATGGGTGTTGTTATCCGCGGGGTCGTTGGCGACTTGACTGGCTGGTGATGCGTAATAGGTGCGTGTCTGGTGGGTTGAACGATGGGAGTAAAATCAAGTCAGTAAGGGGTGAGTGGAAAACCTGGGGAAACTGGAGACTGATTCGCGGATCAGCAGACTCTGTTCCGGTGCTTTGGTTCTGGAGGGGGCATTTAATTGTGGGCAAAGGAAACAATATCCGGGGAGCGTGGAGTTGAGAGTTGGTGGGCTTGGTGGGCTTGGTGGGCTTGGTGGGTGGGAGCGAGGGCTTTGTTGTGGGATTTCTATGGGTCATACTCCGGTGTTTTGCCTTTTGCTGTTCCTTGCCGTATACAGACATCCTCATGCGAGATAGCTGAACGACTGGCATTAATTTGAGCTATCCATCGCCTCAAATACATCTCTATACACCGCCCCTAACGAAATATGATCCGATCGATTCATCTCTTAGCAGTCACACCTCCAGATTCCCTCGCGCTGTCTTATTCAGACCCCTGACTGATGGACTTGAGAAACCCCCGGCCCCCTTTATGAAGAAGGCGGCGATGGACCTGCCCTGGTTTTTAGAGTGCTTACAGTCGCCCGTGAATGCTGGAACATGCCTTTATTAGCCTTCACTACACAGACCGCAAGGGCTTCTGGCGGTGTTGTTGAACGTCGGCTCATTCCATCAATTACATCCATGTCACTCAATAACCCGTTCCTCCACCGAGAATAACGCCCTTCTAACGCATGTAACGCAAGACAACGACCCCCCAGCATCAAAACCTCCCCCTCGTGACAGGCCTCAAAGCCATCTCATCCGACTCCTTCCGTCTCTTCCACGACCGCATCCCAACCACCACGAACACGATCCCATTCCAGAACCCCCTCAGTGAGCCCGTGATCCCAACCATCAGCAGCAGCGGGTACGACGCAAACGAAGGATCGATAAACGCCGCGACACGGTTTGTCGACGGCGCGACCCACACCAGCAGCAGCGCGAGGAAGAAGAACAGCGGCATGAGGATGTACTGCCGGAAGGATAGCGACGAGGTGGTGTTGGAGGAGGGGTTGATGTGGGTGGTGGACGGGGTGTAGTGCTTGGAGCACGTCACGGTGGTTGCGCGGGACTCGTCGTCGTCGACGGAATGCGGGCCCCCCGTCCGGGCGGTTGCGTCGTAGTGTTCTGCTGCGGCTGTGGTGGAGTTGCCGCAGGAGTCGACGGCGGAGGCGGCGTGCGGGATGGTGTCGTCGAATGCGGCCGAGTTGATGTTGCTGCTGATGGAGCGGAGGATGCGTCGTCGCTTGGCGATCTCGACGCCGACGAAGAGGTAGAGGGTGATGGTGACGAGGATGGAGGACCTAGAAGAGATGTTAGTAGGGTTGGTGAAAACTCAAAAAAAATAAAAATAAAAGAGAACATGCAGTACCATATCGGCACGTAGTATAAGACGATCCGGAACAACACCCATGTAGGGGCAATAGCGCACCAGAGCTGGATTGAAAGCGTGTTAGTACGAGGAATGGCCTTGGTAAATAAATATGTAAAATTCGTATAGGGTTTTACTCACTGTTACGCCGCCGTACATCGGGCCGTCCTTGCTGGAGTTTATGAAGAGGAAGGCAAAGGCTGGAATGAAGGTGACTGTTGTGATTCCGATTATGTACCGCCACTCAAGCTTTCTCAACGACTCGGCATCGTAGCTGCGATGGACAATCAAGTATACATTGACAGCCATGGCGAGGGTCCAAAGCACATCGGCGATCGGAAACCTCCAAAAGAAAATCAGTATCCAAAAAGGCATCGAGTTGGGCGGTGGGGTCTTGAACTCACATCTGGTTCAGGAACCCCTGAAATTGACACAATGCTGACGAATTGCCAGCTTTCGGTCCGCTGGTAGATATCATGGTACAAATAACATCAAAAGCATTGTAAAAAGCGTTGATGACGATGAGGCGATGCATCGGATTCCGGAAATGTTTGGACAAACCGTAGGTGGCGATGATGGTCAGGACGCCGAGAGCCGAAAGCGTGGACGCGACTCTCGTGACGATCGTCAATGTCCGCAACTGGCCTTCGTCAAGCGCCGCAGCGCCCCGGATGTGCAACATGGTTGCTGTTGTTGCACGGTCATACCGGTTTAATTCATCCTGTCCTCGTCGTATGTTGCTGCTGTTGGCCCCGGACACTGCGCCATCTCTATAGGAAGACGGCCATGCACAAGAGGCATGGAGGATGCGAAGAGCGATATATCGATTCTGAGACGTCGCGTAATTTGGTGTAGTTGATTGCGTGCTGTGAACTCATTGGTGTGCCAGCCGGGCGTTATTGGCTGACATCTCGCGACTCGACCCGGGAATAGGGTTTCGTGGGGGTCGGCAGAGGTCAGTGAATGCAAGCTTTCCTCAGCCCCAGACGTGCTGCATCATCCCCAGACCAGGGACCCGACTCCGTGTTTCGTGGGGGTTACACGGCGAACTTCGTGTCCGCGGCCCAGGGCAATAGATGGCACCATGCATATCGTGGCCGTGGAATAAGCATCGTGGAAACTTAGTTATAAAGTTCCCAACTTCTAGGTTCGGATCCATCGCTCCATTTTCCCCTGGTCTCTGCTCTCGCCATCGACTTGGCAAATCGCGTTTCCACTGCGCTGCATCTTTGAGCCGGCAAGTTAAATTGCTATCGCCTGAGCTGCTACCGCGGTGTCGTTCCGTCCCCCACGAAATGGGTCCTGCTTTGGAAGCCACTGGAATTGGATGATGAGTTCCTCTTCTGCGCCGCGCAGTTGCACGCGCAGTAATAAACCCTGAATTTCCCGGTCCCGCGGAATCAGTACCCTGCAACATGCCGCATATGGAACTCTGCCACATGTGCCCAACTCCATGGATACCTGCCCAGGTAAAGAACTGTTGCTGTCGGAAATGCCCAGATCCCCCGCGCTTGCGGTCCCCGTGGCGCACCTCAGCCCGATACCCCTAGTAAAGCTAATATCACCGGGGGTGGAAACGGGGAGGCGGGAAGTTTAGTAGACCTCCGCTCTGGTGTGCAATGTCGAGACTTGGTCACTCGCAAATCACCTGGTAATTGAGAGAAATTGCAGGGCGTCACCATACAAGAACAAGCATGGTGTGTATCATTAGAGCGCTCGCTAGGATCCGGACAGATCAAGCAACCTCCGCCTCAATAATGCTCTCAACTGACTGAGCCGGACGCCAGATCTTAATGACCCGCAGACCCGCGCTTTCGACGAGTGCACGCCACTGCTCCTCGGACCGCTCCGCCGCCGCCAGACAGGCCATCATGGTGATGTCGGACACGGTGACCCGCGACAGCGGCTTCTCACTGCTCACTAGGCTCTCGTGGATTAGCAGCCTGGAATAACCCTTCTCCATTGCCGGCGCGAGTGCTTGCAGAATCTTCCGTGCAGCCTCATCGGTCCAGTCATGCAGCACGTTGTGCATGAAGTAGACTCGGGCGCCCCTGGCGTTGTCCGGCTGCGGGGTGAAGAAGTCATGCGGTTGCACCGTGATGGCCCCGTCACCGCCAACATCCGAGTCGACGCCCTTGAGAATGTCAGGTAGGTCCTGGAGCACGAGGCTACCGGGGGGGGCTTCCCCGTGTCGCGCGAGAAACTTCTTCAGATCGTGGCCTTTCCCGCCGCCGACGTCGACGACGAGCGGACGACCGTCGAGGTGGCGCTTCGTGGCCGCCGCAATGACAGTGTCGGTCGGGTATATGTCAACCCAGGGAGTCAGGTTGTACTTGGAGTGGCATTCCATGGCATTGTTGAAGTCGGATGTTAGCAGTGGGTTGCTCCCGATGTATTGGAACAGGTTGGCGCCTTCGCCCTGCCAGAACTGCAAATTGCAGTCGTTCACGTCGGTCGGATTCTTGAAACCTGTCTTTTGGAGATAGAAGGGTAGAGTCCGAAACATGGGGTTGTTGAGCTCGTGGTAAAAGCCGCCATACATGCCTGCAAACGAGGGGTCGTCGACGAGCGCCTTGGCCCAAGGGGTGCGCGCGTATGTGTCCTGGGAGACCTCTGTGACGAGGCATTGTCCGGCAATGGCGCGCATCAACCTTCCTGTGAGGATGAGATAAGAGCTTAGTAATGCTGTAGAATGCGACACAAGGAGTACAAAAAGGGGGCTTGATGGACATACTGATGAGCAGCACGTCGGCGCCGGTGAGCTTAGCAAGCTCAGTGCAGGTGATGGATTTACCACCGGCTTCCGCCCACTTCTTGAAGACTCCCGCGTCGATGAGGGTCTTGATGGCGGCGCTGATGGCACCGTTCACCCAGTTGTGATCCCACGCAATGTCCCATGGCGACTGTATCCTCCTGAGCGCGTCGAAGACGGCATCTCTTGCGCGGATCCGCTCGGCCTCGTTGGCAAAGGAGCTGGCGCTGATCCCTTGGAGGCCGGCGATAAGTCTATCTGCTGATGTCATGTCTGAAGCGTAATTACTTTTCTTTGCAAGAATCTCGGAAGGTCCTGGAGCAACGGCCGGACCGTCTGTCAACCCCTCACGATCTTGAGAATGTTGTTCTCGGCCAGGGCCCACCGCCTGACGCATCAAACCCCTTGTTGGGACTAGCTCTCATGTCGGTTCTTCGCCCTTCCATGCCTTGGGGAAGCGATATCAGGCGCCGCTTCATCTAGGTCGTCGAGCTGATTAATTACCTACCACCTACGGCCGTCTAAGCTAGGGAGTTGACCGGGTTGACCAGAGTGGAGGCACCGTTTGTAAGCTATGGAAACTGGATTACCCGGGGGTTAGGGCTGGCTTTTCAGCACTCCTCCAGAGAGGGGGCGCCAAAATCCCCGGACAGGCCCCATACAATTTTATACTGAATTGCGTCGTTCCACCAGAACTATTAAGCTTACAACAACAACTATACAGCGATTTTGACGTTATTATAAAGGAGGCTCTAAAAAGCTCTAAAAAGCTCAAAAATGCAATAAAATTCAATTTTAAACAAGTTATTATACTACTTAAAATAACGGTCAGAATCATCCTCTTTATCGGCTATATTGTCGACCATATCACTAGCTATATCGCTTGTAGCCTCTATATCACTTATAGTATCGCCTTCCTCTTTTATAGAGTAACTGAGTGCCAGGATCACCACGTAAGAAGGTATGACGTAAACCTGACGCGGTGCTGTATATACACAAGGGACTCTATCTCGCATCCGCAGGTCGGGGAGACCCAAGGATTAGCCTTTGTATGAACCTGACTGCAAGATTGAAACACTAGTTCTACGGCCCTGTCTCTATGGCCAGTATTGATACCATCTTCCTTGACAAGCAACTGCAGTGCAGGCAACCCTGACACTGAGGCTATTCCCAACGATATTACCCCTAGTATATAGAGATAGTATAGATAGTATCCACTTTCTATCTCTTTTTTTATAGAAGCTTTATATAGCCGAGATTATCTAGTTAATAGCTAGTATATATATTAAATTAGAGGAAACTCTTATAACCTAACTAACTTACCTATTAATATAAGTGGTGGCTACGAATTATGTGAGTCTCTCCTATATATGTGTGTATATATGTATAGAGAGGAGATCTGTCTTAATAGATAGAAGTGGCTCAAAGTGCTGTATCTCGAACCCTTGATAGAATTGGTAACCGCTAATAATACTCTCTGTCTAGTTATATAGAGAGAAAGTATAGGAGAATGTTAGTTAATACTAGTACCCCCTAGAAAATAGGAATGAAGAATGCTTGTTTTGCTTAAAAGGAGATCCTCTAGTCTAGTCTTAAATATATAAATAGATATATATACTATAGAAATGATCAAAAATTCCGGCTCTACTACCCTAAGCTCTATCTGCCTAGATAGAGACTTCCTACCCTAATTTATAACCCTTGAGGACTAGGTAGTATAAGTAGATAGATAGTCACTCGTTCTGGAGCCCTGTGTCGCAGCCACAGTAAGGTGGCTACTAAGTTCCTGATGGGGCTGGAAAACTTGGCAGAGCTAGGGAGTCTCATTTGTGCATAAATACTCTCATTTTTTCCTTTGTTCAAAAGAGCTCTGCAATGCACTCAAGAAAATCCTCCACAGTCTTCAACTGCAGTGTGACACCCTGGGCAAGGGTGTTTGCGACGGGTCGGTTGAGAGATCGCATTCGATCAAGGTGCCGTTGAAGAGAGATTATCCAGTCGCATATAAAAACACCAAACCAAAGATGTCTCTGCTTGTTACGGAGTGGAAGGGCGAAAAGGGTTGTTGACATGCTTTAAATCAACAAGGACTTGTTACGGGCAGGGTAGATAGGAAATACTGCTACACTTGCCACCAGTATGTCCGGCAGTGTTCTTCAAGTGTACCATTCACCTACCCTCAGATTCACCGTTTTCAAGCCCTCAAAAGGATCGTGTGGACAGCAGCAAACGGGGGACTGTGTCTCAGTGCACGGCCAACCAATGTGTGTCGCTCCATCGCGGCAAATACGATAGACAGTTATCGGCTCTCGACTCGGCATTCGCCGCCCACGGCCGACGAATAAACTCAAAGCTGCCATGCTGCGTGTTTGCCCATGCAAGGGCGGATGGGGCATGGTGTAAGATCATTCTGCGGTATCCCGTTGGGGGGCGGGCTGTCCCCGGCGGAGTGGTTGATGGCGTCGGTCAAAAACCCCTACGGCTCTCCTAGAAGTTCTTCCCATCATTCTTCTCAACCGGATTCATTTGGAATACCAGGCTTGCAGGAGTGCGATCATGGAAGAGTGGCAAACATATCTAACAATTCCAATGCATTTGTGGAGCGGTGATGGATGCAGGTGATATGAACCTGATTCATTTGGCAGTATGCTGGATTGACACTTGGATTTTCTCACTCACTGCATCAATCTAGTAAAATTCTAACTAGTGAAGTTTCTTTTAGGATTGCAGTGAGCAATTCCGTTTGCTAGCTAAGCAATACGACAATGTCCGGCGCGATATTGAACATGAGACTCTCGGATACGCGGAAGTCGCGCCGCGGGCGGTCGACCTGGGACGTTGAAGCGCTCGCATTGAAGCCGCTTAAACATTTGAGCTGACGTTAGGGTCCCATCGCAAAGTGTTGATACTTTCACAAAGTTGCACTCAAACTCAGTACTTAGACTGCACTCACGATTGGGGAACTGCCTCGGTTGCAATTGAACTTTTGCGATGATGCTTCTACAGTAGTGTACATAGTTCAAACAGCTGCCTATCGGGAATGTGTTCAGGTGGCCGGAGCTGAGTCAAGCTCATTGGCCGACACCGTTTCTGCCCCCCTGTCCGCGCTGTCATGGTGTGAAGGCACAGCCGACCAGGGCGTGATCTGTGCCACGGGCCCACCTGTGCTTTCCGCACCAACCATCCCACAAGCGGTCGTGTAAGTGGCTCGATTACATAACCATCGCAACGACATCTCTTCCCTCTGCGAGTCAAACCTGCACACGGAAGCTCTCGACCGCAAACCATTTTCAAAGCATTAAATCTGGCCAGTAAACCACCGTCGGATATTTTATTACCGAGGATACCTATTTTGTATGCCTCCGACCGCAAAATCATGCCCGCCGGGGTCTGAGATGCCTTGTTCATTGGAGCCCTGTTAACGGCCATCTTCTGCATCTAGGATCAAGAAGATGTTGAGATAGGAGGCCCCTTGACTGTGGTTGAAAGCCCCTGAATTGGGGCTGTTTATGGATCAAACGTAACGTTATCCAATTTTTGTCTGGCTCATGGCTGATGTCGAGATACATCGCCGCTGGACCAGCGTCCGTGTTTGCGCCAAGTTGGGCATTTCCACGGACCTGCGCATGGATTGTCAGCAAGCTACAAGCTCATCGAAATAATCTCTGGATATTACGATAAGGTGGGCGCTAATAATATGGTATCGCCTTTTTTCGATGAAGTCGGCGGGGGATGGGGTCCTACCAGAGTTTGGGGGGGATGGCCGACCAGGTGAAGTGCAGGCTGCAGGCGCGCAACTCGCCGCTTTAAGCGACTGACAGGGGGGTGCCCAGACCACCCATCCCACAAGCCCCCCCTTCTTGATGACCTTCCCCTGCCGAACCACCAACATATCTCTTGCTGTTTTAAACCGCAAAAGACAGCTGTATGACTAGCTATTTGCCTGATGCTTGATTGGCCTGCTATTATTTGGGCTCCTAGGTATAAATCCAGGTCTCCCACCTTTTTTTCCCCCTCTGCTCTCTTTACCTCCTGCATATCAATGACCTGGCTACCTCATCCATACCCATCCACCGCATCCATTACGCATCCCACCCCGAGCCATCAAACCATCCCATCCCACCTCCTTCGCCAAGACACATCGACTTTGGCATCAACCTCACCACCCCTACGTGCATGCAGGACATTTGCATCACCGCACAGACGCCATGGAGTTTTCCATATCACCACAACCCTCACCAACGGCGCCGTTAACATTCCCCAACCATATCCAAGACGCCATCGACCAACTCAGGCGTCGTCGACTGGGGAATGCCTTCGAAGCACTGATGGACCTTGGCGACGAGATGCATGATGCTGTTGATGAGATTGCAGTTGTCGGCGACCTGCGACAAGTAAATTGCCTGTTCTCGTCCATCATTCGTTATTCAGCGTACGGCGTCTACCAGCCAGTGGATCGAGTCATCCACAAGCTTCTGCTGCTGGCAGTCCAGAGGTGCGAGAACTTGAGGGAAGCCCGGGCTGAGCCAAACCGAGGCAGGCTGGGGTGGCAGTCGCCAGCGCAATGCGACGCCGACGAGCACCTGGAGTTATGCCGCAACATTCTTAGCTACATCATGAGCCACCCCACCCATCTAGGGTCACAAGACGAGACCCTGGTATCAGCCCAACGGTCACTGCAGAGGCTGTGTCCAAGGATCAACGGCTTATCTAAATGGACATGGGCCGAAGAACCTCTGGTTGAAGGGCATGGCAGGTCAAGAAGAAAAGCGACCCGGCCATCCGCGTTGCAACTGCAGCCAGCGGCCAAAAAGCGGCCACCACCGAGGCCGGCGTGCAGACCGCGGGCTCCAATGCCAACACCCCCCACACAGAGTGGCGACATCGGATTTGCGGAAACGGTACCCACGCTGCCGCTCATGCAGCCCAACAGATGGGGTGTCGCTCCCCAAACACCAGACCTCCAGTCTCTATCGCATACTCTTGGACGCAGTCTCTTAGAGACAGCAGTTCCTGATGGGCATGGTGCAGAGACGGCCCAACACTTTCACACCGGAAGTGCCGTTTCTGCGCGACAGATGGGTTCGCGGGTTCTTGCTAGGCACACGACACATTCCCATTCCGACTTCAAACTACGACCCGAGCACATCGTGTCGTCGAGATGCTGCGCGGCAAGCGGGATGTGCATGGGGTCTGCTGGGTAGTTTTGGGATTACGTGTCTTCGTCATGTGTTTCGAATTACTAGCACTTTAAATACCTTGTATATACGTCAACTTGGCGCTTAACCCTTTTGCCAGCCCAGACATGATATATGAATAAAACGCTACCGTGACTTTTTTTTTGGTTTTTCTTTTCGGTTTTTTTTCTTCAAGAATTGAGTGCATTATCTCCGTCTGCGTCTTCGAGCTTTCCTTGATGATTGATGAATACGAAGGTTGCGGCCAAAAGCAATTACCCTCTGCATGTTTGCCAAGGCCAAAATACACTGTATGGGCTCGCACGCATTGAGCCTAAACTTTCAGCGACTATTCCACTAAGCTTCAGCAGTTAAGCCTCTGGAAGCTAGCGAAGGCCCGCCTAATGCTTATTTCATTCAGTGGGAGATTTATACCGTGCGGGAAACTACCAAAAAACTTTGCTACACGTTGCTGACTTAGCAAGGGTACCTCGCGTAGGGTAATTACTTTTGGCCGCAACCTTCGTAGTTGAAATCCTTCAGCCCCCTGGCTGCAACCTCACCCTGCACCACCATCATCCACCACATACGACTTAAGATTACAACCAACCATTGAAATACAGTGATTCTGTATTAAATGGTAACTGCGATTGAACGATTCAGTTGACCACCATTTCTTCTTCCTCTTCGAAGCCGAAGGCGAAGCCATTCGAACATCCGCACGCAAGTGATGGAGTGCGACGGTTCAATCGTGTGAGGTGCAAAACACCAAACGCAACCATCGCCTATTTCTTTCCCGACTCGAATCGTTTCACATTCAGGTAAAGCAGCAGCTGATACCGTACATCGTGGCGAAAACACCGCCCTGCGACGACGTCGTGCCAACGCCACTCTGATCCAAGTGGCTGAGTCTGATGAAGTTCCGGTGGGCCATAAGCGGCTTCTAACCAACTATCAACCGACATCGATATCGTCAAATTCGAGCGGCTAGAAGGCCCTCCTCAGGGTCAAACCACAAAATTGACCTTCAATGATAGGTAATCATCCACGAGACGGTGCACTGTGTTGGGGCAGGATGTCTGTGGTCATCTAGCTGGATTGGGGGTAGGGTTGTAGAGCAAGAGTTTTCCGCACGCGTGTTCATGTATTTAGGGCGTATTTTCGAGCTTTCTTAGAGATCAACGGAGCGTCCCTCATTGTTACTTTCTCGGGGATACATACAGTACCTGTGTTGGCTGACTGGCTAGACGGAGAGTTTTATCCATCGATCTTACCTCTTCTATGGATGTGAGATACGGCTATTTGAGCCCATGTTTGTCCGTTGAGACAACCATCTTCTCCATTTCCATCACAACTGCAGCTTACATGACCGCACCCGGGCACAGGATGGAACACCGAATCGAGGCAAAATCAGGCCCAAGTGAACCCATTTATTGCCATTTGTCAAGCCATTGCGCGCTAAAGAACCGTTGACCGACCCATCTCGGCTCACTATAATACATACAGACATTTGCGCCGAACCTCAAATTATCATCATCCGTCCTCCTCCATGATTCACTCGGCGTCGTCGTCGCCACCGCCCGTGCCGGTGCGAGAACCGCCCTTTCGGCCTGCCTCGCGGGCCCGCTCGCTGCCGGGCTCGAAGCTACCGGAGGAGGCCTGGCCGCCCTTGGAAGCGATATTACGCTGGTGGTGATGTCAGTTTTTTGACATTCCGCGAGAGTGCGCGTGAATAGGAGGGAAGGAAAAGCGTACCTGCTTATCGGGGTCCATGCTGGCGAAGCCACCACTGTGGCTGGCCTGGCCGCCCTTGGATGCGATCTCGCGGACCTCGTCTTTGGGGCTATTCGGCCATCGTTAGCATAGCCGCATCGGGGAAAAATGGAAAGGTGTTTTCGCCGTACCGGTTGGCAAAGTTGCCGGGGTTGGTGTTCTGGGTGCCGGACATGATGATGGCAGGTAGTTTTGGGGGGTTTGCGTGTTCAAGTTTGTGTGAATTCTTGTGTGGTGGATGCTTGCGTTGCGAGCTGTGTGATGGAGGAGAGAGGAAGACGTTCGCTTTGAGGTCGGAAGAGGGCAGGCCTTATATGCCCTCGATTCAGCGCTCAAATAGGTATCAGATGTGGATATGGACGTTCGAAGAGGCCGGCACTTACACGGAAGGCGCCGTTTGTTGGATTGGCTCGTCATGACCCGAGTGATGATGTCAACATGACGGGGTGACAGTCATTGGAGCGGGTTCCCCTGTTGTTTCCATAATTTCCATTTGGCCCCAAACTGCAACAACTTGCAAACTGTCAATCAAAAAAGACATTTTTGTTCCCTTCCAAGCAAAAGCGCCTTCCTTCTTTTAGATGTTTGGTTGCTTTTTCCGCACACAAAACGCCAAGCGAGCCGGCTGATCCCGAGCCTGCTGATCCCGAGCCTGCTGTGACGGTCCGGATGTGAGCCGGCGCCAAACGCCGTGTGCCAAGACATGCTGGAGACGCCGCCGGCTCATGATCTCCGCTCCACCGCTCTACCCACTCTACCATAGTACTGTAAATCCGAGGGATAGAGACGTCAGAGTAGCGGAGACCGGGTCTTCCCATGACATCGTGAGTGCACGCTCCCGGCACTCTGGACCGGCGCTTCTGTAGGAGGCTTGCTTATTAGCGCCCACGACTCCCACGATGCGAAACACTTTCCCTTGGGTGCCGCCATCGCCCCATCTCGCCCTTGTGCCTGGCGGGCCTATCTCACTTTGGCAGTTTACTATTCGTTATTATACACTATACCACTTAAAGCGACCAAGGGCTGGCAACTGACGACAAAGGGCGGCGCCATTACGTAACCAGACCCCCGCGTTTGGGCGGCTACCCGGAGCACACATACTGTAGGTAAGGTAGGTAGGTACCCAGTCATGACATCAAGTACCTAGCATCAACACTCCGTCTGCGTTTCGAGTTCTGGAAAGGGATCAACAGGCCCAGAGGTCAGAACCTTCTATGACGGCGTTACATTGAACGGACATGAACAGAAGGACTATCCCTCATCACTCATTTCATGCTGATTAGAAATGGAAGCACTAGGCCTGTCCATGGCCGTGATCAGCTTGGAATCCCCCTGGAAGCGCATCGAGCCCTAAGGAATCAAGGAATCAGCACGCTGTGCAGTTCAGGAGTAGCACAAGTCCTGATCACCACTTACATCCATCAATGTCCTCATCAACCACGGTCTTCTGCGAGCACTTGTTCATTTCCTCGACAGATTGGAGCGTCGAGTTCTAACCCAATAGCGGTCAGCGGCTCTTCCGTACTAACGCCAGCCAACCTAACACCAGGACAAGAGAACAGATGACCTACCGACTCCTTGGCGCAATTCGTATCGAACCAGCACGGCGCATCCAGAATCCGTTGCAATGCATCCCCCTTCCACCCAAACACGTAGTCCCCATGCGTCGCGTACCCGGTCGCGTCGCCAAACGACCACACAAACGGGCTGCTCCCGTTCGCCGGCCACTCCAGCTCGTTAAACTGCTTGGTGTCCCACACCACCTCGTACATGACCTGCCCGACCCGGACGGGATGGGTCGCAGGACAAGGCCCGCCGCTCTCGAACGTGCCCGTCTCCGGGTAGCTCATGTGCGCCATGTGGTCCGGGCTGTCGAGGTTCTTGCCGTCCCAGCAGGTCGGGAAGCGGATCGACGTCATGATGCCCTCGGGGCAGCGCCGCGTCGGGAATGCCATGGTCTCGGGCGCCCGGCTGGTCCACGTATCCATGCAGACGTAGGTGAGCTGGCGGAAGCGGGCGGCATCCGACAGCGTGCGCGCGCTGATGTCGCCGACAAACATGCGGAAGCCCTAATGTTTGGTTTCGTTTCGGTTAACGGTTAATCAGGGGCTTAGTCGAGGGCCGGGTGTGCCTGGTGACGTACCGGCTGGAATGCTTTGACTTTGGACTTTTGCCCCCGGTCGTAGATCGCATCTTGCATGTAATAAATGGTCAAACCGGCCCTGGCAGTTTCGAACTGGTTATTGCCCAGTTGCGGCACTCGCTTGTAGCTGCCGTTCTGTGCGCGGAAATAGAGCACTGCGGTCCAGTAGTTGGAGAAGTCGTCGCTGAACTGGCAGGTCGTGCATGTCGACTCGGCAGGGAGATCTCTGCTCGGATCCATGGTCGCATTGAAGGCGTTCTGTCATCGAAACTTGTCAGAACTTCAGTTTAGGTATGTATGTATTGTACAAGCAAGGTCTGGTGGGAATAAGGGTTGTACGAACACCGCCGACAATTTGATGAACATGGCTCGATGGAATCGATCCCGGGTTCACCAAGGGATCGATTCTCTCAACCACCAGCTGGGAACAGTGAAATCGAACCACTGCGCTGCTAGGAGTGGCAAGCAAGAGAGCGAGAAATCCAGACCAATGCATCGTGACTCGTGGAGCGGCGCCGGCGTCTCTAGGAAACAGCAATAGGGCCAGCGCACTCAACGGATTGTATCCAAGAGAGGAAAATTATTATCGGTAATGTTCCCGGGGGCTGGTTAGTTCCCCTGGGTCACTTCTACCCACCCGGTAAATACAGCCTCGAGCATCTGTCGCCGGGGTCCTGGGAGGTCAGGAGGCGAATGGAGGTCGCTACCTGATTTCCCAATAAGGCAGGGTGTAGATTAAAAACATTCTCTACAAATTGGGATCGTGAGGGGCCGGGAGGCGTGACGGCTCAATAGTATGGATTGTTCACCATTGCCGATGCAGCTGCGGCATGCCCGTGTTACCATGCCAGGCGGCTAAGTATTAACAGTTGGAGACCAGCGGTGGCGGATGGGTTCGGATGTATAAGTAGGTGCAGTCCATAAGGTACTCTACATGTCAAAGTCATCCACTCTTAAACGTCGAGACGATTGGGATTCAGTCGGTCAACGTCTCGCCATCGCCATCGCCATGCGCTTCAATTTCCTTGGTGTTTTCTATTTGGCAATCGGCACTGTCGCGGTCGTCAACCAATGTCCCGACACCGAACTCGCGTGCCACGATATCATGAACGCCAGTCAGTGCATAGAACAACTGGTCCTAGAAGGCAACAAATCCCCCACGAGGGAGGCCATGGTCAAATGCGTTGAGCATGAGGGCACTGCGAGCACCCTGCCAGGGGCAGTCAAGGTAACTTCGCGTCTCCTACTCACAGACAGTCCAGAAATCATCCATGTTAACCAAGGCGTGGCCCAGTATTGTCGGTGTCCGGGTTGCCACACGCAGCCGATAAATGCTGTCATCGCAGAGATGTTCCCACCACCGTGCGCATGACCAGCCATGCGCCAGCCCAAAGGAAAGACACTGCATGAAATGGTGGTGGCGGACCGTAAACGTCTTAGAAGTTATACCAAGACGCCGGGGATGATTGTGGTTCTGAACCGGGTGTTCGGCGCCAACGCGGAAAATGTCGCGCGGCACAACGTTGTGGTTAAATCTGGTGTCTGAGCAAATGATGTGGAAAGCTTCCGGGCCAGTGTCAGGGCTAAAGCTCTTTTCGTAGTCGCCCCGTCATCTTGAAACGCCATCGGTCATGCGAGAGCCCTCGGCGTGTGAAGTGTGGTAGTAGCGTTCAGCCGCCAACGGCTGCAGCTTGAAGCGCACAATGCGACACCCTGCTTGCCGATCATCACATTCTCCGTCGAAAACTAGGCAATACAAAATGTGAAATTTCTCCAAGCTGTTGTCTCCCAGTTCCCCTAAACACCCCAAATACAACAGTTGAACGCGTCCAGATGCCGAACTACGAGCCCACGCCGCGGCGTTTCTCTGTGCTCTCCGTCTCACGCTCGGCCTCCCGAAGGAACAGCATTGATGATACCCCTCCACTGAAGCTTGCCCATGATCCACCTGGGAGTGCTCGGCTCTCCTCCCCGGTTGATCTTGTGAGCGCTCTTCGGCACCTCCAACATGTGGAACATGAGGATGAAGAAGAAAGGGGCCGAACGAGGCAAAGCGGCGGGGACCACGCCATGCGAGCAACCTGGGGACGTGAGGGGACGGTAACGGCACCGTCTGCTAAGCGAGAGAGTAGCGCTAGCACAAGGGAACGGATTGCAATATGGGAGGAACGAAGCCGCAGCCAAAGCAAAGGACGGAGCAAAAGCAGGGGAAGGGATATTGGCTCAAGACAACGAATAAGCGTAGTTCCTGAAGTGCCAGAGTTGTCAGCAGCCTTTGCAACCTTCGAAGCGCAGGAAGTGGCGAGGACTACGACAAAAAAGGCGAGTGGGATGGTGTCAACTACACCCATGGTACTGAACAATGCTGCCGACCACGGCGGCGACGAGACTGTCCGGACGAGGGAAGTAACACAAAATATGCGGGAGGAGGAGACGCTGGTGGCAGAGGCAGACGCACAGCAGGAGGAAACATTGCGGGAGGCACGCAATCTAAGCAATGCATACATCACGACTGAGAACACTGAAGCGGCTGCGTCGGTCAACGTCGGTTTTGGTCTGCGAGATACGGACCAGTCCAGGCCTTGGAGCGGGAAGAGACCAAGCACACCGGTCGACCAAACTCGGCGACAGCCCCTGACCCCGGACACGACGCCAGGACCGCCGCTGCTCACGCGGCATGATGGGACCGTCGACAATTTGACCAACGCCAAACCACAGCCGTTGGAGATAGGTAAGGTGCTTGACGAGAGACCTCCAGTTGGTACTGAACCTAGAACACTATCGACACCACCCGCAGACACAGCTTCAGATCGAGCTTCTGGCATTATCTTGCCCCTTACACCACAGGCTACCCCTGAGCAACACAGGAAAAGACTGTCGAGGGATGAAAAGAATGACGCTCATCGACACAAAGAGAAAGAGTTTCAACCAAGCACGATGAGCGGATACACAGCCGTTTTTCAGCCTGGTAACCATGCCCACCGTGCTGCCGCGGAAAGTGGAACAGAGACACAACCTCAAGCACAATATCATTTACCATCTGGGTTGCTATCCGAGGAATCTCCTCGACAGACGCGGGAACAGAATGATGAGCGAGCCTCCAGAACTGTAAAGCCATCGGTTGCACCCCTTCACCAGGAGCATCCGGTCCAGCAGGAACAGCCACGGTATCACAATGTTTGGCGAGTTGACCCCTATCAGCCTGACTTTCCGCTCCCAGATCGACCGTCAGACTACGCACCAATCCAAGACCCAGGACAACCTCGCTTCGTCGGCAACCCCCTTCGAGAATTGCCTCGGGGTCAACTGCCCGCAGAACCCAGAAATAACGCAGGCCCCGCATTGGGTCCTTACCCCTATGCAAGGCTCGATGAACCTGAAAGCGGCGATTGGGTTGTAAATATCCCGCCCTCGCCCTCCGCAGCCTACTTTCCGGCTGAACAGAGGACCGGCCCGTCCAGGACAAGGAGCCGGAGCAGGAGCAGGGTGAGTGGAGAGCGGTATGTCAGCCGAAGTGAGATGAGGAGACATGAGTGGGATGCACCACCGGTGATTGAGAGAGCCTTCCACGCAGCTTCTGTCAGCATGATTCAGGGACTGAACGTGCCAGTGGAGGTGTACCGGGGACTGCGCGACACGTATTATCCAGCCCCTGGCCGGCCCAACATCATCAAAGCCTATCCGATACGACGACGCCTGCTCATCCGGTAAGCCGCTGTCCGGTCTTTTTTTTTTTTTTGTAGAAAAATAAAGCCCCCCCCAAAAAAAGAAAAACCATCTGACACGGGCAGCTAACAACAAGCCCAGCATCTTCTTTCCCTCGCACCACGACCTCACCTCCCCCGCGCTCCTCCCGGTTGTCTTCACCATCCACGGCGGCGCCTTCACAGTCGGTTCTCCCGCCGACGACGACCAATGGAACCGGACCTTCGCCGATGCGTACACGATCCTCGTCGTGGCGCTCAACTACGCCAAAGCCCCGTGGGCGGCGTTCCCCGCGCCGCTCCTCGACCTCGAAGCCCTCTACCACGCCACCCTCAACGACGAGTCCCTCCCCATCGACCGCATGCGCGTCGCCCTCCTAGGCTTCGACGCCGGCGCCAACCTCGCCCTCGCCCTCTCCCAGCTCCCCTCCGTCCGAACAGGCACCGACCCCAACCCCTCCCCCCCGACCGCATCCCGACCGCGCTCCAACCCCCCGCCCACCGCCGTCATCTCCGTCACGGGGATCCTCGACTTCACCACGGCCCCGGCCCAAAAACTCCACACCCGCCCCTACAAGCGCGCGCTGCGCGCCCCCCGCGGCTGGGGCCCCGCGCTCGACTGGATGGCGCGTCTTTTGCCGTCCAGCGCGTGGAGCTACATTCCCTACGGGCACGACGCGGCGGACGCGCTGCTGTCGCCGGCGTATGCGGCGCGCGCGGACCTGCCGCCGCACGTGTTTGTCGTGGCGGCGGAGCTGGACTGTCTCGCGATGGAGAGCTGGCGGGCGGCTTGCAGGTGGGCCGGGAGGGCGGTGCCCGGGGAGGGGGAGAGGGTGGGGAGGCGGGAGGTGGCGGTTTGGAGGGGGTGTTTGGACGATGGCCGCGGGGAGGACGCCGGGCGGTTTGGGTGGTGCGAGGTCTTGGAGGGGGGGAGGGGGAGCACGAAATGGTGAGTGGGTTATGATATGAGACTTCTTTTTCTTCTTTTTCTTTTTTTTTTCTTTTTTCTTTTTTCTTTTTTCTTTTTTCTTTTTTCTTTTTTTTTGGGATGATGAGCAGTTGCCGCTTTGGATAGTAGCACTCCGGAGCCGGCCTTTCTGTTTCCCCCATGACACTTGTTCCAACGCACATTCTGAGGGTTTTGAAATGGCTGGCTGACGTGGTCGACAGGTTGCTTGTGCCCGATGTGGTGCATGGGTTTGATTCGGCTGGGTGGAGGAACAAATATCTTTGGGCGGATGAGATTGCACGGATGGATGCCGAGATGAAGACGATTGCTTATCAGCGGGAAGTGGCCGAGTGGCTGTGGGGGGTTGTTTGGCGTGGAGGGTGAGGACGGGACAGAGGGGAGCTCTGCTCCATTGCCCATCGTCCGCATGTACTTGCTTGTAGACTGACTGTAAGCATGCGCTTGGTATATGGTGCGAGTCCAAGCCTCTTTGATTCTGCTATCACGCCATGAGACACACCGAGGTCTACTGGGGACTGTGGTCATGACTACTTCTCTCACTCCTAGGCCAGCTAACTATAGAGTCCTCAATTCAACCGGCTGTTGAAGTCGACATACACCCGGCCGAACAGGAGCTGGACAGAGCAAAAAGAGCGATGAGAGCCCACAGGGGAGCCACCAGTTTGCTGGCCGCCGACTGGGTCGATGTAGATGCTATGGTGGGCCTGGTAAATGATATCGTGTCCTGGGTCGATGGCGGCTGTGTTGTGGGCGGCTGTGTTGCTCGGAACACGGTGGTGTTTCCAGTCTGAGGGCCGGCGCGACGGCGGAGCGGTCAGCCAATCTCGAAGAAACCACGTCATGTCCCGCGGGAGTGAATTAGGGGTACCTACGTGCTGCGCGGCGGAACTCGACCAGGACGGCTGGCAGTACCTGTACTCGGGTATCGTGGAAAAGTTGGCCGTATGTGTAGGATTGCATTTCGTCCGGTCCATGTAGCACACCGATGCCACCGAGAGGTGAGAAGGCTCACATAAGCAGCTTACCGCGTGGGTTGGGCTGGCGCTGTACGCTGTGGCGCACGACTTGACGCCGTTGTCTCGCTGAAGACATGCATCATACGCTGACTTGCAGGCCTCCGGGTCGATGGTGGTTGCGAGGGGGGTGAGGATCGGAGTTGTCGGCGTAAAGGTAAGGTACGGAGCACACTTGTCGTGCCACAGGGCGATCAACTCGTCCGAGGAGCTGTCGAAAAAGTAGCCCTTGACGCACTCTCGCGTTTCTCTCTTGCAGCTTCATCCCATGGCCGTCAGCTGTCAAAAGCTTGAATTCCACTTGTTGTTTGTAGCAACACTTACTCGACCATGGCGTTCAGCACACTTTGTACGCAGAAACACGCAATGGTCTCTTCCCGCCCGGTCTTTTGTTCACAGTCGGTCAGGATTTTAGACATTTCCTTGCAGGCTGGCAGTTCGTCGAGGCTGGGTACATCGGCGTCGCACCGCGAGCCCGATTCCGCGGCGGATGTGTGTTCTGCGATGCCGGAGGCCAGAATGACGGCCATCAAAGGCGCGAGAGTGAAACGGGGCTTCATTGTGATTGTGACGGATATTGGGGAATGCTTTTGCCGAACCGGAGGGAATCGAGACAGCGCTTTTAGTAGCGCGGTCGAACCACGCGAAGCCTAGAGCCTAGCCGGAACTAGACGGGGCTGAGATTCTGTAAAGCTTCGGCGTTTGCTAGGCTATGCTGTTGGCAGAGGCGTGAACATGTGGAGCTTGGGCAACCCAAACCATATGCGGCTGAGCTCCGGTCAAGCTTCAGATTGCCAGCCTGACTAGGTGATGGTGAATGGCGGTCCGCGCTATCAGTTTGGCGGCGCCACCAAGCTTGGCTGGCCGGAGAGACGTGGCGAAGCTGGTTGGGGTCATGCTCCCTACTATTAGTCTCCGGTCATCTACGAGGCCGCTTGCTCTTGATGATTTGCTGATATATCTCCATCTGCAATTTGATCGCGGAGGGTGTCCATCAAAACATCCAGCGCACATGGCGGCAACAGCGGATTCTGATCCACCAAGTACCGAACGACCGTCCATAGCGACGCGCAAGGGGAAAATGGCGGAGGAATGGCGGGCGGAGACTCTGCGGTGGCCTTTGCTCGTCGTCTTCGTTGCTTTCGACCTCTCCATCATCGCCACCATTGTCAGCTTGATGGCCAAGTCATCTCGGAGTAACGGTTTTGCCACAGTTCCCAGTCAACGAACAACCAACGGTGTGGATGACGGCGACTTGACGACCAGGTGGAGCATCTCCTTGGATCTGGGGGTCCTCTGGACGGCCCTCCCGAGCGTCGTGATGCAGCTGCTCAGCGTATACTGGGCGTCGATCGCCGGCGCGCTGGCTACCAGACAGCCGTATGTGGAGCTCCGTCGACGCAGGGGCGCCGCGGCAGCAAGCTCGATTCTACTCGATTATCGCTGCACGCCCGCTTTGTGGCGGTGGTTGAGGGCGTTCCGACTCGGGCACGCCACGGTGGGATTCACGGCGCTGACGGGTCTGGCTTTGCAGTACATTGTTGCCCCGTTCGGGGCGCGTCTGTTTGCAACGCAGGTGGTCATGGAGTCGGCTGATGTTGTCGTCTCGTTTGACTCGGCCTACAATTTCTCGGGGTACTCGGCTGACTTGGACTGGCGGCCGGTCCTCAGCAACGCTCGGGCATCTCTGGTTTACGGAGAAAACAGGATCCCGTGGACCAACAGCGAGTTCGCCTTCCGCCCCTTTTCCGCCGCGACGCCCCGCACCAACAGCTACAACATCATTGCCAACACGACGGCCTACTCTGCCTACGTCAGCTGCGAAATCATCACCGACTACAGCATGGCTCTGGACCTGCAGAAGCCGGGCCAGGGAATGGTCCAGGTCAACGGGACTGACAGGGGCTGTTCGTTTTCGCAGAGGTTTGCCGTACTGGAGGGACCCGGCATTTTCTTCCAGACAAGCGCAAAGCAGGACTGCTCCCGCGAGGCGCACTACAGCCGTCTCGTCTTCACCGCCGCCACCTATTCCGCCTCTAGCCCCTCGCTGCTTTCTAACGTCAGCGTCATCTCGTGCGCCACTGACTACCAAGAGGTCACGGGCATTCTCGAGGTCGTGGTTTTGGCTTCTCCGTCGGGCACTCCCTCTGCACCCGCCGTCAGCTCCTTCACCCCTCTGGCCCTTATCGACCCCGATAGTCCGATGAAGGCGCCGCGGCTTGTAATTGAGCTGGGCATGCTCAGCCCTGTGGTGTTCAATCCCTCGTTGCAGTGGGCGACGTCCGAGTTTGGCAGCACCGTCCTCTATCTTGCCGAGAAGCAGGATCCTGCAAACCAGCTGGCCCCAACGGTTCTGATTCAGGCCATAGGGCGCGTGTTTGGTAACGTTTACGCTGTTGCCACGGCCATGGCCGCCTTTGGTCCGCTCGATGTCACCGAGACGGGTGCGGGAGTGGTCAAGACGCCGACGACGAGGCTCTTTGTGGTCGAGTGGGTTGCTTATCTGATCCTGGCCATCTTGCTAGTTGCGCTTGTCCTCACCGGGTGGGTGTCGTGCTATGTGCAGTGCACCGAGTCGATTTTGACCGAGGAACCTGAGGGGCTGCTGTCCATGGCTGGGCTGTTGCACGGGAGCGATTTGATGACTCTCGTCCCCATGATCCGCCAACAGGCGGACTATGATGGCCGGGTTAGGCGGGCGGGAAGACGACGGGACGATGTGATGGCCAAGGTGTGGGTTGCCGATGCGGGCAATGGCGAGAAGGTGGCAGCGGCTGTAGGCGCCTGGGAGATTAAGAGAAAAGCAGACTGATGAAGTGCGGCGCCCAGGCCTCATCCATTGAGGCGCCCGAGTTATAGTTCTCATCTCAGACTCTCAACATCGGCCCAATAGTCCCCCTAATGCCCGCAGATGAGATCTCTGCGTCTTTGATCCATACCAATGATTTTTTTTGTGAACAGTGACATTATCAAGACTCTTCTAAATCGATGAACATTTGAGGGTTAGAGGAATAGAGGTCAAGACCTAGGAACCTCCATCTCGATCCTTGATGTTGCGGCAACCTCAGTCACCCCGTTGGGAGAGCTGTATGCCGGGGGGGCGCCGTGAGGAGAAAAGGGGCTGTATCCAGAATCGCCCTGTGGTGAGACGTGCCCGGAAGCGCTCAGGAGAGGGCCATGTACAGGATTGCCCGGGGAAGTGTGGTATTGCACAACTTCAGGCGCGTCGTGTGGCGCGGGGCTAACTGGCGTTTTGTTCGAGGGGTGCCCGGGGGGTCCAGGGGGATTTCTGCGGAGACTCCTCCTGTGCACCCATAGGATTAGGGCAAGAGCAAGAGCGAGGAACGCGATCGAGCCGATGACGATGCCCGCAATCCCGCCTCCCGATACCCCGCCTGAGCCGCGGGTTTCATCAGGTACACCATTCGATCCTCCTGTCGTCAACCCATCATTTCCGGCCTGCCCCCCGTCGGATCCTCGCGATGTATCTCCGGCTGTCCCGCTACCCCCTGACCCTGCACCGCCGCTAGATTGGCCGCTGGAATCGCCACCACTGCCAGACGTGGCCCCTGTCGGCACTGCCTGGGTGGCAGTGCTGCCAAATTGTAGAACGGCAGTCGCAAGTATTCTGGCGTCAATGTTTGTTGTATTCTCTTGACATATGCCCGTGGAGCCGCTCGATGGTAGTATTCCAACATATCCGTCTGGACAGCAGAAGTAGCTGCTTGAGGACAACCGGTACATGTCCCAGGTGCTGTTGGCGCAGGCAGGCAGGTTTCGAACGACGGTATCGCAGCCTGCATCTGGATTTGATTGTTGTGTTAATCAGCTGACTCCCAGAAGACAGTGTTGCCATGGACGGGGTGCTCAGTTACCAGTTGGGCAGCAATGTGGCGCCCAAGAGTCTGACTTGGAGCAGAACTGGCCGCTGGGGCAGCAGTTCAGATTGTACCACGGATATGCCTGACAGTCTACTGGCGTATCCGCGGGGCACGGCGCGCTGACGAACCCCAGCGGCCATCCTCCCCGATACGACTGTCGACTGCGAAGTTGCGTGGCTGGTTGGGCTTGCATCATCACTTGAGAAGGCGTGTAGAGAGAAGATTGTTGGGCATGGCGCCGTGGAGGCCAGGGCTTGATCTTGGCTATTTATCAGGACGCTCCTCTCGAGGGCGGAATACTGCGTGGACCTTCTGCACTGCCTGGCTCAGCCAAGCATGTCCCGTGCGGCACAAGGGTCCAAGTCTTGGACGCCAAGTTTCAGCTTCATGCACACCGCAGAGCTCTCTCCATCAGACCAACGGATGAGCAACGAATTTGCTATAACTAACGTTAACCTCCGAGGTCATAGGCGGGGGTGCTAGGCCAAGGTGCTACCCAGCATCTATCAGCCACGCCCGCAAAACTCCCGGGGTCACTTTTCTTGTAGATTCCGTTAGAAAATACCTCTATGCGCGCCACAGCTTCCAGTCGCCTTGGTCGGCGCCTCTGTCTGTGTGCTCTATGACCCCGGCGGAGGTATATGTGCGTACTTCCAGCAACCGATGGAGAACAAACGCAGACGACCAAAGAAAGTTGGTGAGCTCGGACGCACATCAAGATCCTTTTGGGCGTCACATCCTCAAAACGTAATAATGTTTGTCTTGGCCGCGCAAGGTTCTTGTTATACCGTTACATTCAAAGCAATGATGTTCAGCCGCAGCGGCACATGGTTCTCCGAAACCATGCATTTCCGAAACGCTCATGTGTTTCTAGCATCGTGGAGGTTGAAAATGACTTATGAGCTCTGCTGCAGAGGGTTTGTATGTACTTAGCCTGCGCACGTGTTAGGGACGGCTGTTTTGTACTGTACATACACTAGGATTGACATAGCGTCAGAGAGCCCCGTGATTCTGTCCCTCTCCGGCATCTTTGATATATTAGCGGCTCCTTGGCCACCCTTCTCCCCTTTCCTTGGGCAGACTAGTCGGGTGCCAATGCGTGCACCAGCTACGGCATCGCAAACCAGGTCATCAATACTAAATTTGCTGTTGAATCAGTCGTGATGGAAGTCCAGTTCACCAAGCCTACCATGCGAGTTACCCATCAGTTAGAAACTTGGTAGCGTATTACGATTTGGCCCTACTGCCGATACCCCTTCGCTACTAGGTACATACATACCTAGGTGTGCGGCGGTTCCCGGAGCGATATCACGGATATGACGCACCTCTTACCACAACCCTATAGGACGATGTGTTAGTTGTGGTGTGATTGGTGACGTGTGTTTGAATGGTCTGGAATATCCTGAAGGTAGTCACTGCGGAGATGTACATTGCAACCGCGTGGCTTCTTGCCTTTGATGATTTGTGGCAGCAGTAAAGCTCTCCAACATTGACATTGGATATTCTGCATTAAGCTTTTGGTGTGGTGGCTCTGACGCCATCCAGCAGTCGTTGCATCACGAAAGGCTAATACTGTAATAATGAAGCACTCTGTAAGCGCCGAAGGCTGAACAACAGACCTGTTCGGTTTGGGTGACCACTCGCTCCCTCAACAGGGTCTGCATCCACCCGTCAGTCGCGCATATAACGCCTGGCACTCTTTCTGCCTCTTTCCTAGGTTGCCTTCGTTCTTTATCGCATTCAACTGATCTGATCCCCATCGAGAAACCCAGATTCATGATGGCAGTCTCCCCGGAAGCAGCAGAGATCATTCGCCGCAAGAAGGCACAGTATTGCCGGTATGCCGACACCGCACAATGGGGTCTCTTTGACACTATCGCTCTCCCTGATGCAACCTTCGAGTATCGCGAAGCAGGCGGCGCCGTCATCAAGCAGGGAGGGGTGGATTGTTCTTTCTCGTCGAGGGATGCGGTTATCGCGCATCTCACCGACCATTTTGGAGACCAGCAACTCATCCACAATCTTGGCCAAGGGGAGCTCGAGCAAACCAGCCCGGACGAAATCAAGGCAATTTGGGGTGTCACTTGGCACATTGGCACCAAGGGCGATAAGGGAGGCTCCCATGCCACATGGGGAGGATTTTACTACGAGACGTGGAGACGGAATGGGGATGATTGGCTCCTTGCGAGTATGAGATTCGAGAGAGTGTATTTTAAGGTGCTGACTCTGGGCTCGTGACGCAAGATTGAAGAATCATAAGTACCTACAGATTGGCAAGAGAAAAAGAAAAAAAAAACAATAGCAAGGTGTGAATGCAATTGCACTCGCTCTCTTTCAGATAGCCCGCCCTCGTTGCACGGTCGCATTGAACGGGGGAGGCGCAATGAGATACGGTGTGCGAGCTGGCTAATTGCAGTTCTAAACCAGATCCGGTAGGGGGGCTCTTCATTCTCCTCCTTTTTTTCCGGTTTTCATTTCCCAGATTGACTTCAGTCAGGTCAGCTAGGTTTTCCTGTGCGTTTTCCTGTGCCAGTATTTCAGGTTTTTTTTTTTTTTTTTTTTTTTTTTTTTTAAAAAAAAAAAAAAGGGGGGGAGGGGATGCGGACGCTTTTGGCCCCCAAAGGCCCCTCCCGAATCGGGAACACACGCATGGATTCTCAGCCGTTGACCGCAGGATGCGGTACCCTGCCAGCCAAGCGTGGCTCGTGTTGATGACAGCTGTCGTATTTCGCGACACAATTTTGCCTTCAATCCGCAGGTTCAGCAACAATTCAAATGTCAGGACACGCAACAACCAAAGTCCACACGGTCCAACATGGCCAATGCAGTCGTGCGGGACATTGAGATGGCCAGCACGGCGAAGAGCGAGACGGCAACCGTCACTCACCCAGAGGTAAACAGCTCGGAGGACAATGACCCTGACCAACTCAAACCAAAGCTCTATCCTCAGGGATGGAGGCTGCACACGCTTACAGCTGGGTAAGAATCCTATGGCCCGTATTCACCGCCCATTTGAGCCCGCTGAATGCTGATAATCCCGTTGCGGAATGACAGCCTTTGCCTCAGCATGCTCCTCTCTACGCTTGAGACCACTATCGTGAGCACGTCGTTGGTCTCAATGGTCAACGATCTTCAGGGTTTTGGCCAAGCAGGATGGGTTGTCACGGCGTATTTCCTGACGTATACCGGTGAGTGAAGCGATCCTTTGGAGTGTTATCCCAGTCTAGAACAGCGTGAATCCTTTTCCCAGCCCAGCGTAACAAATATAAAATTGACAAACTTCACCCAGGCTTTCTCGTCATTTATGCCAAGCTCAGCGACATAGTTGGCACGAAACTCCTGATCTTGTGCGCTGTGACATTATTTGCAGTCTTCTCAATTGCCTGCGGCTTCTCGACCACCATGCTGCAACTGTATGTGCATGCTCCTTGTATCACTGGCTGGTTTCCCACTCGTTGACATCGCGTAGTATCATCTTCCGCGCCATTCAAGGAATTGGAGGCTCAGGTATCTACTCTCTTGTTACCGTTATGACACCGCTCATGGTCCCTCCGGCCAAATACCCAACCTACATCGCCATCATCTCGTCCGTGTTTGCCATCTCGAGCGTGCTAGGTCCGCTTCTTGGCGGTGCCATTTCAGACCACACGACCTGGAGATGGGTCTTCTGGCTCAAGTGTGTCCTTTCCGTTCCAACAGTCAAAGGGTTCATTGACGTACTCACATTGTTTCTACAGCGGCCCAGGTGGAGCTGTCGCCATCATATTTCTCAGCATCTCCATCCCCTTCAGCTTCCCTTACCCCGGGCCGGCTCGTTTTTTAAATACCCTCGTGTCGGAGAAGGTGTGGCGACGAGTCGACTTCTTTGGAGCATTCGCTTCACTGGCGGCCTCTATCCTGCTCGTCTTCGCTTTGGAACAAGCCGGCGTGGAGTACCCATGGAACAGTTCAGCAATCGTTGCGTCATTAGTGCTCTCCGGTGTTGGCTGGGTCATCTTCATTGTCTGGGAAAGGAGGGTATCCTTGAGAAAGAGCGCATGCGAGCCCATGTTCCCGTGGAGGCTTGCTTGCAATCGATTTGTTCTGGGGTTGCTTTTGTAAGTGTCTGACTTGGTTTCTGATACCGAGTGATCCTTTCTAACAACCCTAGAAATGCATTTTTGACGGGCTTCCCGTTCATGGCTGCTATCATTACCATTCCTCAGCGCTTTCAGGTTGTCAACGGGACAACTGCCGTGGACGCCGGTATCCGCATGTTACCGCTCCTTCTTTGCTCCCCCGTCGCCACGATATTGGCGAGTTTGTTGCTCTCCAAGCTCAGGCTCCCTCCTTTGTACGTTTTAATGGCTGGTTGCAGTCTGCAGACACTCGGCGTGGGCTTGTTTAGTTCCCTCGATGCTTCCCACCTGGACGTGCCGTCTTTCCAGTACGGATACCAGGTCCTCATGGGCTGTGGGTTTGGGCTTAACCTAAGCACCGTTTTGATGATGGTGCCACTGGTGGTGAAGCAGACAGATATGGGTAAGGAAATTGTCCTCCAACTTTTATGGTTTGATTCCAAATTGATTGAAATTGGCGCTAGCTGTCACAATGGGCGCCGCAACGCAAATTCGAGTGCTCGGTGGGACAATCGGGCTCGCGGTATGCTCAGCGCTACTGAGTAATTATGTTGCGAGCCAGACTTCGGGCTTCCTAGGCCCAGATCAACAAGCAGCATTACTCGAGTCTTCTCAGAACATACGAGGCCTGCCTAGCGAACTACAGGTTCGAGTAAGACAGGTGTATGCCGCGGGATATAGTCAACAAATGAGAGTGATGCTATATTTTTGCGCCGCATCCTTGGTCTCGCTCACCCTTCTTTTTGAATGGCCGCCAAGAAGGTTACAGACCAGCGAAGACGGCGAGATTGTGGTCCAGGAAGAGAAACGGAAGGCAAAGCAGAGAGGCAGCTAACCTCGCAGATCTCTGTGTCAAAATTATCCAGATAGATCTAGGCTGCTGAATCTTATAGATCCCATAATAGACGTCACTTAGTATGATGCATAAGCATCTGCACTAATTAGTCGACTGGGTACTTTTTAGACGAGCCGGAATTTTGTAGCCTCGTTGTCTTTGTTGCCAAGGTCTAGCTCGCCGTCCATAATACCGTGGACATACGCCTCGCCCACTAGCTGCCACACCTCGCTCATGGTCTGATTTGCCGTTTGCGCCGACATGGCGGAAGGAGTTTGTGATTCCTGGTTGGCCATTTTTGTGTCGGATCTCCTAATAACATGGGGACAATGGCCGCCACTTGGGATAAACAAGGTGTCTCCCGGTGTAGCTGATCCAGGGCACAGGCCGATGTAGCCCTTGGAGGACAGAAATGGCCGACTGGACCACAGAAACATCAGGACGTTCCGATAGGAAAAATACCACGAATTCAGGGGCCCTGTTCCAGGAGAGAAAGACATGGCGACCCGTTCAAACTTGGCAAAAGACTCCTCTGCAACCGGGGTCGTCGTCGCACGGACATGTTGCTGCATGTCGTTGGCCACCCGGTCGGCTACAAGAATACGCCAACGGGCGGTAATCTTCTCAGCCGGCGAATAGAGCTGGCTCAGTGATAGAAACCGGTCTATTTCAATGATGCGGAGCCGTGCCGATTCCCAGTTGAAGTTCTCATCGAGATTCGAGGTCCACTCGGAGCCAACCTCCTGAATGGTGTCGACGCTGAACCCCCGAAGACACAGTACCCTGTCATCACTTTCTTCTTCGTAAATGTGTACTTTGGACCCCTTTCCGGCGTCGAAAAGCTGCAACGAGTTTCCAGTCTTGTAGCCCAGCCAAGGCGGCCGCTGCTGCTGTGTCCAATCGGTCACCCAGGAGGGCAGGGCTGGACTCCTGCAACGGCAGAGACTTAGAAAATCTAGATCCCCTTGGCAGTAAAAGTAACGCGCGAGGCGCGGGCAAAGTTGGCGCCAGGTGTCTCCCGGGCGCAGTATTTCGTCCAGAATTTGCCCGTCGCTCGCCAGACCCCTGAGGGCCCTGACCTTGTCCTCCGGGTCTCTGCACCCCAAAGGATTGTTTGAGTCTCCAACATACAACATCATCAGCAACCCCTTCAAGCTACGATTCAGATCCGCCTGGAGGTGCTTCTTCCTCACCCCAAGGGTTTGCGCCGCGCGAGAACTGAAGGGCCTCGGCATCATCCCCATCCTCCTGACAAACAACCCGAGCCGGAAGAGGCCCCCCACAACGCTCTTTGCCTCCCCGATCGCCTTGCCCTCCCTCAAAATCCACAGCGCCAAAAACAAATGCGCCGCCCACAACCTCTCCCAGCTGATCCTCTTCCCCCCAACCGCAAACGTAACCGCCCCCTCCCCGTCCGCCGCAACACAAATCTCCTGAATGACCCACGCCCTCTCAAACCAAGGCCGATGGAACAAATCCAACGCCGCATTCCCATCCAGCCCGGGCCGCCCAAAGACCACCCCGCCCCTCTCCCCGTCCATGATCCTTTCCAAGCTCTCTCTGACCCTCACCTTCCTCTCGCGCTCCTCGCACCCCTCAAACGCGGGCCACCTCACCAAATCCGGCTCGCGAAAGACCATCGCCCCCGCCGCGAGCACCTTCCCGCCGATGCGCTCCATCTGCGCCACCACCCGGTCCGTCGCCGCGTCGCCCTCCCCGAGGAAGACGACCACGCGCGCCGCTTGGCGGTAGACGTCGCCCATGCGGGCGATCTGGTCGTGTTTTTCGACTGGGTCGGTTTGGTTGATGCAGATTGCGTCTGCCCAGAGGAGGGGGCAGTGGGGTTGGAGGAGCTCGTTGGCGGCGAGGTGGCTGAGGGCGGAGTGCAGATTGCGGGTGACCGGGAAGGGGTGGTCGTTGAGGAGGATGTGGAGGGGGTTGGATTCGGGGCCCCAGACGTAGGAGAGGGCTGTGTAGCGCGTGGGGTTTTTTGTCGTCGGGGGGGAGTTTTCGGGAGGCGGGGAGAGGGTGGTTGTTTCGAGACGGAAGCTGAGGGGGAAGGGAGTGGTGGTACGGGGGATGAGCCGCAAGAGGCGGATCTCACCTCGGGCGAGCCGAGCGGGGTATTGGAAGGGTGTGGCCTCGGCCATTTTCATCCAAGTGTAAGTCAACAACAGGTGGGGTGCGACAACTGGATGGATTGTGGCTCGCGGCGTTGTGAGTGTCGTGTCGGTGGCCTGCAGGAGAGTGAGGCTGAGTGCGCCGAGCGAATGGCTGTCGCCAAGCAGATATTCAGTTAAAGGGGTCTCGTTTTCTCTTGAAACTCTTGGCTAACCCCCCTACCAGCATCGCAGCCTGTTGACGTCGTGTAAGCCAGCGAATTTGTCAGCATCCACGAAGTGTGACGGCGCCCGGACATAACGACAAGTTCCGAGCCGTGTTTCCACCGTAGTGCAGGTCCGATAAAGCAGCTGGGAATAAAATCAGGAAGAGACATCAGGAAGTATATCTATATTCACATCATCAAAATTCAAAGTTCAAACACAACGAAACCCGCCGAATCAACTCAACACAAAAGTCCAACATCAAAACACACCAACAACCAAAAACAAACATGTCCAACCCCAACCCCAACCCCAACACCCCAACCTCCATCCTCGTCCTCGGCGCCGGCGAACTCGGCACCGCCATTCTCAACGCCCTCACCACCCACCCTCTCCACCGTCCCGACACAACCACCCTCTCCGTCCTCCGCCGCGCCTCCACCCTCGCCTCCACGGACCCCACCAAGCAAGCCGAGCTCGCCCGCCTCTCCTCGCAAGGAATCACCTTCGAAGCGGGCGACTTCGTCACCACCCCCTTCGACGAGCTCGTCGCGGCTTTCAAGCCGTACGACATAGTCATCCAAGCAGGCGGCTACGGCGCGCCGCGCGGCACGCTCCTCCGCGTGGCCGAGGCGGCGCTCGCCGCGGGCGTGAAGCGGTTCTTTCCGTGGCAGTTTGGGGTCGACTACGAGGCGATCGCGGAACAGGGCGGGGATGACGGCGTGGCGGGGAGCGGGCACGGGGAGCTGTTTGGGGAGATGCTGGCTGTGCGGCGGCTGTTGAGGGCCCAGGAGCGGACGGGGTGGACGGTTGTTTCGACGGGGCTGTTTATGAGTTTTTTGTTTCTGGGGGCGTTCGGGGTTGTCGATTTGGAGGGGAGGGTGGTCAGGGCGCTGGGGGGTTGGGACCATCGGGTTACGGTGACGGAGGTGGACGGGATTGGGCGGATGGTGGCGGAGATTGTGTATGAACCGGGGGAGACGGAAAATAGGGTGGTGTATATTGGGGGGGATACTGTGTCGTATCGGGAGGTTGCGGATATGGTTGAGGAAGTGTATGGGGGGTCGTTTCGGAGAGAGTTGTGGGATGGTGGGCTTTTGAAGGAGAGATTGCAGCAGGAACCTGCGGATTTGATGCGCAAGTATCAGAACGTGTTTGGGGCGGGGGTTGGTGTGTCTTGGGAGATGGAGAGGACTGTCAATTCCCAACGGGGAATAAAATTGGTGAATCTACGGGAGTATGTAACGGTGAACAAGGATCTCTTGGCGGCGCACACCGAGAGCAAGTCCTTGACCTAGAACAGTATGTAATTAGAGTACTGTAGCTAGTCCCTGGAACACCATCACTACGTGCAGTGGCTAGGGATAATTAGACCAAGACAACAGAGTAGTTGGTTTCAAAATAAACCTGAAATTTTAAGCCACAAAGATAAATGTCTATTGCATTACCAACGAGAGATGACAGATGACAGATCCGCAAAAAAAAAATATTGGAGTGCGCCCGAGCCAAAAAAAAAAAAAAAAAAAAAAAAAAAAACCACCAAGCTCCAGCGCCGACATAATCCCCTACCTATCCTTTCACGCCTCTGGACTTCCCATTGAACACTAAGTATAGTTCAACCGCGCCTTCCACATGACTTCCTTGTCCACATCGATGTCAAAGGACACCTCGTCCCCATCCTTCTCCTCCTGGTACACAACCTTCTTTGCCGTAACGTCAACCCAGCCTTTGGGCCACTTCTCTTTCACCATCATGCTCCTACTGGCCACCTGTATTTTGTCCTTGGACCTCGACACCTCCATCAGATTGCTCTGGATCCAGGGATCCTCGGCAATCTTGAAACGGTACTCCCAGCCCCTCGTCGGGTTGCACTCGTGAGCGTCACGCAGGTGAACCTCGGCTCCTTCGACAGTCAGCGCGGGCACAAAATAAAGCGTCCAGCCGTTGACCTGAGCAAGGTTGCTGTACGAGCTGGGGTCCATGGTGCGGCTTCCCCAGGGCGTGGCGGCCACGGGGTTGTCGAGGTTAGCGCTGCCGGGGAGCGTCTCCAGCTTGCCGTTGGAGAAATTGAGGACGACGTAAGGGTACAGCTGGTCCGCCGCGGGCGCAATCCAGTTGCCGGCGTTTTCATTCCAAGGCCAGTTGCCGATGTTCTGGAGGTAGATTTTGTTGCTCGTGCGTCGTCTTTCCTGGAACTGGACGCGAGACCCCTTGAGACCGGCGGGCTCGCCGGTCGTGTTGGTGCTGAGGGGCTGCTGAAAGGTCCAGAAGCCACCGCGGATGCGCCAGAGGGCGCCTTTGCCCTCGTTCAGCTCGACGTAGCGGCAGTTGCTGGCCGTGACATCACTACCCTGGCGGAGGGTGGGATAGATTTCTGCAGGTTCTTGCGGCGTTGGCTGCGTGTTGCCCGCCCCGGTTGGGTGATGAATCTCGCACTCGGGGACGTCCGTGGGGTTTGGTTCGCCTAGGTACTCGAGGATCTCGCGGTAGGAGGGGTCTTCGTTTGTCCACGAGTTTTGAATCAAGTCGTCAGCTCTGCAGGCCTCAAGAACGGCGCAGTCGCAGACCCCGACCATGGCTTGCATCAGATCGACGTTGGCTTGTGCGAGGGCCTCCTCCAGGGCCTTGTCGTCCTCGACGTAGCAGCCGCCGCCACTGACTGCCGCCGCTTGGTTCTGGACCCAAACTCCTACGGCGATGGCGACGCGCTCGTTGAAGGTATCATAGACGCGCCCCATAAGTTCAAGCTTCTTCATAACGAAGCGCTGGGGCACAAGCCCATCAATAGCCCTGCGAAGAATGACTCGGTCAGCACGTGGTGATGTTCGGGAAGAGGTCCGGTGTTGGCGTGTGACGTACTCCCTCAGCTTGTCTTGCATGACCTTCCCAACAATGGCTTCGGTGACGATAGCTCCGATCTCGGCCACCCAACCGGCAATCTCGAAGAACTGGGTGATCTTTTTCATGCGCTTCAGCATCCTCGCGGCCTCCAGGACAACGGTGGCGTCCGCGAACTTGCCCCCCTTGGCAAACTCCGCTGCATCCTGCATCTTCATCATGTTTGCAGCAAGAGCAAACTCCCTCATCTTGCTGTCAAACACAGTCTGACTGATTTTGCCTATTAACAGAGGACGAATTACGTTAGCTGTGGTCGTTCTTGCAACCAGCGGTAGGGGGGATGGGGAAACTGACCGAGCGCGCGTTTCACCTTCAGCTCTCGTGGGCCGATTACCGTAAGACGAAATGAGAGAGCATTCTTGAGGACTTTTACGTGGTTTGCCTTGTTATAGCGATTCCAGGGCACTGTAACCGGGCCGTCAATGGCTTGTCTCGCACGACTTTGAATAGGTTGGTAGCGTCACTCACAAATGTTTTTCCCAAACTGTCGCTTCATTGCGACGGACCCAAACGCGCCCGCCGCTATGCTCACAAAGGATAGGGAACCAATGGCGGCGTGCATCTTTGTCAACCCGTCCTGGGAGGCCTTGTACTGCGCCATGTCCGACTTATCGACTTCGTCCATGAGCGCCACCATGTCTGCTTCCATGGCATCGATGGTGGGATAGCCACGAGCCCGGGCCGCCTTTAGCACGATTTCCTTGTAGAAGTCGGTTTTGGCCTCCAGGGCATTTTGGCTGTTGTTCATAGCAAGCATGGACGCCTCCATAGAAGCGACAAGATCATCGCAGCGATCCTTGCGCTTGTCATTGCCTAGGTGTGCGCGCAGTTCTTGTCAGTTCTTGACTATTTCCCAGTCTCCGGGAGACCGCGCATTGTGCTTAATTAGTGGGCTCTCACCGTAAAAGTCCATCTTGGCGAGGGGGCACTAGTAAGTGTTTAGTTTGCGCGCGGCCGGAAAAAAAAAATCGAGGGAAGGAGTCGATGAGCTTTGTCAAGATGCAATGCGTAGCTGCTGAGCTGTGATGATCATGGACGAGATCCACGACAAAAGCTCGAGATGTATGCCCATTTATGTAGCTGGAGCGTCTGTCACATCCGGGCGCTCCCATCCTCGACTCTCTGCTTTCGACGATGAAGAAGCTACTTGAAGCGTTACTCCTCTACATCCTCTACACCCCTCTACACCCCTCTACAAGGGGGTGACTTCACCATGGTGTTGGGAATGCTACCCTAAGCTTACGCTGAGCTTCTAGACTTCCACGCGCAACACGGGAATAAACCGCCTAACGCATCGAAGATAGGCTGGAGCTCATTGGACCTGATAACGACCGACCGCTACCCATTGGTCACTTAATCTGAGTTGAGTCGTATTTTAGTGGCAAGGGCCGGCAGTCTTGACACTAATTACATAGTAGAGAATCAGATAATTTTGGTCGCGTTCGCTCTGCCGACAGCGTAGTGTGAGAGCTGAAACCCGTATCAAGACGACGGCATCCCATCTACACCGCTTTTTATCAGTTGTGTATGCTTCAGGTAGCCATTGCAACTCTGCGAGCGGTGATACATTGGGACAGCGGTGGTCAGAAACCCCGCCCCGCTGAGGAATTACTCTGATCCAGGGGCATGATAAGTGTGGCTGTGGCTTGCTTGACAGCAGCTGAGAGTCCCAAGACCGTTGCTACGCTACCTTGGCGGTTGGAAGTGGCTGCCCGTCAATACTCAGATCTATCATCTTGCAACCCTCCAGCGTTTCGAGACCGCTTCACGCAGTCAGGTTGATCAGAACCCTTTCGATTAACCGTACTGACGGATGGAACCAAAGGGCTGCCGTTAAGGTGCAGCTCGTGAACATGGACACGGGGTGTTCAATGATGCTCGCCTTTAGCAATGATTTGGCTCCTTCTATTAGCCGGTCGCCTCGTGAACTTGGAGACTTCCCATCGTTTCCGGCCTTCAAATTGGCGGTCTGTCCGGCTCTATTTCAGTGCGATGCAAGCGTTGGGTGACCCACCTGGAATCCTCAAATCTTATACAAGTAGAAGGATACGTTCGTTCTTCTTTTGCCGACAAAGCCTTGCCGCTTTCACCACACAGAATACCACTCGCCCATACTATTGGTACCAAAGCACTGATATTCATCCACCTCATCATCATGGGTTTCAACTTCGGTGGCTTGACGAAGGAAATTGCCAAAGTCAACCCGGCTAAGCATATTGCCAGCGCCGGCACGCAAATTGTCAAAACAGGTACGTACCAGTGTTGCAGAAAATACCCTTCTCTGGTTGGCAGCGAACTGACACCCCTATGTAGGCTCCGAGATAGGAAAAACGATCCCCGCCACAGGCAGCCAAATTGGCGATGCCGTTTCCAGCGGCATCAAGAAAATCCCAGATCCCAACCTGGACGAAAAGTTCAACACCAAGAATATCACCACCTTCGCCGGTAGCGTGGGGGATCTCCTGTACCCCGACAACCCCAAGCTTCGCCAGCGAGCTGAGCAGTTGGAGAAGGACTGCCGCGATTTTGAGACCAGATTCAACGACGCCAAAAAAGATTTGTATGCCTCGACCCCCTCAGATTGCTCGGGGGGACAAAGACAAACAGAAGAACCCAAAGTGGCTGACCGGATCAAAAAAAATAGTGACAAACTGGAAGACAAAATCCGTGCTGCCATTGCGAAATACCTCAAGGCCCGTGGCTTCGATTCACTTGACGACCTGGATGCCGAGGTCAGACGTGTGGCTACGGGAAAAGTCTTTGAGGAGTGGGAAAGGCTGAGAATGAAGTGAGCCCCTATTCAAATGTTTCAGTCTCGTGATAGTTATCGATTGTTGACACATAACTTGCAGCATCGGAAGGAACCTCGCTATCGAGAACGTGATTGAAACGGTGTGCGGGATTGCTGCGCTCGGAGGGCTCACAGTGACGGGCGCTCTCGTCACCGTCGGCATTATCAGCGGGCCGGCCGGCTGGTCTGCTCTGGGAGCCGTTGGGACCGCTACCGCCATCATCGGAGCTGGACTTTTTCTTGGAGCTCTGATCCAGGCAATAGACCAGAACGACGTACGCTGCGTTTCACTCAAATGCGACTGGAAGATCTCGTCTGAAGGCTAACGACGCTTGCCACCATAACGTACAGAAACTCAAGGACCACATCGAGCAACTCTACTATGCTCGATCCGATCTCAAGCTCAATCTGAACCGGCTCAACCTCCTGATTGATTGGCTGATAGCATTCAGTATGTCCCACTCGTCTCTTTGGCCAGGCCCAGGCTGACAAACTTCACAGTAACCTATCTTGATATGACGGACGACGCGACCTTCCGCAGCTTTGACTTTCTGTTTGACGAGCTTGAGAAGAGAGACAAGTGGCGATGGACGCCATCCAAGGTCACAGAGGTACCTTCCAGTACTAGTTTCCGAGGTGGAATTTGAGGTGCTAACCCCCTGCTTCCCCAGGAACTGGTAGAATATGATCAAATGCGTCAGGCATGGACGGCGGCGGATCCCCATCCGAAATACTAATTAAGCTCCATGGGCATTACGTAGAAATGTGTAATCAACGCCATGATTATCTCTACTACCTAGCATTTACTCCAGGCCTGATCACTTGGCTTGAAAAAGGAGCGGGCCCCTGCCTGGGTACTCTTCTTCTCACTTCCCATTACATTCATCGCCCCTACCTCCCTTCTTATATTGCTAAGCCAGGCATGTCCTACTCACCGCACTATCATCCCCTGTTTTCGGTGCCTCGACAACCCCGCATATCTTTTCTTCTCCGAACCCTACTCTTTACGATTTACGGATTGAGGCCTTCTCGTCTTCTAGATTATTTCGGCCACGGGTTTCCCCCAACTCATGCTGCAACTCCAGGTTGAGTTTGAGCTTCTTTAACACTGAGGGATAAAGAGCCACCGAGAATCTCCACCTCGTCCAGTTCATCCTCTCCTTGCTCTACCTGCTGGGGTGTCTCCCATTTATGTTGGAATGGGTGGGTGGGTGGGGGGACAAGCTTCAGGTTTCGACGACGTTATGATTAACATCCATGAGGAGGAGGACCACGCATAGGGCTCGACTACTACACGAGTCAAAAAGAAAAGAATGGCAGAAACAAAAAAGGTTGAATCCGTCAGATCCAAAACCTTGGTCATTTTATCATATCTTCTATCTGAGGTGGCTCAGGCACATGTCTAAATCTCAAGAACTTCCGGCACCTTGTTTTATAAAACCAGATTGCTCTTGCTGGCAGCATTATGCTTGCAAACATTCTTCCCTCTCAACGCCAATTCAAAAAAGGAATAGAGCTCGACAAAGCTGTAGGCAAGAATGGTCGGCAACATCAAGATCCAATGCAACAGGCCCCTCGTGACCCCCCGAAGCCCCTTGTTATAACTGTTGTTGTTGTTGTCGCCGGGCACGGGGAGGTTCCAGCGGACGACGACGGTGGCGACAAGCAAAAACGCGTATTGCGTGCCCAAGAAGATGAAGCAGATGGTTGAGAAAAGCGCGTCGCTGATGAAGAGTCGGTCGTGCTCGGCGGCCACCATGTTGATGAGCTGAACGACGACGGGGGAAATCACGGAGAAGATGGCGCTGGCGCAGAGAACGAGGCCATAGTAGGTGAAGAAGCGAGTGGCCCAGCTGATGGACAGAGAGAGCCGAGGCATGCGGTAGGTCTTGACGATGAAGTAGTGGAAGACCTCGCCGGCGCCGATGGTCCACCGGCGGACCTGGAGGGCCCACTCGCGGATTTCGTCTACGTAGTTGGCGCCAGAGGTCGGGCCGTTGATGGAGATGAGGTTCAGAGGCCGGATGCGGATTTCTCGCCGTGTGATGATGGTGTAGCGGATCAGGGCAATGATGTCCTCCATCTGATAGGCCGGGTGGGTAAAGGCGCCCTCCTCCAACAGCTTGACGCTGAGAGAGTAGTGAGACATGGGATTGATGTTCCAGGGAATCAAGACGCCCATGAAGAAAAAGGTACGCAAAGTACCGGTGATGTCGACGAAGAAGGGCATGGAGTCGCGCTTGTAGATGATGATGGATTGCCAGATAGAGGAGTGGCGGTCAGCGGGATCCAGCTTGGAGTATTCCGTCTCCAGCTCCAGCATGTATTCGGGATCGAAAACGGCGTCGCAGTCGCAGTTGGTGAAGATGTGCTCGTATTTTTCAAAGTTGTATTCGGCATCTTGGCGGAGGATCTGCAGGCCCTGGCGGCAGGCGTAGTTCATGTTGGAGCACTTGCCGCTGATTTCACCAGGAATGCCCGAGGGGTGGAAGGTGACGATGAGACGGAGGAATTTGCGCTCGTACTTTGCGTAGATTTCGTCGCGTTTGGCCTCCTTGTCAGGTGTGCGGCATTCCATGCCAATGATGACGGAGAGACGGGATTTGGCATCTTCTTGGCGCACGAGAGAGTCCAAGGTGGCCTGCAGGACGCTCATGGGTTCCTTGTACAAGGTCATGGCAACGATGTGACGGATGGTTGAGTAGTCATTGGCGGCCGTGGTGCCCGCTGATTCGACATCTTGGGCTTTTGTGGCCTTGAGCTTGTTTCGGCGGTTGATGGCCAGTGTTCGACGAATGGCGCAAATGGTGGCTATTAGCCAGATGAGTTGGAAAAGACCGATCGTGATGATGATGAAGATGTTGGTTGCTTGGTTGACATAGGGAACAAGAGGCATCCATATTGGAAATAGAAGAAAGGTGAAGATTATCAGGAGAAATAACAAGTTCCAGCGGACATAGCGGTTGGCGGCTTCGAGTTTTGCAGCGTTGATGCCATTATCCGTGCTGTCGAGAGAGGAGGAGGAGGAGGATAATGATGAAGGCATATCGAGGGGCATTTCTCTCGCGAATCAATAGCTGATGGTACAAGTCTTGGGGGCATTTTGGAGGGAGTTCTTTGTTTTGTTTGTATTTATTTTTATGTATCTGTGCCAAGTGTGTGCATGCTCGATGTTTCCAATCTCCAATCTCCGGTGCTCCGCGATTCAGCTGGCCAACTATCATTCCATAGATAAAAGAAGGAAGATGAATTGTGACTACCGGGACCGATCTTGCGGCCCACCGGCCTCCTCCGTAGTCCGTGCGGACTCTGCCAGCTCGTTGTTTCCAATCTCCAGTGCCCCACGATTCAGCTCGCTAACTATCAATACATGGACAAAAGGAGGAAAATGAATATTGGCCACTGGGGCCGGTTCTTGCGGCACACTGGCCTTCTCCGTAATCGGTGCAAACTCTGCCAAGTATACAGGCTCGACAGGTACTCGTCGTTTCCAGTCTCCAATTTCCATTACTCCATAATTCAGCTCGCTAACTGTCAATACGTGGACAGAAGGAGAAAGCTGAATATTGACTCCGTAGTCTAAGCCATAATCGGTTCGCCCACGGTCAGTACTCTCCTTCAAATGTTTGCAAGGGTATGGATGAAAATTTGATCCTGGTCAGAAACGAACGGCCTGCTAGCCTGTTTCAGCAGCAGGTTTGAGGCTGTGAACGCTGCGTGCGTTCAGCCAATGCTCAGTTTTGTGCAATCCAGCTAACTATTTGTGGACACGCTGTCAACTTTCTCAAAGAGTATAGCGGGCCCAGCTTTACCCCTGACTATTGACACTGGGCGCAAGAGGTTCATTGAACACGAAGGAGGGCAGCTGCAAAGTGCTGAACGCCGCGTTCACGAAACGAGTCTGTAAAAAAATTCGCAAGGCTGAAGTGTAAAACCTATTTTTGGCTGGGTACTGAACCCGCCGAAACCACCTTCCCACTATTACTGTGGTTGCAATGCCTTTCGCTGCCGATCTTTCTCCCAGTCTCGCAGCTCTGCGCCAATCGGGGCGGCTGTCTGGACCCAGACAGGCAACTGGAGGGCTGGGAAGCCTGGGATGGAGGCACTACGGTGGGTCTGGTCTTGGCGCTTTACAGCTTCATCAGGGAAGGATCCTCGAGTCTCGCATATGTCGTTGTATACTTATTTCCTCGTCACGGGATTTGTAAACCCTTGTAGGTGACCGCTTACGAAACTCCTCAATAAGAAGGTGGTATGCAATCCGTTGGAATGGATTTTGTCAAACCTACGCTGCCAGACGTGCTGGCAGATCAGGTTCAACATTGCGCCCTATCTCTCCCCCTATCTGGTGCATTTGTCGCCGGGAACCAAATGCGTTTGGGTCTGCACCAACACGCGAGTATTGGAGGTGTTTGAGGCAGCGGCAGCCGTGGCGCCCTCAGTGGAGGCGGCGTCGACGACATTGGGCACGTCCATTAAATGGGGTAGGTAGTTATTGGCGCACTGATTTGGGGAGTCTTGCGAGGCAATACGCTAGCTGGGTAGGTATCTTGAATCTAGTGTGCGGAGGTCGGGGTTAACCGCAGCCATATTAACTACCACTGGTAGGCAGATGATGTGACTGTATACACAAATGGTAAGAAGCCTTACCGGGCAATTGATTTGATAGAGGGCAAATTGCATGTGACTGTATGACTGCAGTGATATTAGAGAACGCCGTGGCACTTCTCGCTCATTCATTCTTGCTCTACCCTATAGAACGCCCAAAGCCCCATAGATACACGCTCGCGTTCGGCATCCCACTCGACAAACTTTTGCTCCACCCATTCGTGCAACCGGATCGGATCCTCGAGCACGATTTTGGGGCAGCTCTCGTCGTACCACTGGAGCTCACATGCCAGGAAGCAGGCTCTTTCTAGGCCGAGGGTAGCGCAATTTCCCTTGACGAAGTGCGCCAGCTGGCTCATTGCTCGGTAATCCCTTTTCGCGCTTGAGGCAGGTTGTCAGTTCGCCGCTATCAACCCGACACAACCCCGGGGCTTACAATCGTTGAAGAATAGGGGACAAACACAACGTACATGCATGACCGTAGCTCTTCTGCGGCTTGCCGAGCTTGGTGGACAAAGTTGACGGCGAGGGAGCGAGAAAACTCGCGCTCAACATCATCGTCATCCATTTCCAGTATCTGCTCGAACGTGGCGATGTTCACAGACTTCCCCAAAGCTCCTAGAAGTTTTACTCCGGCTGCATCAGATGTTGCAGGACGGCTGGCTTCCTCCCCGTCATCGCTCAAAGTACAATTGTAACGCTGCTCTGCGGCAGGTTGGTACGAGTCCTGGCGCCGTACGGGGGACGTAGCTCGAAGACGGTGCGAAATCTGGTGACGCCGCTGCTCCAAGACGATGAGCCGACGGTAGCACCTCGCATCTTTGGCCTCGTCAAACGCAGTTTTGGGAGGAATTCGATCCCGTTCCGTCGTTGCCCTCCTTCCTTCCTGGTCGGAAAATGCCAATGCATGACTCTCAACAACAGTCTTTCTCGAATTCTTGCTCGGCTCGCTCGGGACACTCTTTTGTACTGACACGATCCGTCGGAACACCACACCGCATGCAGAGCATTCCGTGTTATCGTTCCCCGATTCCGGCTGGCAAGCCGCAGAACAAGCTGGGCAGACGCTCTTTTGTGTAGAACGACGGGTCTGCTTGAACAGCATGCTCATTTCCACTCGCTGACCAGGCGAGAAGCATAGGTCCCAGTCCTTTGATAGGTCGATGTAGCGGCGGGTTGCTGTATCTTGGAGGACAAACTCTCCGTTCAGGATTTTTCGTTCTCCGGACGGCATTTTATGAAAATTGATCTTGAGGACTGCTTTTAGTGCCTAGGGCAACGGTGCTCGAGTCAGTCGATGCGAGCCAAGGAGGCGAGAAGGAGGTAATTCTTGCCTCTGATGACCGGACGAATTCCAGGAAAAATGGTGTATGTCTGTCAAGAGCGTCTACCAAGTAGACTGGCTGCTGACGATCAATTTGTGCTGGTAGGGTCTTCGCTAATGAAGTGTGAATAAGACAGACAACCTGGTAGATGTTGATACTCGCTCGCCTGTTGATGGTTCTTTGTTAATTATGACATGATACAATGTGTAGTTCAGAGATGCGGTCGATACGTACAAGATGCCAACTGTGTTGTTGAGAATCTGTTGTAGTTGTGAGACGCTCTGTGACAATGCACTTGCCATGCTGGTCAACTTCTCAACCGACAGTTGGACAACCTGCCGAAAAGAGTCATTCAAAGACTCTTGCCGTTGAGATCGCTCTTTGTCGCACGCCCGGATTTCGTTCTACCCGGGGTCAGCGAGGCAAAAAAAAAAACAGGCGGGACCAGCAGTGGCGCACCATTTGCAGTGCGGCCATGAGCATGAGGATGGCCTGTGTGTGAGCCACAATGCTGAGTTTAAAAGCTATCAAGTCTTCGGACCGACATAGGGACCACCGAACTTTCATCAACGCGCCTTTTGCGCGGGAGGTGATTTGGCCGGCATCGTTAGCAAGGTGCGGTTGGTATTTCTTGACCTTGTTCCAAAATGCGTCGATGGTGTGTTGGCATTGACTGGCGGCTTGCGTTAGAGCCACGTATGAGTAATCGGCTTGATGATGCCCTTTGGTCGGCTGGAGGCGCTTGACCTCTCTGAGGGCAGTTTGAAGAGCCAGCAACTCCTGTATCAGCTCACGATACTCGGATTTTGCGCCGCCTGACTCGCGCAGCGAGGTGATGACGGTGCCGACAAGCTCCAGGCCAGCAATAAAATCCCCGACCGAGAAACCAAAGGACATGTTTGGCGTAAATCGAGACTTGCAATGGCTAAGTGATGAAAATGTTGAGCCGAAGCAACGCAACGTGCAAAATATGGGAGCAAATGGATGTTCAGCACACCATCAAGGCAACCCATGCGGCTGATGCATTGTATGTGCATACGCTGCGCCACGCATCCGACGTCACCGAATAAGGCCGCACTGCCTCGCTGTGGCGTTAGCCCAGACCGACCATATTCCAGTCATGATCATTACTCATCGGTTCAACAAGTTGTTGATGATTTATCACAGGACTAGTCCCCGCTGTCTTCTACACCCCTGGAAGTCTAGCCCCTTATCCTCAGAATTCGTTGCAACCCATTCCTCCTCGTCCATTTCATCTGAGTATTCGCTCGTAAACACATTCGAGGAACGTTCCGAACTCTCATCACTTCATGTTTTGTAGTAGATACCTCACCCCGGCATACGCCTCCTGACCACTGGGCACAATCTGGTTTGCCGGCAGCACGAAGCCATAATTGCCGGTGTCGCGCAACTCGGCGGTAAAGACATAGTCGGCACCGACTACATCGTTGGCGTAGTCGACGCTGTTGCCAGTGGCCTTGTAGATGGTCGAGCAAATGGGCCCCGTATCAAAGGCGGTGCCATGGACGGCCTTGATGGCTGCTGCGGCACCCCGGGCAAGAGACTGCAGCTCTGTGTTCTTTGCCGCCGTGGCTGTGCATGAATACCCGTACGCTGGGATGGGAGTGTTAGCCGGCAATCTACCTATGCAATGCCAGCGCAGCCTAGCGGATCAAGAGAGGATATTGCTTACGAGTCATAAACAGCTGCGAATATGCGTGCCAGTCGATGAAGAGCTTGATGCCCTGGTTTGCCTTGGTCGTCCGCAGCCACGAAGATAGCACAGCAGTCTCGGGAGCATCGCCTTGTGCTCTGCCCTTGAAGTCCTGTGCACAAGGGTTCGTGGAGGCGCCACCGCTGACGGACCATTGGTAGGGCCAGTTGCGGTTGATATCATTCCCGACGCAGCTGCTGCCGGAGATGGTCTGTCGGTTCTTGCGCCACATCCGGTCCGACGTTTGGGTGTAAATGAAGCCTGCCCATACGCTAAGTATTTCCACCACGCGGCTGCAGGGTAGGAAGAGAAGCAGTGAAAACCTCACTTACCGTCGGGATTGACGACAGGGAAGAAAATGAAGTCGTATTTGTCCAGGAATCCCTGAATCTCGGCAGAGGCTGAGTTGGTCAATAAATTGTACGCAATATACTCGACGACCTGGGTTCAGCATCAGCAGCAGTACACCAGACAACAACTTAATACGCCCGACAGCAAGCTCACCATTGTGGATATCCACTCCCGAGCGTGAACCGTCCCATGGAAGACAACGGCGGGCTTTCCCTTGCCGGACTTGCCCCAGAAGTGGATGCCGGTGATGGGATTTCGGTTCAGCGAGTTCCCCGCGGAGACTACTTGAGATTGCGTCGGATACTGCGCCTGAAGGTCCCTCAGGAATTGGAGATGGTCATTGTAGCCGTGGTACGAGTTGAACCATGTAGAATTGGCAGACCCGGCTGTGATGATAATCGTGAGCAAAAAAGGCAAAAAAGGAACCCCGACCTCATCCCGGACTCCCGCACAACATACCCGCGTAGGCACTGAAGGTTGATTCCTCAGCAATAGACGCGCCCAGATCCTCGTGCATGGTGACTGCCTTCATCCCTGTCGTCTCGGCCCTGAAAGCATCGAGCTGAGACGGTGGGACCACAATATCCGCAGGAGCACCAGCCCGGGGCCCTCCCTTCCATGTGGTGAGACCAAGTCTGTCAACGATGCTGTTGATCTTGGCGACATCGTTTCCGAACGTGAGACGAAATACTTTATATCCGTCGTACGATTTTCTCTGCGACGACTGGACAGCCGCAGCCGAAGAAAGCGCCAAAAGGCCAGACGAAACAAGAAGATTGTACTTCATTTTTCGAGACTGGGTTTCGGCCTCAGGGATGGATAGATAGGTAAGGAGGAGGGCGGCCCGAGAGAAGTACTATCACGGCATGGTGCCGAGACTTAGACCTCTCCCACCACGCTCTTATAGTCGTTCTCGCAACCCGACGGAGGTAGTATGTCCAGGTAGGTAGGTGTTTGGGCGGGAACTGCGGTCATGCGCTAAAATCCGGACCTGGTCGCGATCTCGGAATGAAGTTACGAACAGAGAACGACACACACGAACTTCCGCTTTTGGGAGGTGAGCCGCAATGCAACGAAAGCCAATGAGCCATGCAACCGGATCCGCTGCAACCTTCCCAAGACGACGAAGATCCCAATGGCCCCGCCTAGCGAATTGCCCGCCAATCCCAATGTGAGCGCCGGGTACAAGCTCGCCAGTCAACCTGATAAGGGCCCCCGAGTGTTTCAGGTAGATGCCTGCATAGTGTTAGCTCGGCACGGCATTGTGGTTGCAATCTTGGGGGCTCAAATGCCGAACCGGGGTTTACCTTCCACATAAGGGGCGAACTCCCGTTCTTCCAACGGGACATGGCATTAGAGCTGCCACTTTAGCTACTGATATTGGTCGTCGCCGTCGCCGTCATAGTCGTCGTCGAGGTGAGGATGCTAGCACGAATGACGTGATGGCATCAAACCATAGCGACCAGGTACTGTACAACAACTTCGCAGACATTTACGCTACAGATTGAAGGCTGCGGGCGGTCGGTCGGTTGCGCAGGTAGGCAGGTAGCTATGGCCAAAAGAATGCATCCCACCACATGCCCCGTCTTCCTTACTACCTACTCACCTACTGTACATACCTGCTGTATCTGCTGGCAGCTCCTGCGTCACATGCTCACACGATCCTCAACTCCTCCAACCCTTCCCCATCTCTCCACAGCTCCCCCATCATCACTCCATCCAAGAATGGGGAGCCAATCAGCCGATACCCGCCTTCTATTTTTCGCATAATCAAAGGCAGTCTCATCCCGGGCACGATGTACACGCCATCCCCTTCTTGGATACGGCAGATCGCCACACCTAGGCGGCCACTTTCAGTGCGGAAGAGGCTGTTGCCGTCGAGGCGCACAATGGCCATGTGCTGGATCACAATGCTGGCCGGGTCGCGGTCGAGGTTGGCGATGACGGTCGCGAGAGGGGCTATGGGGTCGGCCGGCTCGCCCAAGTCTGAATCGGCTTTGTTGGGGTCTTCTACCTTGGCCGTCGGAGGGCTTGAGGATGGTGCACCTTCGAACTCGGGGGGGATTATTGGTTGCGGTGGTATCAAGGGTTCGCTATCCGGGGTGGGTGCCGTGACTTCCGCAATTCGGACGGTGACTTCGGGGTTTTTGGATGCTTCTTCTGAAGAGGGCGGAAACTGGATATCCTGCATCACGATGTTTGCCCACGCCTCGACGTGCTTCACCAGCCTAGCCCATTTCTTCCTCGACGAGCGGGACGAGAGTGCAATCTCCTGCATCAGCACCATGCACAGCGCTTCCACGTTATTCCCACCAGCAATCCCCTTTCCCTCCAGCGCAAAACGGATGATGTTTTGAAGCTGGCGGAAAGTCGTTAGAATGGCTTCCGGGCCCAAAGCGCCTTTCATAATGTGCGAGAAAAACGCCGTTGTTCCAGTCTTTTGCCGAACCCGGTCAATCAGCTTGGCGTGCAAGAAGAAATTCCCGTCTTTGTCGAACCGGTATTGTGCCTTGCTGTCCTTCGCTGCCTCGGTAAACTCGGACCCGGGGATCCATGAGAACCAGGTGAATCCAAACTCCGGGACCCACGAAGGCAGCCCCGGCATCTCCCTTTCCATCGATATGAAGGACAGCAATTCCAACGACGAGCCGTGCTCGATGATGGCCCTCGCAGCATCCCTATAAATCTCCGCCAGCGGCCGGTCGTAATCAGGCGGCGCCAGCGCTACGCCGTGCCTCTGTAGAATCGCAAACTGTCCGTACACCTTGTCCCGCTTATCACTCGCCAGCAGCGTACAGGCCATGATGATATGGCTCGCCATGCCCACGTCGGCATCGCGCGTCACCCTCGCCTTGACGCTCCCCAGCGGATGGCCCCTCGGCAACCGATACTTCTGCTCCCGCCGGGGCCGCCCTTTCCCCAGCAGGGCCCTCAACGCGCTCACGACGCGCACCCGCTGGAACGAGTCACCGGGGTAGCGCGTAAAGCCCATCCGGGAATTCTCGGCCGCCATGACGTTCGCGATCCGGTCCAGCCTCGCCCAGCTGACGGCGCCGTCGCCCGCGCGCACCGTCGCCCGCCGCGCAAAGACGATCTCCTGCAGGGTCCAGAGCCGGTTGTGCCAGGACGCGCGGCACACGGCGCGGAAGGGGTCGTAGTCCTCGAAGATGTGGGGCGGGAACAGGGTGAAGAAGCGCGCCGCGCCGGGCGGGAGGGCCGCGCGCGACGAGGCCGCGACCGACTCGCTCATGCGTCGGTAGAGCAGGCTGACCAGGGACGGGCAGAGCCGGGCGAGCTTGGCGAGCGCGTTGAGCGCGGACACGTTCGCGGCGGAGACGGCGTCTCCCGGGCCCAGCCAGACGATGACGTGCGCGGCGCAGGAGTAGATGCGCGCCATGAGGGTGATTTGGTGGTTTTTTTCGAGGACCGACGACTGGTCGATGCAGATGGCGTCCACCCAGAGGTAGTGTTTGCGCGAGTCGGGCTCGGAGGCGAGCTGCTGGAGGGCCGTGGCGCAGTTGGCTGTGATGGTGAGTTTCTGGCCGTTGCAGGAGACCGGGACGGTAGGCGGCTCAGACCCCCAGGCGTAGGAGAGCGCCCAGTACGCAGGTGCGCCATCGAGGGGAGTCTCTATCAGTCGGAATCTGACGGGGCCGCCGGTGACTGGCGCTTCGAGCTTCAGCAGTCGCATCGACGACTTGGGGTCGGTCAGGGGTTGGTGGGTGAAGACGGACGCCATGGTTGGCGAACAAGCGGACCCGGATGTTCAAGGTAGAATCATACACTGCATGAGACTTTGGAAGTAGTTGATGTAGTAGAAGAGTTCCCTCTGAGAGAAAGCCCCCAAGGCTCCGGCACTTTTGGGTGCGGCTGAGGCTTGGCTGCCGGGCTGTGTCAGGGGTTGTATGTACTTACTGTATTCTGTATATACCGTTTGACGGCGGCGAGGGTTAGGGTAGGCGAAAAGGAGACAATACTTCGTTCGCCAAACATCAAGGGCGCCGCGGGAGCGGCAGGAAAGTGGTTAAATATTCAAGCCTTGGACAAAACTTCAGAGGTACCTCCTGACCTGGCTCAGCAAAAGGCCAGAAACCTGGTTCTCCAGCTGAGAGTCTAACCTGGACGGACTCTCCTGCTTCAACTCTGTCACATGATATATAGGGGGCCCCGAGCCTTGCAAAGGCAAGGATGTCCTTTTGCCTACGTTGTGACAAACTCAAACCTCACGCCTTCCTTCCCAAACTCCTCTTTCAGCTTGTCCTGCAGCACCATCCAGTTTCCAGCATTACGAACTATATAAGACCACATAATACGGGTCTGCATATCAATACCAAAGGCGTCGGGAGCCGGTACTACGGAGCAGAAAGACGCTAGCCACCATCTGCATCAAAAGAAGACAGACGAGCCATAAAGTTACTTGTTACATTGGATGTCAATAGATGTTTGTCACGGAATGACTATAAAAGCAACTCGAGGGGCTGGCTGCATGAGACATGCGGAACGCGCCGAGAACCAATCATTATACAATTGATCAAGAATAACACACGCTTGGCAGTCGTCATAAGCTAGTTGGGAGTGACGCTAAGTTAGGAGGTCTAAGGCTTGCCTTAGACAAAGGAACACTAGCCTACCTATAACGAATGTAGGCAGCGTCCAATGGATTGCAGAGAAACAAAGGATGAAAGCTAATTAAGATATAGCTAGATAGTCACTCGTTCTCAAGAACCAGGCTCTAATGTATAGGTTACGGTACAATTAATGGTGACAGCAAAAGCCTCCACCGATCGCTTTGCAATCCCGTTTTAGGTATAGGCGTAAGCACCCTCTTTGGGTTCGGTGCTCAGCACCGTCGCCAGCTTGATCTTCTCGCAGCCGCTCTGGTCAGAGTTACCTATCGGGGCAAAAATGCCGTAGAGCTTGCTTTCACCTTGCTCTTTACAGGCCAACCAATAACTCGATCCCTCGTAGGAAAAGTACCCTTCTTTGTAAACTAATATGATGCGAGTTAGCAGTCCGTTGATGAAAATGCACTGGAAACGTGTCATGCATACTCGTGACGCCCTTGCCGGCATATTCTCTGCCAGGTCCGCCTGCTTTGCCCGCGGCCGTGGTGCCGAGTCGACCTGTTTCGGGATCCACGAACCAATACTGGCTGCCGGGTACGTCAACAGACTGCAGGTTAATAAGGCGCAGTAGTTAGCAACGTCGCCGCCAATAAAGCGTGCTCGGGGACGGAAGTACCATAGCTCCTGAAGGCGTCAGAACCGTTTTATTTTGATACGACGAGCATACGTATTGCGGCGGCGCGTTATAACAGTAGACGCATGTCTCGGCGTCCTCACCCACGTGGAACTGTAAGTTGCACACTTCGGCCGGGCGGTTGTTGAGGGCCGAATTCGAGCTGTGCACTTCCAGTTTGAATGGGGAGCCGGATGCACCAGAGGTGGGGAGCAGCTGCAATTGGCCGTCGCAACACTGATACATGTCTGGGCTGTAACAGGCGCCACTGCAGGGCAATGTCGGCTGCCCGTAGAGTCTTGGGCAGAGGGTGGTGTTGCCGTAGCAGGTGTACTCGGATCCGTAGTAGGGGGCGATGCCGCAAAACTGCAGGACTTCTCCCTGTGCGTGAACAAAGCCAACAACGCACAGAAGGACGAGAGATATTGGCGTCATTGTGTAACAGTAAGGCAAAATACCACGTGGGAAGTTGCTGTCTTTTCGGAGTCGTGGTGGTGGCCAGAGGGTGAAGAGAGCAGACCACATCCCGTCAAGTGGCGCCAGCCCTGTTTTAATTGCTGCAGGCAGTCGGAGGTCGACATGACAACCAAGGAAACCGCGGGCAATTAATTACATAAGACTGCATACGGTACCAATCATGGGCGTGTGTGGTATCATGATATTTCACTTGGCACCGTCAGCCGGCGGGACAAAACCGCCGATAATCAGGGCGCGCGGTGCACTTCCACCTTCCACAATCCTGCCTGGCAATTCTCGGAAAAGTATTGCCGACCGCTCTATATCCAAAGAGACCCGACCAGTTATTGGTTTGAATCTGCCTATCGTGTAGATTCGCAACCGCCGGCGACAATGGCCCGTTTTCCATGCCTCGCCTCATTGGCCCTTCTGGTCGTCTGTTTCCTTGCGGCGCAGGCACAAGGGGACAACGGCCAAGGGCTCGACATATGCAGAAAGGCGTACGAAGCGAAAGTAGGCGTTCCAAAGGCAAACCCGCCAGTTTCTTGATTCCTTAACTCACCGGGCATTGATGATTTAGTATGACGAATTACACTGGGACGAGCCGGTCGACACGGGCAACCCCATCCCCAGCGGCTATAAAGGCCTCGATTACAACATTTTCCAAGTGGATCGCTACGATGGCTTTATCATTCCCGCATCGGGGAGCCAGTATGCCATGTCTTTCGAGGGGCAAGGAAACATCTCGGTGCACGACCAGTACGTTTTCCCCCGTCCTCAGCAACCCCAATTACCCATACTGTTGCGTTTCGGCTCTAATAATAGTTATTCAAAACAGGGGCGAGCACACCTTCTTCACACTCAAATCATTCAGCTACGCCTGCAGCGGAGGCGTTCCTCGCCCGGAGTGTGCGATTTCCATTTGGGGATTCAGGGGCAGTGCGCTCGTCGCTCACCGAGTCATCACTTTCCCTGCGCTAGACCCAGGACACACCCTTGATGAGTTTGTGATGAACTCCACCACCTTTGACTGGCGCTGGAGTCGTTTGTCGAGCGTTGGCTTCAAGAATACCCGAGCAGACAATGGTGAGACGATATATTCTGGCCTGATGATTGATAATTTTCGGTATGACATTGAAAGCAAATGCGCTGGAGGATGTAATTAAGCGGGCCATGTCTGCAGTCTGGAGCACCACAAATATGCGATGCTTGTCTGCTGTTTTTCAGGCCATATAGCCTGTAAGGTGATTATATGATTATCACTTCTTTTGTTCTTTGTATTGCGGCCATCATATTATTACCAGCCATCAGACATACACGCTTTGGCGAAGCGTCTGGGACGGAATCAGATTGTGGACGGTCGTCTTATTTTACAGCAATGAAATGACCGCGCAGAGAGCAAATACATTAACCATTTCCGTCTGCTAAGTCTACCCAATCGTTACATTCTTGTACCCCTTTTTATTCTGGATGAACTCGTCTATGCATACCCCGATAATCTTGTAGTTATCCGCGGGACTGTTTCTGCAGATGAGCAAGTTCCCGAATCCGCCAGTCTCCACGTACCCGTAGTCTCTCATCAAGTTGGTGGCCTCGTGACGAAAATCGGCTCTTACAAGCGCCCTACCACGTGGCCACGGCAGTTTGGCAACCACAGCGCTATCTTGCTTGGTGATTCTACAAGCAGCGGCGTATGACGGGTGAGAGTTCACGCTACCGTTGAAGGCGACGAGGTGGAAGGCTTTGCCATCTCCAACCTGCACCAGACCGAGACCGTCCTGGAGAATTGTTCTGTGGTCCTTATCCTGGTCAACATATGTGTCGCTCAAGAAACTCCCATCCACAGCAATGATGGCCTCCATAATAAGGTAGAATGGGGCCACGACGGTGCAGCCACAGTTAACGCGTACTGAGCACAGGGTATCCGATGTCGTTTTGTCACGGAGTCGTGACTGGCAGTCTTTGACGTCTCGCAAGATGTAATTCAATGAACGGTTGTGAGCCCTGACGTACTGGGGGTCCGGATGCTCCCAAGATGAGCCGCTCACGCACCTATCGACCCAGTCGGCAAGCTTCGAATTTGGGTTGGTAACTTCCCATTTTGGTTGAAGCTTGTAGAGAAACTTTCGTCGATACTCAACAAGATCACCTTCGGGGTTCAAGAGACTTCCCAGAATTGTTGCACATTGCACCAGAATCCGGCCAGTCTCGTCTTGAATCACAGTCCTAGGGCTCTCGCTCCAGTGAATCGGCTCACTGCTGAAGGCCCCGGTTTTAAGTCCCTTGCCGGAGTTACATCCGCGGAAAACGAACGGAAGGTCTCCGTCACCCTGGCGGAGTTCAATGGTCATGTACGGTCGAGGCGTTCCAATAAGGCCAGTTACTGCCGGAGTTTTGACCAGGCCTTTTGCCGGATTCAATCGTCCGAGATTGATAACGCCCGAGAAGCAGTCGGTAGTTGTGAGCTTGTTCTCTGTCGCAGAGACCGGTATCCAATTCCATTCGCGCCTCTCTCGACTGCTGATAGCGAGTCTAGTCCAGGCTCTTCCCGTCTTACGTGACAGCTGTCTGAAGAACGCAAAAGAGATGGCGTCAATATTGTCACCGCACAGTTCCCTCTCGATCTCTTCGTTGGTGAAGAGCCCATTGAAGACGCCCAAAAGACCTCTAAAGATGTCAGGCATCACCGTGGCCTGCCGCGGTTGTATGGAGACGGCTGCGAACACGTTGCTGATGCCCTTGTTGTTATCATGCCACCACTGGGGACCTCCGCAGATGATGTCGGTTCTCGCCGAGTTGATCCCTTGGACTCGAGCCTCGAGGTAGGTTAATGAAACCTTGTCCTCTTGGACTATCCTCAAAATAGCGCTGAGGGATTCTGGATTGCTGAACCTGCAGCTTTTGATCCAATGCTCCAGTTTGTATGCCTTATCTCTGGCATTCGTTGCCAAGTCCATCCAGATATGGCGCGGCCCTACTAACGACACATGGTCTTTGCTGATGCTCCATAAGGTGATGTTCTTCCCAAGCAGCATCTCCTGGAACGTCCACACCCGGGAGAAATACTCGTTGTCGAAGAGCGAACGGATATGGCTGGTGCACGCCGCATAACAGTTCAACACCCCGATTTCAACCCCTGCGGACATCGCCGCCGTTTTGTCCATAGGGAAGACCCAGGTCTTGGTGTTGGCCCATGCGAAGAGGTCCTCGGTCATTCTCTTTGTCAGACTCCGCTCCGGAACAAACGTTCCTCCAGCCATAAAGTACAGCATGTGGTCGACAAACTCGAGGCCATCACTGATAGCTTCCAGGTCCCAGACCTCGCCCATGTCAATCAAGACGTGACAGGTTATGGCGCTCCTGTAGTACTCGTACATCTTCGCAACCTCGGCTGATTGTTCCACTGGGTCTTCCTGGTTGATACAAACGCAGTCAACCCACAAGTACTGGATGTCAGCGGCAATCATGAGCCTCTTTATGTCATCCACCTTGGCATCAGTTATTCCCACACGCCAGTCCACACCCCGGATGCCGACATCGTGTTTGGGCGCTCCATGCCACCGGTAGGAGATGATATCGAACTCCACAACCCCTCGAGAGCGAGGATCGCAGACATAGAAGTCGCCTTTGTCATGGCAAAGAAGCCGCAACGGCTGAACTCGTTCCATACGGTAGCGGGCGCCGTATCCGGCTTAAACGCGGCCTGTTTCGTGCGAGGCGGATTTGTTGAGCTTGGGCAAAGCGTTTGAGGGAAATGTTGTGCTCTCCTCCATCCCCCTTGGGCCAGACTACCTGCCAAGCCACAGCTGAGCTCGGCAGCGAATTAACGTTGCATTCTGCACGACAGCGCCACGGTCCTGCATCATGCGTATCGGGCAGCCCCTCAAGGAATTAGTCCAACTCCCCTCATTCATGTGCCACGTCATTGAACCGCGCCGTTCGGCTCCCGGACAGTAATATCCGGGGCCGCTCATTGGATTTGATGATCGTCGGGACTCGGCCATCCATCTTACGCCCCCGAGCGCAGTGTCGTCCTTGGCTTGATACCATACAAGTACAGTAGTGTTGAGGCAAATTGCACATAGCGTTATGGAGGAAAATGCTGGAAATTGCAAGCCAAGTAATGTACCTATCAGACATCCTCGCCGCGTCCTTTGCGCTAGATAGAACCAGCCGGCTTCCTTTGGCCACCCCTCATGGCGAGAAAGAACGGTCAGAGTTGAGGTCTCAACCTCTTCAACCACCCTTGTAGACGACGAGTCCAGGATCCGGTGCGTTTACCGTCGCGACGGCTGTTGGGCGTTTCAGTCACTGTCACGGCCGGTTGCGAGGTCTCGCCGAGTCTAGCCTCCGCCAGCTTCAGCTCGGATCGGAGCCTGGAGTTCTCCTCTTTTTCGTGCCTCAAGAGACTTTCCAATCTCTCTTCCGTCTTCTCGAGTGTTTCGAGCCGGTCTTGTAGTGTCTGAAGTTTGCGGTCCGTCTCTTCCATAAGATCCTGCTTCTCAGCGGTGGCTCGAGAGAGCTGTTCATTGGTCGCTGTCAACTCCTTGTCCGTAATCCTCAACTCTTCCTTCATGGCATTCAAATCTTCCTCGGCGGCCTTCGCTTCTCCCTCGACAACCTTCAACTTCTCGTCTGTAGCGCTCAATTTTTCGGCCGTGGCCCTCATTTCTTCCTCTGCGTCGCTCAATTTTTCGGCCGTGACCCTCATTTCTTCCTCTACGTCGCTCAACTTTTCAGTCGTAGCCTTTATTTTTTCCTCCGCATCGCTCAGCTTTTCGATCGTGGCCTTTATTTCCCGCTGTGCATCGTCCGTTACGCCCACCAACTTTTCGTTCGCAACCCTCGCTTCTTCCTCTACAGCCGCCAGCTCTTCTCTTGTGGCCCTCAACTCGTCGTTCGCGGCACTCAAATTTGCCCTTGCGGTTCCCGACTCTTCCACCGCCGTCCTCGCTTCGTCTCTCGCAGTCCTCAACTCTTGCTGCATTTGCTCTCGATGTGTGGAGTGCTGCGAGACGAGCGTCTCCAGGCGCTGCTCATTTTCCCGAAGGCGCCCGACGTCAATTCGGAGAGCGGAAAGTTGTGTCTCCAGAGTGGCCAGCTCGTTCGCCGCATGGCCAGTCGATGCCGAAGTCGCCGGCGTAGAGTTCTGCGGCGCGTTGGCGTGCTGTTGTTGGGCCCCGTTTGTCAACTGTGAACTCGAGCTCCCCACCTGGGAGGCGAGCGCTGGAGACCAATTCGTGCTTTGCCATTGCGTGCTGAATTGCTGGGTGTTGACCGCTGCCGGTGCCGGGTTTGGTATGATGGTGGCCGTTGCAGCACGGGCAGCCAATGCAGCTTGCTCCTTCACCACTGCCGCCCATCTGGTCGCAAGCCAGTTAATCTGATTCTGTGTCTGATGGTGGTCTATGCAGAGACACAGGTAAGCGAGTCTCTGCAAGTCTTGCGATGTGACTCGCGACGGCGGCTGCATGGCCATGCGTCGCATCAAAGCCTCGGCCTCCCTGACATCGGGTTTCTCGTCATCTCTGCGACCCTTTGTCCAGCCACAGCGTGCACCGTCCCGATAGCCACCATTCCGTCCATGGCACTGGATGCCACTGCCATAGATGGCTCTGCCTCTGATGTCAAGGTGCCGCTCTAGATCCCAGGCGGTTGTCATGGTGGTGAGGCTGTGTTGTTGGCGTTTTCTGTAACCCGGATAACGACTTGTTGGATGCAGGGACTCTATATCGACGATGCTCGGGCGCCCTTCGTTTATATCTGGCTCATATAAGAGCGAGATCTCTTTGGTGAACCCTCTGGAGTAGTTATTATCCTCCAAAGTCTAGACGTCTTCGCCGTGAGGGGAACGCGGGAGATAGGGGCTGTTCCAATCACACCACACGCTAAGCCAAGTTCAGCTGCATGCCGGATGCGCAACCTGGACGCACAACCCAGCTTCGCTTAAGTTAACCAGAGTCGGCCGTTTGTGCAACCAGCATTGGACACTTGCCGCCGACCACCCAGCTGACCGCATCAATAAAACGCCACATGCATCACTGAAATCAGCCTTGAGGTGATGGTCAGGCAGATGATGCAGGCGAGGCTGGGGATATACATGTCGGCGCCTCTTTTTCTACGCATGCAGTAGCAAGCGACTCCAGAGGATAAAGGGGAAGGTTGTCAATCTGAAAATATTCATCCTCAGATCTCCAGCCTGATCGCAATTGACAGACACTTGCCTCTCTTCTTTTCCAGGCTCACCAATTAGCGCTTTGTCACTCATTCAATTAATTAGATTCGGACATATGCCTTTGGAACAAGTAAAGTCAATTCGGGCGCCTGGTGTTCTTCATATTGCGCTCTAATACCTATCTTCCGCCTCTTGACTTCTCTGAATATACGAATTACTGTAATAATTTGGCCGCACAGCAATCCTGGAAGTATAAAAGCTCAAAGGCAGGTTTTGTGGCTAGTAAGTGATACGGGCATATGCCCAATTGCTGCGCCTCGTCCCGACTAAGCCCATTGCTTATGGCTTTAGGTGCTCCGGGAGAAGGTTTCACTTGCTACTTTTATAAGTTGATAATAGTACTACCACTCCTCTAGTGCTGCCTTCCCGAGTGATGATGTGCGAGTAAGCTCTGTGCCACCGAGGCCGCCAGCATTGTCCCACGAGCAATTGGACTCCTGTCGTCTTCTGCCATCAGCCGCCGAAGTCGAGGAAGGCTTGCACTGCTTTACGCCTGCAATGGCTCGAGGTTCAATCCTACGGTTTCTGGTGTCCTGAACTGTCTGCCTTATGTCTGAAATGTTCATGTCATGATGCTTACTATGACATTCCGCTCCTGCACCGCTTGCGGCTAATATGCAGCGCATAGGACGCGCGCGAGCTATATCCCAGATCCTCCCATACGCTGCGGAGAAGGTGAGTTCCAGATTATCCGCGGCTGCAAGGGGACATAAATATTATCGAAGCTGTTATGAAGGATGCAGATCCCACCACGCAAGTGCGGGTAAATATAGACACAGCTCATTTGTCTGGAGCAAGATAGATTCCCACCAATATTCAGCGCTGAAAACTCTAGAACGTTGCGTAAGTTTATATATTGAACGGTTCGGATCCCGGCAGTTATTCGCCGCATTGTGGGTAGGAGAGAAAATTTCATATAGAAAAGGGGGTCGGTGTTCTACTGCCTCACTCCAGATAATAATCCCGTCAAGGCCTTGCACAATTGGACTTTGACCGACGTGCCAACCACCAGTGAAACCCTCCCGGTCTACTCACGACAGCCATTCACGCCCAAGCTCACGCCCAAGCAGAGACCTACTCCCGCCACAATGCTTCTACACCTTGCAGCCCTCCTCCTCCTCCCCCTCAGCGCCCTCTCCTCCCCGCTCGAAGGCCGCGCCGTGTCCCCCGACAAGACCTGCGGCAGCAAAAACTCCGGGTACACGTGTCCCGGGGACGCGGCCTGCTGCTCGCAGTACGGCTACTGCGGTTCGACTGAGGCCTTCTGCCTGACCACGGCGGGCTGCCAGACGCGCTACTCCAACGCCTCGAGCGCGTGCTACGCGCCCCGGCCCGGCGTGAGCATCTCGATCGACGGCACCTGCGGGTCCACGGGCGCGGGCAAGAACGGCTACCGGTGCCCCGGGAACGCGACCGTCACGAGCTGTTGCAGCGCTGCGTAAGTTTTGCTGAGGTCCCATGTCCCTGGCGTTTCGTGGGGGTTGTTGGCGCTAATGATGAGGAATGATCAGGGGATATTGCGGAACTACGGCCGACCATTGCGCTGCTGCGAATGGGTGTCAGGCTGGCTTTGGAAACTGCACCGGCGCGAAAGCTGCGCGGAACTTGGTGCCCACGATTCTGCAGTTCTAGATGGGTTGGGGAGGGAGCGGACAGAAGCGGCGCGGCTCGAGGTGCTGGATGTTGCGGAGACCTGTAATGCATCGTATAAAATCGATGCCCTGGCTCGGTGTGGATTGAAATGTGACTTTCCTTGGTTTGTCTATCGGGAGCCCGGACAAAAAGTACACGAGTGGTGAGCGTGGTAGATAAAAGCTGATGCGCACAAGAAAAGGAAATGTCATCATGCGAGTGAAACGTTAGCTCTAGGACAGATAATTACACCTTGAGATCACCGCCCTTCCTCAGCCCAGATGAGGGAGCTTAGATCCACTTCTCATCATCTACTCTATTCTTCTCCAAGTGGGCCAGCACCTGGTTATAATCCCTGCAAACATGCTTCGCATCCCACCCATCGCTACCCTTGAACCCGGGCGGAAAGGTGGTGTGTTGTCCTTCCAGAGCCGTATCACCAGAGCACATGATGCTCTGCCGCAGGTAATCGAAGCAATGGCTGAGATGCCATGGCCCCTCCTCTGGCAACTTGTCAGGCTGGTTTGAGGTATAAGCCGCCATGACTTCGACGATGGCGTGCAAACAATGAAGTTGGTGGGTTACGGATGTGGTGAAAGTCGAGTCAGGGTAAAACTCGAGCGGTGTTGGGAGGTTGTTGTACTCTTGCGTGCGGTTGATTCGGACATACCCCAGCCCTCCTGGTTCGACCGCGGTTAATAGCGTTCGTTTGAAACGAAATGCTAGAAGACGATAACTTACTGGGAACGATGCTCAGCCACCGTGCTTGTACGGCATCGGTAAAGAACTCGGAACCGTTCTCGGGAATGAACATGGGGTCGGGAGCAAAGGTCTTGATCTGCTGTGATACTTCGCAAATGTCAGTATTGATTTCCTGCCTGTGGTATGCGAAGAGTCGCGTCCACTCACTCCGAGGAGCAAACCCAGTAACGTCACCCCCAACCTCAAACCAAGATGGCCTCTGCCACCCACGATCCAGTAAGAACCCCAGGATGATCAATAGTAATACAGTATCCAGGAGCGACCGTATTGACATCACAGCCGACCAAACGCGTCGTCTCCTTGACGCCCTCCTTTCTACCATTCCAGGGTCCCTCGCCGTGATATCGCTCCACGCTCTTTCTTCATCCTCGAAGCCCAAAAATGGGTCATCTTTATTGTCAATCGCATTGACTTTTCCACTATCCTCTGGGTCGGCATCCGTCCGGAGCTCGTGGTATCTCGGCGAAGGGAGAGGTTGCATCATGGCAGCGCGTACAGTTCAAATAAAGCCCAATTACTTCGGCAGACAAAAGTTAAAGGGTAAAAATATAACGTAGCTGAAATTTTTTTCTCCAAACGGTGATTACGTTGATTTGAAGCGTAGGAGAACGTACTCTCTGACGCGGTGGGTTCCATCTCAGACATCTGGTGTTTCATTGTCCCCCGGTCTCAAATCCCCTCCCCCCCCCCCCCCCGGGATGCTAGTCGCGGTTGGCGCCTATGATCGCCCAGCTAACTTACTTTGACCACTTGGCGAATCATCAATAGCGTTCTTGAAGTAAGGAGATTCGTAAGCGTACCTTCAGAGAAGGGAAACCAAACGGGGATCAAGAATGAACACAACAAGAACTGCAGGGTAGTGTCTCATTCAAGTTAGCATTGCGAAAACTTTGCCTTGCCAGAGCTTCATACCCAACCAGAAAGTTGCCCACCGGCTGGTCCTCACGAATCTCGTCTCTCACAGCAAAGTAACTGTCAACAACAGGCGATTGGACCCCTTGGTCAACGTCATTGATGATACTGTGAGCGACAAGCTCTTTATTGTAGCCCTAAGTGTTAGTGAGGAGTGGCTAATCAATCAGTGGCAAGAATGAAGATGGTCTTAAAACTGTGCAGCAGTTCCAGAGCCCGAGAGTTATTGTAAGCCCCTGGACTCAAGAAGGTAATTATATGTAATTACTTCTCCATGTGCAAAGCCATAATAAATGAACGGCACCTGAAGTGAAAGAGGTAGTAGACGCGACAATGAATGGAGTGCCCAGTGATCCGGGTTGGGTCTGACAATCGTCTGTTATTTGCAGCGCTAAGGTAATTATCGGATTTCTCAGTTTCATCACCGCAAGGAGTGGCTTGAATTACCTACCTATGGATCTGGCGTGAAGGTCCCATAGCTGCCAGCTTCTTTGAGCCGGCGGATTGGTGATAGAAACCGCGGGTCATTTCAAGGGACCCTCAGAAGACGCGATCAAAAGATGTACCGAGAGAATGCTGGCGGGCATGTGGGATCTCGTTTTGGAGCGGCACCTCCACTGGAAGCGGAAAAGAAGGCTAACTTTCGTTCAGGGGTTGGGCCGCCCACGTGCTGAACTTCCGAGGGAGGCGCCCAGCGTGCCGCCTCTGCAGCGGCCCCTCCCGCTCCAAATTCCGTGCAGCCCCCTGCTCCATCATCTGTTCAGCCAATTGACGACACGGTTGCGCGCACGCGTCTCAGAGCCAACGTGGGGTTGTAGGGGCATCGGTGAGCCTCCTGGGAAAGATGCAATTCTTTGACCTCTGCGGGGATGTTTGCAGGCCATGGGATGGGATGGGATGATGGATTTGCATGTGCACCTCTGTCCCTCCCAATCCTCGACTCATCGGAGTCACTCGGCACCTCGAATGGCCATGACAATAAATGGCGCGGTGTCCCGCCCGTGGTAATGGACGCGGGACCATGGGCGGGCACATGTCACCTCGAAGACTTCGAGAATCCTAGCCCTCCGCTTGCCGCCATGGGCTTCTCACGGGGCCTTGCTGTCGCCGCGCTCCTCGCATCCCGCCTCCCCGTCCACGCGGCTGTGACCGACGTCGAAATTCCCGTCTCGGCCGTGACGTCCGAAATTGAGTCTGATTGGACATCTGTCTACTACGGCAAGACTCCCCTTCTGCTCGGTAACGACGGCAGCGCCGCGACGGGCGGCTGGTTTGCCTGGGGTTTCGACACGGCTTCCTCCCTCAGTCAAGTCCATGCCGAGACTCCAGGGCGGAGAACCAAGATTGTGACCACCATCCACGGCCGCGATGATGATAAGAAGCGGACTGGTCTTGCCGTCAGCATAGGCCAACCTGACTCGATTCTTCGCGCCTGGGAGCTGCCCGACTTCAAGGAGGTCAAGTCCGCGCGGACAACTGCTCTCGGAGACTGGTCGGCTCTGTGCTCGTGGAGGAGCCAAAGTGGAAATGATTATGTCTACCTCTTTGGGAAAAAGGAAGCAAAAGTATTCCTCGTGCGCAGGGACAGTGATGAGGATGACTATGAAGATGCCAAACTTGTCGAGGTATGGGCCATGGCTTTTGATTCTTCCCTGCGGAATGGACGGCCAACCAAGCTAACGTCTGATGAGATTCAAACATTTCCTCTCCCCGTCGAGGCTTCGGGCTGTGCGGCCTCGCCTTCTTTGGGTAAGATGTTTGTCTCGGCCGATGATGACAAAGACGTCTACGTTTTTGATCTTGCCGAGTCTGGTGCTGCCCCGGCCGTCAGCAAGGTTGGCGAAGCCGAGGATGATGTGACGGGAGTGGCAGTCTATGTCTCCGGCACTGCCGGTGTCGACTACCTTCTTGTGGCGATGAAGGACATCGTGGCGGTCTACGGGCCGCCTTTCAATCTTCTCGGTAATCTCAAGCTTGTTGGCCACGAAGACATTGAAATTCAGGGTCTCAGTGTCTACCAGGGGTCTACCTCTAACTATCCCAGCGGTATTCTCACATACGCTATCGAGGCAGAGGAATTCACTGGCTTTGGTATCAGCTCCCTTGACGGCGCTATCCAAGCTCTCGGCTTACAGGCCAACACCAAGTATGACCCCAGCCTTGGGTGCAACAAATCATCGCCCATATGCAGTTCCTGCTCAGGCAACGGCTACTGCTCCAAGAATGGCAAGGGAATTGAATGCTCGTGCTTTGCGGGTTGGCAAGGCAAGAGCTGCAAGACATATACATGTGAGGACAACTGCTCTGGCAACGGCAAATGCGTCGGGCCAAACGAGTGCAAGTGTCAGGACGGCTGGGGCGGCCTGCACTGCTCCTTCGTCCTCGTTCAGCCTGTGGCGGAAACGGACGCCAACGGCGGTGATGGTGACGATCCGGCCATCTGGATCTCGCCGACAGACCGCGGCCAGTCGCGCATCATCACGACAACCAAGTCTACCGAAGGGGCTGGCCTAGGCGTCTTTGACTTGTCTGGCAAGCTTCTACAAACTATTCCTGCTGGCGAGCCCAACAACGTAGACGTGATCTACAACTTCCAAGCCGGTCCCCGTAAAATTGACCTTGCCTTTGCTGCCTGCCGTGAGGACAACACTCTCTGGTACGTCCCCACCCGCCCCCTTCCCCATTGCCACTTTCCCAACGCCATTGACCACCCCCAAAAGCCTCTTCGAAATAACCCCCAACGGCACCCTCGCCACCATCCCAGGCGGCAGCCAACCCACCCCGTCCAAATACAAAGTCTACGGCTCCTGCACCTACCGCTCGCCCACCACCCAGAAACAATACCTCTTCGTCAACTCCAAAACCTCCCAATACCTCCAATACGAACTCACCTCCACCCCGAACGGCACCCTCACCACCACTCTCGTGCGCTCCTTCTTCGCCGGCTCGGGCGGCCAAGTCGAAGGGTGCGTCGCCGACGACCAAAACGGCCTTGTCTTCATCGGCGAGGAGCCGCACGCGCTGTGGCGGTACGACGCGGAGCCGACGGACGCCAGCCCGGCCGGCGTGGCGGTCGCGACCGTGGGCGACGGCCACCTGCGGGCGGATGTGGAGGGCGTCACGCTGGTGTACGGCAGGACCAAGGACGAGGGCTTCCTCATCGTGTCGAACCAGGGTGTCAGCGCGTATAATGTCTATCGGCGCAGGGCGCCGCACGAGTTTGTGATGACCTTTACGATTGGGGAGGGGAAGGGGCCCAGGGTAGATGCGGTGAGTAATACGGACGGGATCACGGCGGTCGGGACCGGGTTGGGGGAGAGGTTCCCGAAGGGGTTGGTTGTGGTGCATGATGATGCGAATGAGTTGGCTGGGGGGCAAGGGACGAGCGCGGAGGCGAGTTTTAAGTTGGTGCCGTTGGATGGGATTTTGGGGGCGGAGGTGGTGAGGAAGCTCGGGTTGTTGGACCAGGTGGATAGTAATTGGGATCCGAGGGTTTGAGGGGGGGGGGGGGGGCGGTTAGAAAGATGATGATATGGCCATTGGATACAACGACATGTAGTAGACCTAAGTTGGACGGAAGTTCGGAACATGCCATATAGAGCGGCCATGAGACTTAATATAGGTAATTTTGATTTTTATCATAGAGTGCCTATATCTTTGTCTGCTCGTAGGCCGAACGGGTGCATGGGCTTACATGTAAGCAGCGAGACAAAAGCTCCAACCAGCCTTGATAGCTGCCTTCACCCCGCTTCCGTGCCTCCCTTGGAAGAGGCCCGCAACAATGTGACGCTGATTTACAACCGAGGATCAACTTACACAGTATTTCTTTGATTTGATTTGCGTGGGTGTCAAAATCAACGGAGTTTCCCGGCAAACCGTTTTCACATGCAAGTCGCTTGCAGCAGGTGACGTCACCCTTACACCCCCACTCAGGCTTGGCAGGCACAGGGAGGGAGGTCGATGAAAAGACCAGACCAGAAAATCTCCAGAATTATAAAAGGCATCTTATTGTCCTTTATGCCGTCCGGAGCACTTCAGAAGATAGCCAAGACTGACTCACAAGGTACACCGCAGAGATGGCGTCTCAGTCGCGAGCATACAACCCGGTCTTCCACCCTCTCCTATTCCTCTTCCAACTCTTCCAATGGCTCGCCGATAAGATCCTGTCACCCAATCCGCCCGGCCCCAGCACGCGGCTCAGCCGTCCCAAGATCGCCGTCATCGGCGCGGGCATCACTGGCGTGACCAGCGCGGCGCACTGCATCGGCCATGGCTTCGACGTCGTGCTCTTCGAGGCCGGCAGCGCCGACCAGCTCGGCGGCATCTGGAGCCGCGTGAACAACACCTCCTCCCTCCAGATCCACTCCGTCATGTACCGCTTCCACCCCTCGGTCAAGTGGGAGCGCGGCTACCCCGACCGCCAACAAATCCTCAGCCAAGTCCGCCAGCTCTGGCACCGCTACGGCCTCGAGGACCGCACCCGCTTCGACACCCACATCGACCGCGTCTACCAAGACGATCAGGGCCGCTGGATTGTAAACAACCCGTCCCTGGGCCGTTTCGACGGCGTGATCTCCGCCATCGGCACCTGCGGCGAGCCCAAGATCCCCCACATGCCCGGGATGGACAACTTCGGCGGCGAGATCCACCACTCGAGCCGTCTCACGGGCGAGTGTTCGGCCAACGACAAGACCATGGTCATCATCGGCGGGGGCGCCAGCGCGGTTGAGGCGCTCGAGTTCGCGCACGAGGAGGGCGCCAAGAAGATCTACATCCTCGCGCGCAGCGACAAGTGGATCATCCCGCGGAACCCCGTCTGGAACGTGCTGCTTGCGCTGAACATCTTTGGGCAGGAGACGTTTCTGAGCTGGATCCCGGAGCTCCTGCTGCGCAAGATGTTTTACCGGGATTTGGAGGATCTGGCCCCGGCGAATAAGGGGATTTTTACGGACACGCCGATGGTGAATTCGGACATCATGGAGAAGTTGAGGTCGAAGCGGGCGGAGTGGATTCGTTGTGATATCGAGGGGTTTACGGAGCGCGGTGTCAAGATCAATCGGCGCGCAAAAGGGGTGCCCCCCGGCGGGCAGGGACGGCGGGATGTCGTCGAGGCGGATGTGGTCGTCATGGCTACCGGGTTTGCGCGGCCGAAGCTGGATTTCCTGCCGGCCTCGTGCTTTGAGGAGCCGTACGAGCCGCCGAACTGGTACCTCCAGACCTTCCCGCCAAATCACCCGTCTATTTCGTGCATCAATTGCACGTACATGAACGCGATTGGAACGGTGGGGAACTGGCACATTGGGATCTACACTCGGATCTTGCTGATGTTCTTGGTTGATCCCCTCACCCGGCCGAGTCCGTTTTGGACGAAACGGTGGATTGACATGACTAGACTGCTCAAGATGGCATCGCCTGTTGGGCCGTTTGAGTTCTTTACCTATCTGGAGCTCGTGTGGTGGTTTGTCTTTTGCGTGGCGTTTAACCCGTTCCGCTGGAAGTGGGCACTGTTTGTGTTCTTTGGGTTGGGCTTCATGTTGCCGAAGCAAGTGGTGGCGGCCGAGGACAGAATCCGTAACGGACTTGGGGTGCGCCAGGGAGATGTTAGCGGTGAGGATGTTGGCCTTAGCCTATGAGTGAAGCGTGCGAAAGACGCCCAGTTGGCATGAGCAAATTCGCGGAGGCCGGAGGCAGCGGATGTGGCATTGCACGGACCCCACTTGAAAGGTCCGATGGGATGCTCAAAAACGGTGTAAGACAGATATCAGAGATTAAAACGCTCAGGAGTTTTTGTGAAAAGGGATTGATTCGTTTTCATAAGGCGGATTCTCTACCGGCCCTTGCCTCTTGTGCCTCGGCCACCTTCGAGCACCTTCAGCCGCTTTTGGTATCTCTCGCCTATATTCGCGCCGCTTCCACGAGGCCCATCCATGCTGTCGATACCTCTCTTGCGGCTTTTCTCCAGCAGCGCCTTGGTGCCCCCACCCGAGCTCTTGACCCGCGTCAATCGGTTGATCCGGTCCACCCCCTCGCTGAGGTCTCGCCACTCCTCGCCGCCGAAATTCATCCGCCTGCTGCCTCCTTCTTGTTTGGATCTCTTTGCGCGGTCTTTCTTGCTCTCCTTCGGCAGACGTACAAAGTTCTTCTCTTCAAACTCGCGCCGCTCGTCCTCCCTACGACGCTCAGAGGCCGTCTTGACCTTGCGGCCGAAGTTCACAATCGTGGTACCAATGCTGGGCTCAGCAATCGGCGCAGTTGACATCTCGTCCGCGATGAACTCATCGAGCGTGGCCGACTTCATCTGCTTGCGGTTGCCCCTCTCGCGTCTCTCGGTGGTCGGCATTACGACCGCCGAAATCTTTGGCGGTCGGTAGACGCCCGAGCTGTCTGTCGCCTTCCCCTCAAATGCAGCAGCAGCCGGCCGTTGCCAGCCGGAGAGGTTGGGGCGATGCTGGAGATCCGCGATCTTATGGCCCGTTATGGCATCGTCCTCTTCCTCCTCATCTGATTCGCCTTTTTCACTGTCGGTCTCGGAGCCGGACCCGTGGCCATTGGCTTTTGCGGCTTCTTCAGCCGCCTTCGTGTTGCGCTCGGCATCGTCGGCCGCACGGAGAACCTTGTCGATCTGGAACCGAAGCTTGTCTTCTAGCGGCCTCGCACCTTTCTCTAGGTAGAGTCTCAGTTCGACCAGTTTTGTAACGACGAGATCGTCGAAGTTTTGATTCTTCGCCACGCTGTCAGAAATTCCCGCTCTCGCCTGGCGTATCTTGAGAAGGATGAGGAAGATAAGGTTTTGGAGGTACGAGAGGAGGAGCTCGTTCTTGACATCTAGGAGCGAGATGCCGTCTTTCGGAAGCTCGACATTGGCGAGTTTAGGTGCTACATCGAGAGTCGTAGTGAGAGACTTGGTTAATGAGTACAGCAATGCCGGCAACGTTGCTGGCGCCGCCATGGTTGCTACGGTCTGAAATCAAGACCGTGAATGATTTCGAAACGGAAAAGTTCAATCTTTTGAACGCCCCACTAGAACTTTTTTGTGGCGCCCTGCAAGGCTACGGCCAAGGCAGCCGTAATCCTGGTTGAGGAGTGGGCTTGACCCACATCGGGCCACCTTACGGCGTCGCACGGGCCAAGTGTCTTTGTCCGCGTTCGCCGGACCAAATTGATCCATTGATGTCGCATTTTGAAGACGACAACTTGCAGACGTCGACTTTGGCGGATGCCTCTCCACAACCCGACATAGCCGCCCAGCGTCACCACGGCTGTCTCGGCGGTCTTAAGCCCCTGCAATACTTTTCGACTCAGTTTCCGCATGATCCAGATTTTGTTATAGCGCGAAACTCTCGGGGCGGGTCGAAACGAAAAGTACGGTTCCCGCTAGCGAATTCCCCTGATTTTGCGCCCGGCGCGACGGCCAGTCTCGAGTTTGGAATTGCAGCCGTGCACCCATACTATCGACGACTTTCGGCATCCCGGTCATCACATTTGCAATCGCGGCATCGACCATGCAATTAAAAAACCACGCGCCCTCGCGGGTGCTCCTCGCATCGCTGTTGGCCGCGCCTCAGCTCGCGTCAGCTTTTTACCTCCCCGGAGTCGCGCCCACGTCATACAAGCAGGATGAGCAGGTACCGCTCAACGTCAACGCGATTCGGCCTGTTGCGGGGTCAGACGCCATGTTGCACTCGATCGTCTCGTACGACTATTATCACCCTCTCTTCCAGTTCTGCCAGCCGCCGGGAGGGCCAAAGGACGTCGGCGCGAGCTTGGGCAGCATATTGTTTGGAGACAGGATAAAGACCTCGCCGTTCGAGCTCAAAATGGGGAGGAACGAAACCTGCAAGACTCTGTGCGAGACGACATATCAAAAAGGGGCGGCGCTCTTTGTGAACGAGCAGATCAAGGATGGCATCAGTCTCAACTGGCTGGTGGACGGTCTGCCTGCCGGGCAAAGGATTGTTGAAGAGCTGACAGACACGGAGTTCTACAACCCCGGCTTCCTGCTTGGGCAAAAAATGATGGATAGCGATCAGGTCCAGTTCAACAACCATTACGATATCATTATCGAATACCACGAAGTGCCGGGTAGCCAACAGCAGTACCGAGTCGTGGGCGTGATTGTGCAGCCCGAGTCGAGGAAATACACGGGCCCTGTCGATGGCGACGCGTGCAACATGGCCCTGGAACCTGTGATTCTGGACGAGCAGGGCGAGACCAAAGTCCAGTTTACATACAGTGTCTACTGGATCCCGTCCAACACCGCCTGGGCCACGCGTTGGGACAAGTACCTCCATGTCTTCGACCCCAACATTCACTGGTTCTCTCTCGTCAACTCGGCCTTCATTGTCGTCTTTTTGGTCTTAACTGTCATGTCCATCTTGGTCCGGGCCCTGAAGAAGGATATCGCGCGGTACAACAGACTCGATCAGCTCAATCTCGAAGACCTTTCGGGCACCTCGGCGCTGATGGAGGATGGGGTACAGGAGGACTCGGGCTGGAAGCTCGTCCACGGCGACGTGTTCCGCACACCTTCCCACCCGCTGCTCCTTTCCGTCTTTCTCGGCAACGGCGCCCAGCTCTTCGTCATGGCCGGCTTCACCATCGCCTTTGCGCTGCTTGGCTTCCTCTCCCCCTCCAATCGCGGCTCCCTCGGCACCATCATGATTCTTCTCTATACCGTCCTGGGATTCGTCGGCGGCTACACATCGGCGCGCATGTACAAGTCGCTCCAGGGCGATAAGTGGAAGCTTTGCATCGTCCTGACGCCGCTCCTCGTCCCGGGCATTGTCTTCTCTACCTTTTTCCTGCTCGACCTCTTCCTCTGGGCGAAGCACTCGTCGGGCGCCGTGCCATTCACCACGATGCTCGTCATCATCCTAATTTGGTTCCTCATCAGCGTCCCGCTCTCGTGTGCCGGCTCGTGGCTCGGCTTCCGCGCGCCCGCGCTCGAGCCGCCCGTCCGCACCAACCAGATCCCCCGCCAGATCCCGCCCGTCACCACCTACCTCAAGCCCATTCCCAGCATGCTGCTCGTCGGCCTGCTGCCCTTCGGCGCCATCTTTGTCGAGCTCTACTTCATCATGAGCTCTATCTGGTTCAGCAAGATCTACTACATGTTTGGCTTCCTGTTCCTCTGCTACGGGCTCATGATCATGACGTGCGCCGCCGTCACAGTGCTGATGGTGTACTTCCTGCTGTGCGCCGAGAATTACAACTGGCAGTGGCGCGCTTTCCTGGCCGCGGGTACCACGGCCGGGTACATTTTTCTGAATGCCCTCATCTATTGGGTGAGCAAGCTGTCGCTGGGCGGATTTTCCGGCAGTGTGCTGTACATTGGGTACAGCTTGCTGATTTCTTTCTTGTTCTTCATCTTGACCGGTATGTTTCACCCACTCCTGGTAGTGGATTTTTGAGTGCTGTGCTGACGCTGGGATCCAGGATCCATCGGCTTCTTTGCTAGCTGGCTTTTCGTGCGCAAGATTTATTCTTCCATCAAGATTGATTAAACAAGACCGTGCGGGAATGGAAAGGAAGTGGGTTTCAGGAGGTGGTGATTTAGAATTCCATGTATTAAAGAAAATGGGGGGGGTGGAGGATACGGCGCAGAATTTGTATCAATAAATCCATAGGATGTTCCTCATCTCGGGGATGGTGGGCACCTTCGACCTAGATATCTAGTATTTTCTTTTTTCTAAATATCAGGCGGTTCAACGCCACGAAAGATCGATAGGTTTGTGATACAAGTCAGTCTGGCTTAGATAGTGACACGCCTTTCCATCGCAGCTACGATCCGGTATCCGCTAAACAACAAAAACCGGTAGCCTAAGCCGTCCCTAATAAGCGGTGTTTCCGCTCCCAGACCGATGTCTAGGAAGTTTAACTAGTTCTCAACCATGACGCCGTTTCATCCCAAACGCCATTTGCTTTTCCCCAACCCAAATATCGTCGGTCGCCCCGCCGAATCCACGTATGAAGAGCGTAACCGTTCAAAGAGCGCAGCCGACTCCCTAGTCGTCCTCCTCATCGTCGTCATCATCATCAGCGCCCAGAAAAGTAAACTGTTTCGGCTTCGCTCGCCCCACAGCAACGCTGTCCCGCCGGTCAAGCCCGCCTTCCATCTGCCTCGCCCGCTCCCGCTCGCGCGCCATGCGCTCTCGTTCTTCGTGCATGCGCCGTTCGGCAGCCTCTCGCTCCTGCCGTGCCCGCTCCTCGGCTTCCTTCCGTGCCTGTTCTTCCGCCTTCTTCTTCCGCTCCTCTTCCTCTGGGTCATAGCCCCGCGGGTCGATCCCCACGTCGACGAGGCGCTGGACGGCGGCCAAGGCGCCTGACCGGATCTGGGCTTCTGATGGCCAGGGTAGGAAGGTTGCGTCGCGGAGTGGGTTGAGGGCGGGTTTCAGATGATCGGGTAACTTGGCTTCTGCTGAGGCTTTGGTCGGCTGTGATGGTGGTTGTGTCGTCATTTGCGTGTCTTGCGCGGTCTCGGGTGTGGTGGCGCTGGCGAGACCCGGGGTGCCGGTCGTGCCGTTGAAGCTGAAGTTGAAGCTTGCGGTCGGGGTTTGGCTTTGTATTGGTTGTGTTTGTAGACGGAAGGAGTCTTCGAGTTCGGCGGATTGGGCGGGGGTCTGAGTTGGAATAGGTTCCAGACCATTTGTTACCCCGGGGAGGGGCATCGTGTTTCGGCTGATGCGCCGGGCGTAGGCGAGGAGCTCGGCGGTGGTGAATTGATATTTTGATCCATTTGGAGGGTTTGTGGTTGTCGGTACTGCTTTTAGCTCCCTGCGCATGTTCCAGAGGGAACTGGAAATGTCCTTGATCTGGGTGTCGAGAAGGGAGGTCTCCTGTCGTAACTGCTGGATCCGGGCGGCGTTATTCTGATGCCTTTCGAGGAGCTTCAAACCCTCGTTGAACTCGACTTCGGCGGCCATCAACTCCTCGGCAATCTTTTCTGACGGATTATTCTTAGCAATCGCGTCAATCATGGCGGTCATTGCCTTCTCGAGCTTGTCGAAGCGGCGGTCCAGATCCTTGTCCATGTTGGGCGAGGATATCGCATGCCAACAAATGATGGTAGAATCAGAATATGAATGACGAAAAAGGGAAAAGCCCCGATAGACGCTGTCGTAGATAACCCAACAACTCCTAGAAACTAAAGTCGGGGAATTACGTCGGTCAAATAGTGCAAGCGCAAGTCTACACATGAGTCGCTGCAGCGCGTCACAATTCGCAAAGTGCAAGTCGCAACTCACCAAGTGCAGGCCGGCCGACGTTGGTGGGGCCTCGTGTGCTCGGGGCCCGCATGTGATTTTGCGCCAAGGGTTTTAAGCCTGAGGCATCTTCAGTCGCATGATTAAGCCGTTGGTGCCTCAGGCTACAGTAACTCCGGCTTTGCCCGGTTAGAAACTCGCGCGAAACCCAACATTGAATCTTTGCAAGTTGCCATTGTTTCGCAGCCATTGAAGCAGCCCCTCGCTCTTTCTGTCGCGGTATTCAAAATGGTTTTTGCCGTACGTTACGAGCCAACCTCTCATAACCCCTTCGATCCATTTCGAGGCCAATTCCCATTCTCTCAGCCTCCCAACGTCCGAGCATCTGCTAACAAGTTGATGTCATTGCTGTAGACTCCTTCTCGCCGTGCTTCTGCCTTCCCCGAGTACAAGAGCCCGTACGGCCCGAAGTAAGCGCTTTATACTTCGTTTCCCGACAGCCTCGACCAACCCGCGAGACTGGAACCAGCGTCAGCGCTGTATTCATGGACACCTGTCGACGAACGGAGAGGATGCTTGGGAGCCGTACGCTGACAGGATTAGGTACTTCTACCAGTCTCATGTCGCCGGTATTACCTCGAAGACCGTGATTAGGACGTAAGCCTACCTTTTTTCCCCAGTACCCGGGACTCAGGATCGTGAGAGGTTGTCGTTTTGCATGGAAGACGTGATGACGCGGACGAGGAGGAACAAGGAGGGGGTTGTGCTGGCAGGCTTTCGTTGGCTAAGCAGCCAGATGGGCTGGTATCGAGTGGTTGTTTGCGGCTACGCGAGGGTTGGGAAGCGCCAGACAAAGCTAACTGGTGCACCAGCGGCGTCAAGGCTGGCATGTACGGCGGTGTTGCCCTTTTTGCCGTCATCTTCCTGGGCTCGGGCATTCCCAGAATCCAGAAGGATATCCTCCAGGTGCGTTATTTGAGATTATCGCGACTGCTGCGCCCAATGGCTTACTCTACTACAGAAAATCCCCCTCGTTGGCCACCGCTTTGTCCACGAGATTCCGGCCTCGGACAACGTGAGTTTCCTAACAATGTCTTCCATTTTTGCTGCTAATCGTTGTAATAGCCGTTCTAACCCACCCTCCTTTGGTTGAATGTGGTTACTGGCGCTTAGGGGCTCGGTAGAGAGACTTTGGCGCCTCGGGTGTACGCGATTCATGTAAAGAAGAAAGCGTTTCATAGACAGCCCAACATAAACCGTTTCTTTCCCCTCTACTCTTACCAACTACGGGGTTTCAGGAATTATTTTGTTCGATAGCCGTGAAATGGATTCAGGGGCTGGCTACTCATCTTTGTGTGTCAAAGACGCACGGGCCCTTCCGCAGCTCCATCCAGCAAGTGAGTTGCTGTCCACAACAATCGAATTTAGACATGTACCAAACACCGCAAGCAATCTGAAGCGCGTGCGGCATCCGTCACCGCATAGTTAGACATGCAATCCCAGTGATTCCATGATTGCCACTGTCATGCTATTTATGCTTTTGCCGGACTTTTCTCGTCTTCTCTCGCTACAATGGAGGCGATCCAATTATTGCGCGAGAGTGTAAGCATCGCTGACCTGTTCAAGGGTCTTGGTGTCGCCTTAGTTTTGGGCCATTTTCTCAGATCGGTCTCAGGAAAGGCGTCAAATTCCACCAATTCTTCACTGTTCTTCTCTTTGCGCACCGAGGCCACCACAGCAGCTGGCTTCTTCGCATTATTCTTGGCGGCCAAGTCTTGGCTTGCACTCGTGGATAACTACGTCCCTGAGCCATATCTCGTCAGTGTCTATCCCGAACGGTTGATCATATTGGTTCTAATGGTCGATCAGGATGAAGTATTCCACATCCCGCAGGCACAGACATACTGTGAGGGACGCTTCTGGGAGTGGGATGATAAGATCACCACCCCTCCCGGCCTGTTAGCATACCCCTAATTCACCCCTTTGGTCAACACTAACTCCTTCACGGAACTAGCTATCTACTTTCCGTAGCATACCACAAGCTTTGGATGCTCTCGGGATGCACTCCATCCAGTCTGCGGTCGAACAACTTACTGGCCACACTCCTAACTGCTTCGCTTGCATCACAATGTCGACACCTCATCGAAATTCGGGCTGCAGAGCGAGAGGACAAGCCAGTTCCGCGCAGCGTTTCGTTCTACTCATACCATACTGGCCTTAACATTGCCCTAATGCCTATCATTTTCTTCTTCTCGGCTCTCTACTACACGGATGTAGTCTCGACCTTAGTTGTGCTCGTCGCCTACCGAAACCATCTACTGCGTCTGAGCGCTGAACCTCGTAGCATTCTCAACGACGTGTGGACAGTCATCTTAGGGGTTGCCGCGTTATTCATGCGACAGACCAATGTTTTTTGGGTCGTTGTATACATGGGCGGGTCAGAGGCCGTTCATGTCCTCAGAAGTCTGAAGCCCGCTGGCCAGGAGCACCGCACAAAAGTACATGACCCGCCCCTTAAGGAGGCTGGCCCGCACGGTATGTTGTTTACTCTCTTGGCCCAACGCGGGGAAAACGCTGATGAGTTAGACTGGATGTTCTGCGCCGTGACAATAGCTGCTACGGCTCTCTGCAACCCGCTGCAGGTTCTCCGGCGAATATGGCCACACATCAGCATCCTTGCGCTGTTTGCCGGGTTTGTGGTCTGGAATGGAGGCGTAGTGTTGGGTATGGCCCCCTGTCTTTTTTTACCATACCGACTCTGGTTTTGCTGACAATATTCACAGGAGACAAATCCAACCACATTGCCACCATACACCTCAGTCAAATGCTCTACATCTGGCCACTCTTCGCCTTCTTTTCCGCGCCCCTCCTCATCCCGTCCGTCATCTCGGCCATCACCCGGCCCGTCTCGTACATCCGGTCCCTCCTCTTCTTGTCGTCAGGACAAGCAGCCCTTTTCTCCATCCCCTACACCCTCCTCACCATCGTCCTCTCCCTCGCCGTGGTCAAATACAACACCATCATCCACCCTTTTACCCTCGCCGATAACAGACACTACATGTTCTACATCTTCCGGTACACCATCCTGCGCTCCCCAGCCACCCGCCTCTCCCTCGTCGCAGCCTACACCCTAAGCCGCTGGCTCATTTGGGACCAGCTCGCGGGGGCCAGCCCCAGATCGAACACCACCAGCAACGCGACACCCAAGTTTCAACGAAGCCAGGCCGACGGCACTAACAACGAACCTCTCGCTCTCGACCCCACCCCTTCCCAGGACCCGTCCACAACTCCTCCCTCCACCTCGACAACACTCCTCTGGCTGCTGACGACCGCTCTCTCCCTCATCACCGCCCCGCTCGTCGAGCCCCGGTATTTCATCCTCCCCTGGGTCTTCTACAGGCTGCTGGTGCCGGCGTGGTCTGTCCCGGTGCCCGGGCCTAGCGGTAGCCGCGGCGCCTGGCTCGAGCACCGCAAGGCGGCGGCAGAGCTGCGGAGGGTGGGGCAGAGGATCGATGTGCGGCTTGTGTTGGAGACGTTGTGGTTTGTGGTTGTGAATGTGGGGACGATGTATATGTTTCTATTTCGGGGATTCTATTGGCACGGGGAGGATGGGGGGGTGGTGGATGGAGGGAGGGTGCAGAGGTTTATGTGGTAGGTAGGTAGGGAGGAGAGAACGTGGAGATTGGGAAGAAGGTGGGGGGGGGGGGGGTAGTGATAGCAGAGAGAGGGGCAGGTTTGGGAGTTGTCTTCATTTCTGTGTTATTTTTTTAGGAGGGGATTTGAACATATGATTATTTATTTACTATCGCTTACTCTTCAGGCCACACGGGTTTAGGAAATGTCAAATAGAACCAACAAGTGATACATGTGCTTCCTTGCGTTTGTCAAAATCTAGGTACTTTGTAATGCATTTTTTCTTTTCCAGATCCGAGACGCCCAACCCAGCCCAGTTACGTGTGATATGCCCTTGCTCATGTTATGCCCATCCAAACGCCAATGCCATAGAACTCCCAGCTGACTCCTTCCCTTCTGTTATCCTCGATATGATGCGCTCTCTCGTTATTGTGGTCAGGAGTGGCCAGTCCCCGCCGATGCTACATCGCTGCAATCGTGCCACACTGTCTCCGGTGCCATCTCTTACAAACTCAGGCGATCCAAGCTCAACCTGTCCCCGCTCCTCACTCTTCTAACAACACCCAACTTGAAGAATCTCTCCTCCCCGGTTGCCATCCGCCCGCCGATGTACAGCTTTTCCGCCCCAAGCGCGTCCCTGAACCCCTCGCTGCTACTGTCACTTCCCCTCCTCCGGTCGTGATTCCTATCGCGATTCCCTTGCGGCTGCGGTATGGGGATGCCGCCGCTATGGTGATGATGATGGTGGTGATGATGGTGATGCCGCGGGGAATGCAACGGCAGTTGGCTTATTACGCCCCCCGGACGTGAGGACGGGGAAGTTGCTTGTGAAGTTGCAGCCGCTGCGGCCGTTGATGATATCGACCGCGGTGTCGCCGCCGATGTTTGCTGGGTGTTGGTCGAGGCCTGGGTGGCGTGCTTGTTTGGCTGCTGGGCTGAAGCGCTCGCGTTTGCAAGAGACGATGGTGTTTGACGGAAGGCGGCGAAGAAAGTAGAAAGAAAGAAGGGTCGTTGGGAGGACATACTGCCGCTCATGGGCCGCTCGCGCGGGAAAGAAACTCGAGATGTTGGTGGGGTTATCAGTGGCGCGCTCGGCGCTGTTGCGATATTTCTTTGCTCAGCCCGCGGCCGTCGGTCTAACCCCAGAATGCGCCGCTTGTGGATCTTCGTGGGTGTCCGATGTACGAATGGGAATGGACGCTGGTTCGTCTCGACAACAGGATCGATTTAGCTGGGCAAATGTCGCCGCCTGGCGCAAGATTGTTCGTGCTCTAGGGGGGGTTAGTCCCACGGATACAATGCGCCTGTCGCCTGGTTCACTGTTATCGCTGCTCGATTGGCGAAACTGTCGTACTCTCTACAAGACGTAGGACGCTGACGCAAAATCGCACAGCTTCAAGTGTGAACGCAAATGGTGGATAGGAGAAGTCATAAAATCGACACGGACAAGATCGAGAGAGATGCTCTCAAGTGCAGGCCGCTTCTTTCCGGAACAAATGGAGACGGTCTGACGTCCAAGAAGAAAGGCTGCCATGCAGGTGGTCTGGAGGGGCTCGGCCAATCCCGGACTCATGTCAGCCAATGGGAGGCTTGACAGCCCGGGGTAACCTTGCTGGCTCGGACCCGCCGGCGTCACGGAATTACCCCTCCTGTGATAGGGCCGCGGGGAACGTTATGCACTGAAGGTTGGCAGGGTCCCCGTGACGCTCCGCAACTGGCAAACCGCCCAACAACCGAGGATGAGCGCCTGAGAATCGCTCTGGAGACCCGAGTGGGCAGCCCCGGAAGCCAATGAAGGCCAATTCCGCCCTCTCCGTCAAGCCGCTCGGCCGACAGTTCCCCAGAACCCAAAGCGTGCAAGCGAAGAAGATGATCTGACGATGTGTCAATTCCCACCTTTGAGCACCACATACCGTAGGAATAAGCAAACTGCGCTACTCATGCGGAATGCCTGATTTCAGGATTCGAGACCGCAAGTGTGCGCCAAATCCCACCCTTCCCCGGTTCTTGGCGGCACTCGCCTGCATCCTTCTGTTGTCAACAATGGAATGCCTCACTCTCTTCAACACGGCCTGGGGGTTCTCGGCTCGGATCGTTCAACTTAACGGCTGCCGTATCTGCTGCCGTTTGTGAGCTCCCGGGGCTCCGCAGAATGAGTCACGATATAGCTGCCTGCCACATTGCTTTCGCAGGCTCCGGCGTACTCCCGTTGGCTCTCTGAAAGTAGGGCCTGTTGGTGGATTTGTGACACTAGACACTGTGTGATTGGCTCTAGAGTGATCTCCCGAGCTCCCTATGAGTCCAGCTTCGATAACGTTTGTGGTTGCGCGAGGAACGTAACGGAGAGGCTCGCAGGTGCAGAGGGTATCCTTTGCAAGGGGTCACAACCTCAACCTTATAAACATGACCAGTCCCGGCTATGCTAGTGACACCCAGTGGTAGGCTTGTAAAGTGCTTCCTATAGTTCATGAACTACAGCTCGTCCTGCCTTTGTAACAGCCTTCCACAACTCCCAACAACGCCTCAGGATCTGTGTCCAGGATATTAAATCAGCCACATAGGGTTGTGCCTCCAGGCCACACCAGCCTCGCCACAGTCCGTCACATGCACTGCAGAGCCTTGTGCTGTTGGGCGCCAGGCCACTCGCAATGCGGCCGCGGAGGTATCCGAGCCCTCTGAGCGGCATAACTTGGGGGCCTCTCGTCGAACCCCCACTTCCTCAGTAGTATTGATGCTAACATCATCCGTCTACTAAGAGTGACATTTGCCACTTGCCCACCTACCTAGTCAAGTGAACTCTACCTTGCTCAGTTCCGTACTGCTTTATATCTTTTGATATACTCACGTTGTCTACACCCAGAGCCCGTACCACTCTGGACCAATTGATCCTGAAATCGTCGTCAAGACAAGCCTCCATCCCTTGTATCGGCCAGCCTCGATCCTCGCCTAGACCTTATCGTGGCAGTACTAAGCCTAGAGAGGCGGCAGGGCACTGAGAGATGGAGCAAGATGGCCAGGCCTCACGACCGCCATGGAAGCCGGCCGTAAGCTAGCCAACCATAGATGTATGTCGAACTGGGTTCAACTACAGTCAAAGACGACTTCGAGGAGGAGCTGTGGGCCATGAACAAACGAGAGAAGGTCGCGGAGCGAATTGCCAGCCTTGTTGTCTCAATCGCTGAAAGCTGATGTTTTCAAAATCTTTATATATCTCCGTACCTCCTCTGGTCCGTCGTCCTTGAGGGTTCCCTGACGCCTATCCGTGACGCTGTGGGATGGGGGTGGGTGCGTTGTGGTTGTGGTTGTGGTTGTTAGTCGGAGCTTGCGGTTCTTGCACAACAAAAGCAACATCGCTATATTGGATGCTTCAAAAATGTCTTGCAACACACTCTGGTGACACCGAGGGCTGCTTGTATATCCAGCTTGGTTGTTGATCGCTCGGTGGACCACCTCGATCAAAGACTTCGTACCCGGTTTGTCTGTAAGCTCTTGTCAGATTCTTCCTTGATCTCGGGATATAGGTCATGTGGCCCAGCTTTGATGAGTTGGTATAGAGAAAATATAGACGACCGCCCCTTGGGATGTACTTGTCTCTGCAAAAGAAACTCCCCGTTGTCGTAGCCTTCGCGATTGAGACGGAAATCGAAGATTTCATTCGTTTCCTCGTCATGTTCGGCGGTTTGGCAATAAGCCCTAGACAACGGGGAATTCGGCGGGAATTTAACCTCCCAGTAATTGCGAGGTAAAGTAGGGCATCATCGTGAGTAAATAGGAGGAAACAAGGAGACGCAAAGCAAAGCGGGGTTGCATGTTAGTGGAAGGAAATCTACTAGCTGTTTCTAGAAGTAGGTGGTATGTTGATACTTTGTTGAGGCCATGATGTATAAGGTATAAAAGTAGTAACTGCGCGATTTGTGAATGAATGCCTGGGACTGCGTGGGTGTGAAACCAAGTCTCTACAGCGCAACACCAATCCAAAATCCAGCAAAGCCACCTTGCCGCGCTTCTAGCTTTATAGGGGCCAATTTGATGGGTTTTATGGCTTAAGCTTCGCGGCGTCCAGTGGCAGTCTGTGATGTGCTTTGACTTCACACACTCAGTGCGCAAATAGTATTACTACTAGCCAGTTACTGCCCAGTGACCTTCCATTCCCCCTTAGACGGGCTATACTCCAAAAGATACACAGCTGGAGCCGTCAACTCATCCTTCTGGGTAGAATGAATCAACTCCAGGTTTGGCTCCCCATAATGGCCCATGAACTCGAGCTCCATCCTCAACTCCATTCCATCTTCCGCCGCATCTCCTCGCAAATCAAATGCGAAGGGCTCCGCCTTCAACACCCTCCGATTGTTCGCCAACTTCACCGACTTGAGAAAAGAGACCGGTGTCCCGTCAATATCAACCCCTGACATGGTCACCTTACATTTCCTGCTCCTTCCCTCTCCGGAAGTCTCCAACGTGACCGAGAGCCGTCTCCGCAAAACAAACCCAGGAATTTCCACCCCCAGCGCCCGCATCACCCTCACCATCAGCTCGTCAGCCTTCGCGTGCACTCGGAGCTCCACCATCTCGTCCAGCGGCGTCGCCTGCAGATTGCAAATGACCAGCTTTGCGCCCCGGCGACGCCGCTTCCCAACCGCCTCGGAGATCTCATTCGCAGGCGTCACGGTCAGGGATGAACCGAGGACGAGACACAGGTCGGCCTTCTTGGCGTGATCAAACGCAAGCTTGACTTCCCGCTCGGGGAGGGACTCGGTGAAGTTGATGATGGTGGCGTGGAGGAGGCCGCCGCAGCGGGTGCACTCGCGGCCTGTGCGGTGGTCGTGGATGGACTTGGTGTTGTCTGCCACGGCGCGGAAGTCTGGTGTCTAGGGAGTGAGCTTGGGGGACTGTATAGGAGAGGTAGGCAAACGGTAACACAGGAGAGCATTGCTCACCGCGGATGCACTCCTTGCCGCAGTCCTTGCAGATCTCGCGGTTGTTGTTGCCGTGCAGTTCGGAGATTTTGTCCTAATCATGCGACGCTGTGAGGAGAGTGCGGTGCCTACACGGCTTGTTGTGGTGGGACGGATGGGTTGCCTACAGGCAACATGCCGCTTCTCCGGTGCAATCCATCGTAGTTTTGGCTGACGAGATATTTCATCGAGCCCTGGTTTTGCCCATAAAAGTTCTATGTCTGCTTAGTAGGGGCCAGAACTGGTAGCTATAAGGACAAGAAGCCACCCCTTTTGCACAACAACGAAGATAAGAAGCTGTCGCTATCATAGGGAGGCCGAAAATGTGAATCTAGACCTGGCAATTCACTTTCTTTTTGAGACATACTTTGGGACTAACGTTTTCCACCTGTTTTCGGACAACCCCTCTACTCGGACAGGTAGATTCAAGCAGAACATTTACATCTTTAACTACAAAAATATATAACTTAAGTCATTAAATCGCTAGATTCTTCTCTTTCTACCGGTCTACTTTTTGCGGTCGCAATAGACAGTTTTATACCAAAAGTTTTATACCTAGCAGGGATATAAAACCTCTATTAGTGGATTTTTCTTTGGGGGCTTTCCGTGGCTGATAGTAGGGCTGTCCGAATAGTAGGGTTGTCTGAGCAGGTGGTGAATAACGTTATGACGCATTTCTGCCTGACTAGTGAAGGGGGTTGTTCAGGTGGGGACTTCGGGTTCTTCGTCGGCCTCAATACATTTGTTTTAACCTCGAACAACTTTTTAAATCGCACGCTGAAGAGTTCTTGGCAAACCCCTCCACTTTCCTTTGAACTTTCTCAAACCGTCTCGTCTCAACGCTGCAGAAGGATGTGCAGCGATTCAGTGGATCCCGATGGGGATGTCATCCTCAAACTCGAATATCCGAACGATCCATTTGCTCTGGAATGCAGTACCGCCTCCACCCCCGCCCAGAACCCCGATTCGAATGCCTTGACCAAGAGTGGCAGCCCCCTGGATCTATTTTCCTCTCCTCGGGACATCGCGCAACCGGAAGAAGGCGATAGGACGGAACCGGTGACTTTCCGCGTCTCGTCACGCCACCTTGCCTTGGCCTCGCCGGTCTTCAAATCGGCTCTCACTGGGGGGTGGAAGGAGAGCGTAAAGACTGAGGGTGAACTTCAGATCAACTCACAGGGATGGGATGCCACAGCACTCAGCATCTTTCTGAACGCCATCCACTGCCAGTACAGGCAGGTGCCAAGGTCCTTGGAATTAGAGATGCTCGCAAAGGTTGCCGTCATTGTCGACTACTACGCCGCGCACCAGGCGATGGAGATTCTCAGCCCCATTTGGATCAATACACTGAGATCCCGGCTTCCCACCACCACGTGCCACAACAGGACCATTGCACTTTGGATTTGCATCTCCTGGGTATTTGGCGACTCAAGCGCCTTCGAGACCGCGACCAAAGTTGCTATTCACCATGGATATTCAAACATGACGGACTTCGGTCTCCCAATTCCAGACCGAGTCATTGGTAAGAACGCAAACAGCAGCATGTCTCATGGCCTTGGCGAAAGGTGACTGATGATATTTACCCTAACAGAACACATCAACCGTGACCGAAAGTCCCAAGTCAGTGGGGTCTTCAACGGACTGAGTGAGCTTCAGGAAGACTTGCTTGATGGCCGTAAAGGCTGCAGCGTCGAATGCAGGACGATGCAGCTCGGGGCGCTTACCCGGTTGCTGAACAGTACCTCGCTCTTAAATCACTCTTTAGAGAAGGGCTACCAAGCGCTCAGCGTTAGGCAGTTACTGAAAGTGGTTGAGGCGGCTGTGTGCCCCACCTGGTATGGGATGTTCGAGAAAAAGCACGAACCCTACAACTATTATAACCAACAGCTCACTCATAAACCCCACGAGTGTCCTGCCCCCGGGAATGCTTTCGATGTCGCAACCAAGTCAATCGCCAATGAGGTGGACATGGCTTCGCGGGGTTTGAGTATCACGAACTATGCTAAAAGTGCCACCGAGTCAAAGTAATGGGGCGGTCAAGGCAACTCGGTGGAAAAGCCTTGGGCGCTGTTGTTGCCGTCGCCGCGGTGGGAGGGCGACGTATTGTACACGTTAAGGAAGTAGACGTCGATATTGTTAGCATTGTGGGACGTATAGACAGGCGCGATAGAGATTAACACTTCTTTGGCCTCGCTCTAGGAGTGCCCCGCTATAGAGCCGCTATTGTCGATTGAAGAAGATAGTGTCGGAGGAGGAGAGGAAGGTATAGGGATTTTCCTGCGACGTGATACTCGGGTTAGAGTGGGCCGAGGAGAAGGAGGGCGGCGGGGAGGGTTGGTGTGGTATAGGTGGGGTGTTGATGGTTAGAGGGTATTTACTATTGTTGGATGGTTGAAGAGGAAGTACAGAGACCCGTTATTTCGAAATAGGTGAATATACTGATATATATATATATATATATATATACCCCTTTTCGCCCTATAGAGATCGCTATTTTTATAGTGATTATAATGTTACGAGAGGCGGCGTCGTATAGGCTCTAGGGCCGAAGGCGTGGCTCGGTATCCGCTAGTTCGAGTTCGCTAGTGCTCTCGTCATCCAGTAGTGTTGGTGTACGCGCCCGCTGTTCTCTGTCATCTGGAAGCAGATGGTGATGGTGCTGAGAAAGGTAGTGGCCATCGGACTGCTGCTGGGATTCAAACCCAAGATCAGAGGCGGGTGGGGGTGGACTTCAAGGCCGACCATGAGGGCCCAATATGGATTGCGGCTGCGCAGTACGTCTCCGCCCGATCGCCGCGTATGAAAATGGGAACCGACTATCCCACTCCTCGTTATCAAGGTATAGAGAACCGTCGTGATTTGACGTCGTTCTGCATGGCGTTTTGGACGGCTGGGGAGAGCTAGACAACGTCTCTAGAGAAGGCCCTAGGCCACCTCGCTATTGCTGCTCGTTTACAAACTCGTCGTCTAGGATAGGTTTACTAGTGACCGGAGGCTCTGATACGTCGCTATCATCGGGAATCGTGTCGCGACTTTCGCCTGCGTAGATATGTTAGCGAACTCGCCTGCACGGGGATGGGAGATTGGAGGCACATACTTACACCAGCAACACCGCTGGATATTACCTTCTCGGTTGGATGGTCAGGGCCATCCAGTGGACAAAGCGGGTGCCGCGCAGGTCCTCTATCGAGCAGCTCGGTTTCGCCATATGATGTCGGAATTATGGTATCACCACCCCGGCCCAATGTGTCTGTCGGCCGGGAGGTTGGGTTCATAGGACAGACCTCGGCTTGCGGCCGCTCCAATGCTTCCGGCATTGTTACCTTTTCAAATGGGTCGTATTTGCCAATTAGTTATCTCGAGGGGCAGGCGCCGATAAACAATCAAGGGCACGCTGCTCGCCGATCCCACAAGACTTCTGTGTGCTGGACTGCTCGACCCGCACAATTTTATATTAGGATAAGGCGATCAGAGAGCGGCAGTACGTGACACTTGACTGGAACACGTGAATAGATTCGCTTATATCAGTAAAATCTCTGAGGCGGCTGAGCGGATGACAAGTGAGGTCAGGATAGGATGACATGGACAGAGACATTAGAGTAACCTGTGCTAATCCATCTTACGGTATGTACTAATGACAGTGAAACCCCAAGCTCTATTTTGCTAAGGTGCAAAACAAATTCTCTTTAAGAAACGAGTGAGAGCATAATAAGTTTCTGAGGATCTCAGTCCATATACTCCAGCACACCCACCCCGGTCAATCGTCCCATAGCCCAAAAGAACTCTCCTCAACCCTCACCCGCTTCCTTTTGCATTCCCCACACCACCACCAACACCCACGCTAAAACCATCAACCTAACAAGTGGCGCAATACTTGTTGCAACAGGTCCTGCACTTTGAAGTGCTGCACAGGCGGAGGCAAGACTCGAGGATGTTGCCGGCGGGGCAGTTGCGAGCTAGCAAGCGGCGAGCAGGTGGGCATGTTAGCATTGCGTTCAAGCCAAAGCGCTAGTTATGACATGAGGCTATAGAGGGGCGGGTTTGTCTTTGTTGTCTGGGAGCTTTGGGGGAGACTCGATCGCATGGGGCCGCGTACGCTCAAGGTGGGCTACTTCTGCCTCTGGAATGGCCTCGGGAACGGCGACGGGGTTGGCGGCAGCCGTGATGGCGAACCCGATGATAGTGACCAGAGCGGTGAGTTTCATGGTTATGGTTTGTGTCGGTTGCTTTGAGCGATAAGAACAGTAGTTAGGCACGAAGGACGGCGTTGAGGATGCTGGATCTGTTCAGGAGCTGAGCTGGTGATGGCGCCTCTATATATACCCGTCTAACCTTTCCCCCTTGACACATCCTCCTCTTTGGCGATCGGGAGTGTTTGTTCAACCACTCTCGACTGTTCCAACCCCTCTTTCATTGTCCCATCGCGAGTCCGTTGCAACCGGGGGGCGGCCGTGACAGTCCTTGGGCACAGACATTGGAGAATACCTCGAGCTAGGTCCAATGAACCATGGTCTTATGGTTTGTCGGGCAGATTGTTTGCCCGAATTATCATCGTTACCTAGACTCTACGGTTCAGCGGCTTGAGAACCGCAGGTGTTGGCATTCGAAAGCCCCGGCGCCCTCCTTTTCAACCAAAGGTCAGGTTAGCTCCTTACTGTTTCCCCGCAAGCTAATCCATTCAGGTACATACCTGGAGACTCGACGACTCTTTCTAGATTCGACTGAATCTTGTAGAGAGAGTTGGTTTGCACGGACGCGGGCGCTCCAAGTTCCAGGCCAGAATTGGACGGACCGTAAGCTGTGCAAACGAGTCGAGGCCACACAAAGTGTTTCTTCTACTCTGATACATCACGACATGATACGTTGGAATGCTCGTCGTCAGCCATCCCGTGATCTCTTACAACCGAGTCCCTGCAATCCGTACAGATGAAGGGTGCGCCGGCTTTCACACAACGCTCAATCTCCCAGCGAGTGGACGGCCGGTTCATTGTTTTACCGATCATGAACCTGCGGCTGGCAAAGCCGGCGTTGCAAGGCTTCCAAGCGAGACTACCCGCCTGCCGGTTATTCTCAACGGTTAAACTGATTGCGACCCCGTCCGTGACAGCCTGAATTGGCCTCCCCTCCTTCTTACGCCTCCCAACAAAGCCCAAACTCCAACTAATAATACTGTAACTACTCGGCCACGGGACAAAGATCATAATACCCATCGACGTTGTTCCCCCACCACTTGGGGAACGGCCTCGACGGGCCCCCCGCGCCAAATACAGCAAAGGACAGGATGAACAGCGCGGCAAGACTGGCACCGTCGAACGCACCCGTCACGAGATACGAATAGTCCTTGAAGATGCGCGGGCGGTAGTTGCGGAGGTAGAACTGGACGAAGAAACCGCTGATGACCTGGCTCAACAGGACGCAGGTTTGCGACGCGTTGTAGGGGATGTAGCCGGCGTACTGGATGAACTGGGGCATGTTGATGTCGTAGAGCGAGAAGGAGCGGATCTTCGGGACAAACTGTCGCAAAGTGTTTAGTCCGTGCGGGATACCACGCGCAGGGGTGTGATGCAGTGCTGGATGAGGGAAGAAGAGAGGGAGAATAAAAAGGGAGATGGGAGCTTACGTGTGCAATGACACGGTGAATAACCACGGCCCCGAAGCCAATGCCCAGGCCAACGGGCACCATCGCATATCTCGCTCCGGCCTTGTAGAGATAGCTGGCCAGCGCCCAGGAGGTCGCGTTGGTGTTGTACGACTGAATGGTGGCGCCGCTCCAGGAGCTGTTGCCGTCGCTGTTGGCGAGTAGATCGCGGTTGCCACTCACAATGGAGATCATGACGGCGTAGTTGATGAAGCCGCCGAGGATGGTGCCGTAGACTTGGGTGAGGAACATGACGCGGGGCGGGATTTTGACTGCGTCATGAGTTAGTTGTGAACATAAAACGCAGGATGATGCAGGCAGGTCATACGGTATTCTCCCATCTTTAGGTCGTTGGACAGAGTGACGGCGTTGTTGATGACATTGTGAGACCAGGCGGCAAAATACATGTTGCCAATGGGGCGTTCCGGAAGGATCAGGCCCGCAAGCATCTTGGACAAGTTATTCGTGGCAATGCCGTTGCCGTAGCGTGAGTACAGCAGAGTGCTCTATAACGCTAGCATCAGCAAGCTTTTCTCGGAGTGTGTCCTACCTATGGGAGCACGGATGTGGGAGCCAATCCTTACCAACGGTGCGATGAAGATTCCCACCAGCAGCGCGATGATGTAGGCCCATACAGGCAGGGTAATATTTTGCGTGAGGACGACGATGAGGCCGAGGACGAAGCTCAGAATCAGCACACCAATATACCACCACCAGGGTACCTCCTTGTAGTGCTGGGTCATATGTGCGTGGTGCCGGTCGCCGTGTTTTCCTTTCCTCGCGTTTTTGAACGCCTTGACCACATCTCCGCCCCAAAAGAGGTAGCAATGGGCAATGAGGGCACCGATCTGAAGAATTGTCACAGAAGAACGTCAGCCAGGCATGCTTCGAGAAACGGCAACAGCTACTTACAGCAGCGTTGGCCATAAACATGGCATATGCGAAAGTACCGGTCAGCCGGGGGATGCCGTATTTTTCAAGGGCCTCTTGGTTGAGGACGCCGCCGATGAAGACCTCCTGGATGGGATAAGCTGACCCGTCCTCTGACCGGAGCCGTGTCGACATGAATGGCTGCGACTTGGCATCCCAGGCATTAGTGTAGTAGATGCCCAGCATCGCCGCGAAGCAAACAAGATATCCGAGAGCCGAATGTGCTTGCAGCGGGAGAGGGAGTGAGGTGTTGAAGGAGGTAATCTGCACGCATGAGTCCAGTCAGCTTTCTTGTTGAAATCTAAAAAAACATGAGCGTTGGTGCCTTACATATTGCCAGTCAAACGAGAGGCTAAAGATGCCCAGACCCTCGTTGTTGATGGACCCGCCGAACAGATTCGTGAGAATGGCCGCCTTCTCGCCGGTAGCGTGCATCGCCGCAAGACACGGGATGGAGATGGCGTTTAGCCACGGCCAGATATAGGCAGGGAAGAATTCGTAGAAAAACATTCCCACAAAGCTGTACCAGAACCACCGGAGCGGCTTGGAATCCTTGAGGTCCTGCCAGTGTAGTCCCTGGAGCGTCTTGACAGTGGGGAGCGTGCTCCAATAGACGGCATCGACATGCCAGACAGCAATTGGGCGCATGATGCCGCAGATGCCGTAGCCAAACAGCCCGATCGAGATGACGGTCAAGACGACCGTGGTGGCGCTGATGGGCAGGTCGTAGAAGAGATCTTGTGCGGCAAAAACCATAACGCTGGCGGCCGAGTTGGAGGCTGATGTGGCTGTGATGGCGCAGATGGCGTGCTCCTTCAAACCCCACGGCCCGGGGTTGATGAAGTTCGCGATGGAGATCCATACGGGAAGCTTGCCTTGGCCACCTCGCTCTCTCCAGCGCGCGGTGAGCCGATCACCACGGGGGAGAAAAGCAGCCCATCCATTGCCCACGAAGTATGCGATGAGGACAATGAAGGTGCCCTGAATTGTGATTTGCGTCGGTTTGAACTGGACGGTGATAAATAGCGTCAGTGTGCGTATAAGCTGAGGTTAAAAAACGGCGGACCCGATAGCGCCACTAGTTATCAAGCAAACTAACATACCGTATAGATCTGATACATTACGGCTTGAAAGGCGGACAGGCAGGTGGCGAGGAAGAGACTGCGAAAGCTCAAGGCCGGATCGCCGTCGTCCCTCAGTGGCAGCAGATGCGAGGCTGCGTCGGCTCCTGTGATGATGATATGGTCGCCCTCGTCCTCGTTTTCGATAGCCTCGTGATCGTAGACCGGGAGGACATCCTGGATTTGGGTGGGACCTAGACCACCGTCTTTGGCCTTTTTCTCTTCATCGGTCGAGATGGGGACTTTCTCAGGAAGAGCTTCGGCCTCCTGTGGGCTCCTCACCTCCACGACGGCCGTGCTTGGGTCAGGCGTCGAAGCAGCCATGCTGCAGCGTAGTCGGGCTTCGTCGTGCCAATTGACACTCCAGTCGGGACATGGCACCGCAGAGTCCACGATCGACGGTCTATGGATGCCATGGTCCTGGCCGAAATATATGAATTGTGCATTGCTGAGAGTCTGATCCGGGGCAGCATTCCCCTTAATTGCGGCAAGCGGTGGTGCAATTCGAGCTCGAAGTTGTGTTACGACGATGCTCCCATTGCGATTTGTGAATGGCCATTCCAGACGGGTCCGACATGGCAGTCGGCAAACGACCTTCCTAATAAGGCATGTGGTTTGGACATTCGTGCCCCCGGAGATGCGGCAGATATCCTTGTCGCCCCCGAGTCAACTTAAACCTTATCGCTAATGGGGACCGGATACAGCACAACGGGCCGGCAAGGGGAGGGGTTCCTCATGCATGGAGCCCGTGGCAATGGCCATGTGTTCGTTGCCACACTTCACACTTGCATACTGCTACCCAGTGTGTTGGTGCTGAGGTAGTTTTTGTAGAAACCGGCAGTCTTGCCCTTTTAACCTTGATCCCGGCTGATTCTGTGCCCGGCACGGCATGTCCACGGTCGAGAACCGAGACTGGAGAGTACAGTACCTTATTTTTTATTTTTTCGACGCAGATGCTCCCACCTTCCGCATCCTTGCATGCGATGTCCGCGGTTGGTCGGACCCATGTGCTTCGCTAAGGGTCGCCATTGCAACATTCTTCCACCTCTCTTCCGCCAGCACTACTCCTATCGTCCTTGAACGGCATCTGGGTTGGTCGTTGAATCCTTACGTGGCGAACGAGCACTTGCCAAACTAGGCAAACTCGATAGTATTTTAATACTACCGTAGGATAGATCTCGACGAATGCTCGTGACCCTTGTCCAGGCCGGACAGCAATAGTGGTAATAAGAATGCGACAATAGGTGTGATCTCGTTTGCTTCCTTGGGTTGCAAAGTTCAATACTACCTGTAGCTTTTCCTGCCTTCCAAGAGCGAGTAAGGGCAGCTACCTTCTTTCTTTGAGTCTGGGGGGAAAGGTGTTAGTCAGTATTTAATTCAGATCCAGGTTAGCTCCTGTTCTACAAGGGCATCAGCGCCGCCCTAAGAGAAGTCCCATGTTTACGAAATTTGTCTGCGATATGAAGTCTTGGCTGATGCATTACACAGGCTTTGTCCTGTCTCTAAATCGAGATACTACGCATCGCAATATCCCTCAGTGAGGTCACATGCAGTCGGCCAAAATACGTCGGTAATTTGCTGCTGACAGCACCCGAATAATAAGCCCGTATCTGGGAAGATATGTACATGGCGCTCAACTCTCAAGAGTAATTACAGTCTCGACAGTTGGCAGGCTTGAAATGAAGCAACTGGGCTTGATAACGGCAAAGAATGATGCCACAATCCTTGGCAAAACCAGTTTCTCCGTCCCGTGGGTAGACTACCAGTTGTTAATTATTCACTGCTCATAACGACTGGCCCCCCAATCCGTGGAGCGTCACTGCCACATGCCTGGTCAGACGATGCAACCTGCCTTGTCACCCTTTTGACCCTGGCCTTCGGACTCATTCAGAGGACAGAAAAAGAAAACCTGAAGGATCGCGGTGTCTCTTTACTACGTGACTGACAAGGCATGCCGCCCACCTGAACTCCCCGCTATGGGTATTATTTAGATCCATCCACGACATTATATTACCGACACTTGGGGCATGGAATCAACCCCCAACCTCGTTCACACCACCCCAACCCACACTACCTCCTCCACCCCCCCGCCGCGGGCAATTCGACCGGTGCCGCGGCCGGGTACCCCTCCCCCCATCTCACCGGCGGCTCTCTCCAGCTGGTATGGTACGCCGCGGGGCTTCCTCCAGGTAATTCCATAGCCGACGGCGGCAGCGGGGCCTTGTATTCCCACGAGGCCGAGGCCACGGCCGCGGGTGCGGCGCCGTCGTGTCCCCCCGTATTCCCCCCTGCCGCTGCTGCAGATGCGTTGCGGCTGCGCCGGATGAGGAATACCACCACGACGCAGATGCAGATCAGCGCGACGCAGCCGATTACGGCGCCGATTATCGCGGTGGTGTTGTTCGGAGGGTCGGGAGAGGAGGTTGGCAGGGGAATGGAGGCGGAGGCCGAGTTGAGGGCGTGCGTGCCCGTGGCAAAGGCGAGGGCGGTGGTTGAGCCGGGTTGGGTGGCGGTCCCGGAGGTTTGTTCGGGGGTGGGTAATAATGGAGCCGGTGGACTTGACGAAGTGGAGGGTCTGGCGCTGGTGGTGAAGGCCTTGTATTCTTCGGTTCTGGGTTTGTCGCCACAGGCCAGGTAGGTGAATGCGCGCGGGGGGTCGCTGGCAAGGGTCAAGAGCGCGGTCGAGCAGAAGCCGGCGTTGGATTCGGAACTGTAGCGCGTCAGCCTATCGCCCTATTCTGCGACTGTGTAAGCACGCAGTGTCAGACCTACCAGGTCCAAGTCTTTAGGGCGGTATTCTCAAAGCCACAGCCTTTGGAGCAGCTGAATTCATCAAAACAGGTCCCGGCCATGTCACACTGGTTGGGGTTATTGGTGGCACAGAATCCCCAGGCGCCGTTCGCGACGTCAACCCGGATGTCGAACCCGCTCAGGGCGATCCGCGTGTTGGAGGCATCCCCGCCGGAGAAGATGGTTGAGAACTTGGTGACGAGGGCGGTTTCTTGCCGCTTGTCGAGTGTCAGTGTTGTTGCGCCATCAGATGGCGGTGGTTGCCGACCAAACAGGGCCGACGCTGACACCTCTCCAACGCTGCCGAAAAGAAGCAGCGACAGAAGGGGGGACGGAACCATTGGATCATAATAAGGGGTTGCTTATCAGAACTCAGAAGGACAACCGCCCTTTGCGAGCGAGAAGAGAACATAAACTAAAGACAAAAGGAAGCCACCGGCCTGGCCTGGCCGACTCAACGTGGGAACGATCAGTTATTCATAGGTAGCATCGTAGCCGTGGCCCATATTCAGGGCCCCATGCCCGAAGCTGGGCTGTTTCTCATCTGCCGCCTTGCTCGATACGCAGTACATGCTGCAATTCTTCGGCCATTGGGCATCCCCCGTTAAACGCGTGGTTTTAATGTCGCCGGAGTTGGTTCCGCCAAGGGGACATGGCTCGGACGGAAGCAGGGCATGGTTGGTCGAATCTTGGGAATGCCCTAGCATATATCATGTATGTACATACACAATGTACAGTACATACTGTGTACTATGTACGTACCTAGGTAAGTAGGTATGTACAGTATGTAGACCGCCAACCAACCGCCCCCGGACCTCGCACATCCATCGGAAACCTGTTCGCAACCCGCAGCCTTGCGCGCACAGCATTGTTCCCGCCCGTGAGACACCGTCTCGTTCTGCAGCGCGAAATCTATGCCAGAGCGTCCGCGCCGTCGCCGTCTTAGAGCCGCAGAATGTTGGAAGCTCCGCAAGGACGGAGGTTGGGCCTGTTCTAGCCGCTGGATTGAAGAGCCTGGAAGAGGTTGGAACCAACACTCGCTTAGCACACACACCAACTGTATCCATGTATGGATGCACAAACCTACATACTGCACCGTGTACATACTGTACCGTGCCATACAGTAAGGGCAGAAGGCACAACGCAGTCCCCCTCAGTCAAAAGCAACCAAACTTTATCAAGATTTTTTTGTAAATCCCATGTTCATTGCATCCAAAACAAAGAGTCATCCCCAACCTTTCGTAGCGCCAGCGACCGGTCCTGGCGCAAGGCACTGGTATCTCAGTCACTGGGTCGGTGGGCATACCACACGCCACCGTTGTCCCTAACCGCTTTGCACTCATAACGCCGCTGAGTACGTACAGTACGACGCCCATCCCTATTGGTGCAACTTAGCGCCGTCACCCTGCATCACGACCAGGTTTTGGTGTGTTTCCGCTTTGGTTTCACCCGCCTAAATATATAACTTCCTCTCTTTCGACCTCGAGAAAAAATATTGACCTGCAATTGTTCTTGACCCCACTGACAATCGGAATGATTGCTCGACATCCACCGCAAGTTGGCCGCCTTGGGTATTTTTGCGGAACCGAGGCGACAAACGTCCCATCTTCTTGCCCTCCGCCGTATCCGTTATGAGCATGGCGTTCCCTCACCGGCCCTCGACATTTCTTCGCTACCTCGTGGCGGCGCTCTTGTCAACGTTGACCTTCTACCTCCTGACAGAACTGCAAACTTTAATATTCTGGGTCGGGCCATTGACCCCCCCAACACCGTGGGGAGGCAAGCAAGGCGCTAGCAAGCACCCCATCGACGCTCGGATCAAGACCGCCGAGAAGGAGTTCGTCGCCAAACTTTCCAAGTCGACGCAAACTCTCGCAGCCGCCGCCGCCGCCTACCGTAAGCGCCGGGGCCGACACCCCCCGCCAGGTTTCGACAAATGGTACGAGTTTGCCGCGGACCAGAACGTTATCATCGTCGAGGACTATTGGGACCAGATCTACCACGACCTCGAGCCGTTCTGGGGGGTTAGGCCCGCCCAGATCCGCAAGAATGCCCGCGAATTTGAGATGCGTATCGAGGTCCGTAACTACAAGGCGTCGACGGATAGCGACTGGTTCTGGACCAAGATCTGGCTCGAGATGATTCAGACTATCGAGCACTTGCTGCCGGATATGGACCTTGCGCTGAACGCGATGGACGAGCCGCGGTTAGTGGTGCCGTGGGAGGAGATTGATGTATATATGAAAAAAGCTGCTAAGACGAGGAAGATTGCGGATATTAAGAGCGTGGTGTCCGAGTTCAGTAAGCTGCCGCCTCTTGGCGAGCCGCCTGAGGAGGAGCAAAGTGATATGTCCCCAGTGCGCTGGGAGAATGACAGTAAGCTTACTTTGACGGCTGTTGTTAGGAAATCATACTGACCCCGTCCGTGCAGAGCACTACTGGCTCATCGCCCGTCGCGGGTGCGCTCCCAACAGCCCAGCTCGCCAAGCCGAGGTCATCACCGACTTCGATAGGGCACCCTTTATCGCCAGCAGTTTCAGTCTCGCGCACATGAAAGACGGCTACGTCGCTAACTACACACTCAGCACGGATTTCTGCCACCAGCCGGATCTCCAAGCCCTAGAAGGCGTCTTTGTGGAGCCCATCAGCGTCTCAGCAACCCGCTCTCTCCTCCCCATCTTTGGGGGCTCCAAGCTCTCCAGCAACAACGACATCCTCCTCCCGTCCCCTATATACTGGAGCGAAGAAGAGCGCTTCATAGGCGCCGAAGGCGCCTCCATCCCCTGGTCCGCCAAACACACCTTGGCTCTCTGGCGCGGCGTGGCAACAGGCGGCCTCAACCGCGCAACCAACTGGCGCGCCTTCCAACGCCACCGCTTCGTCGCCATGAACAACGCCACCCTCCTCTCCCTCGCCGCCTCCCACCCAGCCACGCACCCCCCACCCAACTTCGCCTTCCCCGCAAGACAATACCCCCTGCCCCCGCTCACCCCGACCCCAGGCCACAACAACGGAGACGACCTCCCCACCTGGCTCGCCAAGACAACCGACATCGCCTTCACCGACCTCATGTGCGCGCACGACGGCCCCGCCCGCTCCTGCGACTACATCGCGCCGTACTTCGCCACGGCCCCGCCCGTCCCCATGGCCGCGCAGTTCGAGTACAAGTACCTCCCCGACGTCGACGGCAACTCCTTCAGCGGGCGGTACCTCGGCTTCCTGCGGTCGACCAGCCTGCCGGTGAAGGCGACGCTGTGGAGAGAGTGGCACGACGCGCGGCTGGTCGCGTGGAAGCACTTTGTGCCGATGGACGGGCGGTTTGGGGACTGGTGGGGGATTCTGAGGTACTTCCTCGGGGGTGCGAAGGGGGATAGGGCGGCGGAGGGGATTGCGCTCGGGGGGAGGGAGTGGGCTCGGCGGGTGCTGAGGCGGGAGGATATGGCTGTGTATGTGCTGAGGTTGTTGTTGGAGTATGCGCGGGTGGCGGATGACAGGAGGGAGGTGATGGGGTGGGTGGAGGATTTGAGGTGACGGATGGTGGTTTTCTGATGCCTTTTGAAATTTGAATTTCTACCTTGCTTACTGGCAGCAATGAAAGATTGTATATATTTACATCCAACACTTGTATCTAATCAAGCTTTCAGCTCATCAGCATAGCTTTCTGGGATGTCATTTGAACAAGCTTGTTTTTATGAGCCCCAAATTGGACACCAGCAAAGCTGCGGGGCCCGAGGGGTGTGCGGCAAATAGGTAGTGTCAACGGAGCCGTGAGGCGGTCTTGTCAGGTGCCTTTTGAGACACGGTCTTGGGCTAGAACGGACGAGATGACATATGGGAGCTTGCCCGGTCCAACCTCTTCACGTAGCACGTCATGGACGTCCGCCATGCTCTTCTTTGGCTCGGCTAACCCTGCTGGCTTGAAAAATACTCTGTATGACCCTATCGCTCTCCTTCAATTTTTGGTTCCCGATTGTTATTCAAAGGGACGCATCTCCGCGGGATACGTGGTTGGTACGCAGTGCCGGCCCTGGTGGGGCTGGCCTGACGGAGTTGGCATGGAGAAAAAGGGGTTGTTCAACCGACGGAATGCTTCATCTTGCTTTCGGCCGTTTTGTGCGCTCCCTGCGCCCTCCTCCGTCATCGGTATTGGTATACTTGGCGTATGGTACTGTTGCTTTCCGCCATGGGTTCATCAAGTACTAGTTCCAAGGTTATCCTGAAGTTTACGATTAAGGATACCTTATGTATGTACCTATGTGTGACAGGGTAGACTCACCAGGAGGGAAGCAATTCAGAGAAAGGATCCGAGGAACAAACTCAAGGAGTATCGGCTATTAGCCGTTACCTTGGTTGGGGATGGGATTAACGCGGGTTCACAAAGAAGGGCTTCTACTGGCCTCCTCCCTCTAATCCAAAAAGGGGTACTGTACATACACTTAAAGTGCTTTTGTGGCGCTTCGCTTGCAGAGTCCAAGGCATCAACGATGCACCTTCGCGCTCCTATTCTTCCACAACACCAAACTTCTACCCAATTGGCGTATAAATATTAATCAGTAACCTCACGTGGCATTGGTCTGCACTCCAAGGCCTTGAAATTGGCCACAGTTTGACCGAGTCCTGGTGCAGATTGATGGCTGTAAATGGTATTTGACGTACAGTACCTGTTTTTTGTCCAGATGGAACCCGCCAGCCGGCTATCGGCACTGGATGAGAATGCTCTCTCTCCAAGGCAGGCTGTGATGACGAAGACAGGTTTGGTTGTTAATTTACAGCTTTGTTAGCCGACATCCCTCGTCATAGAGGAACAATGAGAAAGTGCTGGGTCAAAGACGTCTCGTTCAAAGTGATCGACCTCGCATGGCTCGCATGCAAAGAGCTGTGGACGAAGTAGAATGGGCGACGCCTTCGGGGCCCCATCGTCAGCGCCAGTTGGTACGTAGTATGTACTGTAGTTGTGGCGGAGGCTGCTGTGGTCTAGGAACGCAAATCGGAGCGTTAGCGCCAGTTTAACTTGCAATGAGGTCATGTAATCTGCGTCTTTGAGCCTAGCGTACGAGGTTCCTCGGGCCGGAACGTCAATTACCGCCGGAACGCTGAACAGCCGGGCTGCCGAGCTGCGGAACGCCAAGAGACAGTTGCCTGGTTTAGGAAATGACCGACAAGTGACAACCGAAGCTAGACGGAATGGGGGATAGCCACTGATCCACGGAGACTAAAAGAGATCGACGTCGGAACGCGGCTGGTCATCCATCGGTTCTGGCCAAGCGTCATCGCCAACCTGTTCTCATCGCTCTCCATCCCCCTCGCAAGGCTTAAGTCTGATGAATACCACGCTGTCTCGGCGATCGATGCCACAACAAAGGGCTGAATAGGACGGAACACATGTACCCGGGATGCTAGGGAGGCAGTTTGAAATCATATTTACCTCATTGGGCGCAGTAGGCAGCCAGTTACCATTCACCAGACCAAAACCGGCCGAGTTGTGGATGGACAGGAACATGGCAGTTTCGTGGATTTGGAGCGTCAACGATGAACACCGGATCCAAGGTGCCGAGCGTACCTACTGTGCGAGGAAGGAAACCATCCATGCTTGCCACACGCTCTCGGAACCCAGCCGGAGTTGGGCGCCTCCCTATTTTCCATCTCTACCCACAGTGTGGGAAGCTTCCTGAGGTGCTGTCCGGGGGACTGTGCTGAGGAGAGTGCCGTTCATCCACTAGTTCAACTGACGGACGCCCCCCATAGAGTTTATCACACGCACACACGCTATATATACGTGCCTTGCTGCCCGTTGTCGTAGGGTTTGGCCGGCCTCAACAGTACTTCTGTCGCCTCATCGTCAAGGAAAACCATCCCTTCCCTACAACTTGTGCTTCCATCCATCATGCGCTTCAACAAGGTTACCTTAGGCTTTACCGCCATCTGCGCTGTTGATGCTCAAAGACCAACCAACACATCCATTTGCGACTATTACACTACCGCGCTTTTCAAGAACAACACGGCCGCGAACCAGTACGCGCTCTTGACCGCTCTAGTAAACACCGTTGTCATCGGCAACTGTAAGTTTTGGTCCGGAGAAGAGCCCGACCTGCCCTCGGCCGCTTGTCCACTAACCGAGATCTTTCCAGACACACAGCCAAATGTTGGCGTTGTTGTGCCGGGGATCCTCGCCCCAGGGATGTACAACGGGACAGACGTCAACTTGATGCCGTTCTTTGACGGCACGCTCAACACCACGAATCGCGGTGGAAGCTCCGGCAAGTCTGTGAACTTTCTTGACGGCGGAGGCGCGGCTCCTCTGAAGGAGAACAAGCCTGCGAACGACGAATCCTCCAACCAATAGTACGTTCTAAGAGTGCCTCCAGTTGGCTGCATGTCTGCATCACGTTATGAAACCGGCGGTTAACACAGCGTCCAGCAAACTCCTCACCCACCTGTATCAGTTCTTTGGGACCCTTCTCGAATGTTCCATGCAAGGCATGCCCGCGTTTGCCGCCTACAAAGGCGACCCATCCATGTTCAAGGTCCACAAGTTCATGCATCTTGACCCCTCCCAACTGGGCTACTTCATCCAGCAAGTTGCCTTGGCCGGCGCCTCGTTTGGCGTCGCCGAGGCGGACCTCATGGCCGTTGGCGAGGCCCTGCAGCAGCTCTTTGGTCTCCGCTGCGCCCCGCCCGTCGAAGTTGTGAAGAGTCGGGGACCTCAGCTCCAGGCTATCTGCGTTGACGAGAGCTGTCCGCTTGCCCAGGACGCCATGTGCAGCAAGTACGACGCACCGGATGGGAGCGGCGGGATGACCGAGTCCGGCTCGCCAACGGCAACCATGGGCCCGAGCTCTACGGCGACCCCGAGTCATGTCTCGACAGCAGGTGCGGCTACGATTGGGCTGAACGTTGTGGCTGTTGTTGGCGTTGCAGCGCTGCTGCTGTAATCTATACTGTGGTAATTTCTCAGGCGCGCATTTGGGGGGGGGGGAGGGGGGGGGGGGGCGCATTCTCATTCCTAAGTACTGTACCTTAGTACGAGCAATTATTGATCAAATCATTCCCGACACGTATTCGCGACTTGTTGTGCCAGCGTCTGCATACCGCTCCCAAGTGTCTCCCACCACCAACCTATGGAGCTACGGGTTCACAAACCCAGCGGACAACTTCAAGGTGATAAGACAAATACACATTCGCTGTCTGGTATCTACCCCAAGCAAGATCAAGCAACCGGCTTTTTTACACGATGATGAGACATCGCCCATTTTCTGAATTTTCCTGGCCACAAGTCCCAGCAATACTAACCCCTGACCACCGGCCCGGTCCAATCCACCCCGGGGCAGGCCGGTATCCATCGACGTCACGACTCAGCGTCCAACTTGCATGGCAACCGCAGTTTACTTGGCACACTCCAACTTGTAAGACCTGTACAGAGTGCCGCCACTTCAAATGCAGCCAGCCGTGTCCCCACTGCCTCGAGAAAGTCCGCGGGCTGGTATGCAACCCACTGGCCGCAAAGTTGAAGAACTGTAGGGCAAGGTCACAATACTCCCCGTTATGTCCTCACCGAGAAGGTCAGCCTCAAGGCGCGCGTGGTCAGCTTCCCCTGCCAGCGGCTCTTCGAGAAGCAGTCGAGGAGTTACAGGGCCGAGGTGCTGAAGTACCGCGGGGGATACCGCGGATGGTGGTCGAGGCGTATGCAGTCAATATGTGAGAGCAGTATGCGGATGCTAGGTATTCGATGAGCTCGTTTGGACACTCACTCCCGGGTGCGGAGGCGTACCAAGTATTTTGGCTATGATGAGGGGTCTTATTGCGGAGAGGGTTAATTAGCGCGTTTGTTGGGGATGAAGAGGGAGGGGATGGAGAGCTTTCGAGGGAAATTTAGGGACTTGAAAGTTGAATGTGGGAAGCGAACACTAGGGGTAGTCAGGGGTGGTGTGCTTTCGTATACCGTTATTCGTAGCAATGCTACTATGTAGTATTGTATATTAATGATTGAACATTGCATCGTTGTACAGATATTGACGTCCGCCAGATGTCAGGGGCATCCTCTAATTAGTCGTCTGAGACGTCTGAGACTCGCCTCCTTTCAACTCGCGCTATTGACATTCAGCAATGCGGTGGTAGTCCGCGGAAAAGGAATTGTGACTCGACAGTCTCCAATGAGGCGAATTCATTGGCGAGGACGAGTTCTACATGTATTACGAGCATTGGACGCAATCCTTCGCGTATCCTTGTCGCCAAGTCCAAGCTACGACCTTGAAGAGAAGACCAAGCAGGGGTAAATTGCAACCCAAAGTCAGACTTCGGAGCAATTCACGCCCGATGCGGTGCCATAAACCCTGGCTCCTAAGCAGCCCTGCTTGAAATCTTCCCTCATTGTTTGCATCTCAGTTGCTATTGACTCACCGTGTTCAAGCTCGAAATGCATTACTCAAGCGTCTTGTACCTCCTTGTCCCCGGCCTTGCCCTCGCGGCGGGGCCCGAGGTGAAGCTGCAGCCGGCTTCAGCGCCCATGCATCCGTCTCTGGCAAGCCTTTTTGCTCGGCAACTCGGCGATTGTACTATCCGCAGCACCTGCTCGCAGTGCTTTGGTGACGGATACGTGATCTGTGACACGATAGGCTGTTTCAATCCGGATATACACCAACAGTGCTGCTCTGGCGCACGTAAGCCCCCCATAATCCCCCCCCCCCCCCCTTACTCCATGATCCTTGTGACATGTAATTATGCCAAAATAACTGCTAACACGGAAACCAAGGCCTCTGTGTGGGTCGAACGAACAACTGCTGTAAGGACTGGGTGAGTTTAGTTGCTTCATGCCCAGGTCAGCTCTAGATTCTCAATACTGAGCTGACACCGTCATACCAGGGCGGACCAGGAGTTACTGGCACGGCCGGCGTACCGAATGTTACTGCGGCCCCAACACCAACAGCAGAACCAACGGACGTCTCAACCTACACGTGCACCCGCGGCGACGAAGGAGAGGAATGCTGCCAGCGCGCCGCCACTCCCTTGCATTGGTGCTCCGGTGACTTCCCCAACTTCCGCTGCTACAACGACAAGAACCAGTGGTGCTGCACCGACGGCACTGTTTGCGATGAGGAAGGCTGCTGTGAGCTCTTTGTACGTGTGGGCAGGATTCTCGATTGGGTTACTCTCACTGACAAACTCTCAGAGTGCTTCAACTACCCACCCGTGGGCTGCTACGGCTACAACAGCTCCCTCGAGTACAGCCTCTGGCACGGATTCCGTTACCCAAACACCCACCACATCGTCTGCAAGCACCAACGCAGCTCCGGACTCTACGTCGACATCAAGTTCGGGTGTAAGCCCCAGTGCAGGGCCTCAATTTGTGGCTATGGGACTCGCTGCATTGGGCCTAGGTTTTCTATGACTACTGTAGGTAATTTTAGTTCGAATTTGTAAGAAGTGGCGTGGCGGCCAGCCCTCAGTACCCGGAAACCTAATAGCGGAAAACCCATGGTGCACTGAGAAGAGGCGGTGAGGGCTGGATGGGATCCTGTGTTCGACTGGGCTTCAATCAGGAGAAATGTAGAGAAAATAAATCCTGAATTACATCTCTCCCTACACCGTCTCGCTACTAACTAGTAACTAGTCCATGTGCCTATGGCGTTGGCTTATCCTTTCCCATCAACTGAATCGACTCCTCTCCATCGACCCTGACCTCCTGCGCCTCGTTTCCCTCCCTCGCAGCCACCGCCATTGCATCCCCCGAACCCGAACCAACAATCACCACCCTCTTCCCAATCGTCTTCACCCACTCATTCGTCTTCCTGACACTCGTTGCGTTGTCCGGCCACAAGAACCCACCCAAAATCCTCCCGGGAGACGTCGCATCCAACAACCGCCGCATCTTGGCCGGCCCCGTCCGCCCCATCGCCAGCAACACCACCCACGTCGCCAGCACCCCCACCGCCAACACCAACACCACAATTGCCGGCACCATATACGGCAACCGATACCGCACCCGGCGACGGTACACCGTAACGGGCACCCTGGCATCCCCATCCCCATCCCCATCCCCAGTCCCCCTCTTCCCCAGCGCCCCGGGCCCCTCCCCATCCTCCCCCCAGTCAGGCGGGCTCAGCCCCCACCCCTTGGTCCCCACCACCGCGTTGGCCGCAATGTCGGTCCACACCAGGTTGATAATCTGCGCGGCGCCCCCGGCAGTGCTGCTCAGCGCCCGCCACTTGTTGTACAGCGCGAGCCCCGTCAGGCCCGAGTAGTCGGCGTAGCCTTCGTAGCCGGCGCTGCCGGGGCGGCGGATCGTGAAGGCGTTCTGCAGGGCCTGCATGTAAAAGTCCACGCCGGGCAGGTTCTGGCCGGCGTTGGCTGGGATGTAGTCCGGGCCGTTTTCGAGCATCGAGAGGTGGGTGACGATGCCCGGTAGGCGGAGGGTGGGCTGCTGGACGGTGGTGAGGTTGGCGGCGAGGGGGCCCGGCGGGGTGGGGTGAGGGAGGATGCCCCAGAGGGGCTGCGCGGAGGCTAGGCGGGTGAGGTGCATGTCTTCGACGGCCCAGATGGGGTGTGAGGAGGAGGAGGGGGGGTAGGTTTTGGGTTGGGAAGAGAGGACTTTCAGCGCGGCGAGGCCCGTGCCGTTGTATCGGAAGGTGACAGTGCGGATGGTCGCGCGGATGGAGGCGGCGCAGCTGTACACGGGGATGGACCACTCCGAGCCGGGCTGCGGGCTGAGTTCGGAGCCCCCGTCGCTGCGCCGGGCCGCGCCGTAGACGAGGCCGCATCCGACAATGCTGCTGTTGATGTTGGCGCGGTTGGAGTGGCTGCCACCGGCGCACATCTCGGCTGGACGGTCAAAGTCAGTCATTCTGTGATCGGGGATGGGAGACTCGGGAGGGCGGGGACACGCACAAACGAGGTTGAAGTCGGCTATGCCAATCCCGAAGGGGTTTCCGGTTGATGATGTGTTGCGGGACGGCGAGCTTCCCGAGAATGTCAAGTAATCCCCAAAGTCCAAGCTGGTTCGGATGGCCTGGTACTCGATGGAGAAGACGCTTTTCCGCGTATCAAGTCCGGTGCTGTTGATAGTGCTGTTGACGCCGGCGTCGGACGACTCGGACAGAAATTTCATCCCGGGAGTCACGTCGAGCCGTGTGATATTCGCGGGGTTCGGGTCAGTGGCATTGAAGAAGGCTAGCGTCAGAAAGTTGTTGGCCCAGGCAGCCTTGTATGCTCGTTCCCTAAGATCGAGGGGTCCCTGCCCGTTGCCATACTCGGAGATGGTCAAGTTCGGGCTCGTGCGAGACAGGGCAGAGAAGCCGCCGTGGTCCGTGAGAGCCAAGTCACGGGGTGTGAGTCGAGAAGTGTTGTTTTGCGATAGACGAAAGTCAAATGTGACGTTCAAGTCGACGCACTGTGTTTCTGGCTCGACGAAGAGAATGTCCTCACTCCACGTGCTGCCGTACTCGTGAACGGGAAGCGGCACTGTATGATTGCGGAAGCCGATGCCGCCGTTCTGAGTATCGACAATAAGGCCGTCCACCAGCTGTATGCTGGAGTCTAAGACCAAGATGTCGACTTGGCGATACCCGGACTTTAGATACCACCCGATGGAGCCCAGACCGTCAGACGCGTTGACTTGGGTCCGCCACTGGATGTCGAAGATGCTGGACACCGACTGATTCACCTGGCTGGCTCCCTCCCGGAGCGTAGATTTCCAGACATCGGGTATGGACCGGCCGTAAACGACGTCGGTGCACCGTTCGAGAAGCCCCTGTTGCACGCATGTGCGGTTTACCCACGACCCAGGGCAGGGCTGTGCCTCGCCACAATTCCTGGTAAACGGCCCTGCGAGTCGAAACGTCGTCCCGTAACCAAATGGCGAGTCATCCTGGACGAACTGGAACGCCTCGAGGCGCTGGTCGTCTGGCTCAACTGTCTGGTACAGGCCGAGGGGCGTGACGATGGCAGCCACCGAAATCAGCAATACGATCGCCGTCTGCAGTAGAAGACCATTGCTGATGCGCCGCAGGACACCGTGGCGCGCCGCTGCATCAGTTTGCAAGAGAGTCGGCCAAGGAGAAGCCTGGAGGGAGCGGCCGAGGACAGACCAGGTGACGGCTGTGTTTTCCTCACCGACGAATCCGACCAATGCGGCTGGGAAGATGAGTGAAAGCAGGACTTGCACTGTTTAAATTCGCAGATATGAGCATACGCCGCGTACTATAAGTGGTGATGGTCGTTGGTTCAGGACTCGGAGGAAGAACTTACGCACAAAAACACCAGCCGCAATGAGGCCCGACACCTCTCCGATCGACAATTCTAACATTTTTGCATCAAGAATACCATGCGCCAGCGCCACCATGCACAAAATACGCATCTCTCCAGGGGATCCCGTCCCTTAAAGCCCGTTTTGAGCAAAGACACATCGGCTGGGCACCAATGAGCATCAACCATACCCCAGCCCCTGTCGCAAAAGTTGCGCCGTCTTACGAAACATCCTTGTCCGAGATCCGAACAGCCGGACGTTCACGCTTGGCGCCGTTGTAGATAAAATTCTATAATTACCTCCTGGAAGCTCAAAGACTTCAAAGCCGGACAAGACAGATACCAGTTGATACAATACAAGTACAAGAACTATAGGTACATACCACACATGGTTGAATGCGGATGAGCAACACCGCAGGGCTGTAAATCACCATCTAGAGCCGCGTGCCATGGTCAGAGAACAGAGGTCAGTACTCAGAAGGTTACAGACAAGCGGGAATGCTTAAGAGCAGAGCTGGACGGCACGTTCCATGAAACAGGCCGAGAGGGCGCGGAGGACGCTTTCTAGTCGCCAAAGAGCTTGCAGCGAGGATGGGCAACAAGGGTGCGTGGAGATGCGACGGAGAGATCGTCGGCGTGAGGAGGCTTATTGTAAAAGGCTGCGTTTCATCAGCGCCCGAACAAAGAAATGTTTTGCTTGTGGAGAAGAGAAAGGACTGTGGATGGTGAATGGGTCGGACGTCACCAATTTTCCCAGTTCTTGGGATAATTACCAGTCTCCCCAGAGCGGCAGTCCCGCCACCAACCGCAATACCAACAACGGGTCTCGGCTGCCGCAGCTCGAGCTTCCGTGGCGGACCGCTGTTCAACGATTTGAACGGCGTTAAGCGACGGAACGCTCTCGGCTGGTCTCGGCCTTTGATATTTTGCCGTATGAATACTGGGTTACTGGCTCGGGCTGATGTGTCATTTTGGTCGGTGGTGGGTGCATACGTGTGTCCATGGGGAGTGGCGGGTTGTGTTTCTGTGGCTGGATAGAAGGGGGGCTAGAGAGTGGCCTGCGGAGGAGGGAAGGGTTTGGAGGGTGTTTATGTCGGAACCGGAGCAGGCGAGGCGTTAGTCAAATTAGAGATATCTGCTACCTGAATACTCGAGGTAAACACGAGACTGCGCTCGTTGTCTGACGCGCCACTCCTCGTTCTGGCGTAATCTTGCTCGTGCTCGTATCTCTCGGAGTGTGTATCCGTACTAGACGAACTCGCAGATTTACGAAAGGAAAAAGCGCAGGCAAATGGGGAGTTGGATAGGAAATTGTTCTAATGCGTTCTAGTCGCCAAGGTAACTTCTGTACCTATATAATTATAGCGTACATGACGTCTACTTCTTCCAACACAAGCCCACCCCATCACAGCACCTGTCAAGCAGCAAGAAAGGACATGACTTTTACCAACCAAACTGCTCGCAGTGCAGCTCGACAGCAGGCCCATTATGAGCAATCAGCCCCGCCGTCGTGTCCCGAACAACACGCATCAGCCCGTCTGGTCCGCATGCCGCAACAAGGACGCGCTGGTTGCGCGGTGTAGTGTTGACCGCGTCGCGGATAAGTGATGCGGCATCTGGCCGCCCTGCCTTGACAATATGCTCGAAATAGGTGTAACACAGGGTGGCAGAGGTATTGACAACATCTTCCCCGGACGCGCCGCTATGCTTGCTTATGACACCCTCCTCCTTCTTTTCGAGGTTACACTGTGTAGGGGGCGTCAAGGGGAGGCCGGATTCAGGGTCCCGGGAGGCGTCCTTTGGCTCCAACGTGGCAGATGACAAGGGGCCTGACTTAAAGCCCTTGAGAGAGGACTTGGAGCGAGATGCGTCGTTGCAGCTCTCACTTTCGCTGGGATGATCTGAGACCGACAATGGAACCTGCGTGACGTAGAGAGAAACGTTGACCCTATCCGAGTGTGTATGGGTTCTCAGAAGGTCCAGCTGCTCTTGAAACCAAGAGAGAGCCTCTATAATACAGACGTTAGCCCTGGCTTGGTACAAAAAAAGGTCAACGCCCAAACTCTTGGAAATATCACTTACTATGGTCTTTGACTGCCCAAATAAAAACAATGTCTTTTCGGACATTTTCTTTTATCATCTCGAGAATATTGGCCGCGAGGCCGAATGTGAATGTGGCGCCTCCGCCTCCAGCGACCAGCACGATCTTATCGAACTCCATGGGGTCAGGAAACGTGCCATATGGCCCGTCAATCGAGGCGCTTATGACCGCACCTGGATGGGCTACCGCATGCTTGTAAAGGTCCCGAGTGAATCCGTCGCGAGCCTTGATGACAAACTCGACTGGCGAGCTCTTATGAATGGTAAACGGATGCGTCTCGAACTTTCGAATTGCGGGAATCCAGAGAAAGCAGTGCTTCCCTGGTTTAGCCCTTGCCAATGGCTTCTTCAAGATGATCCTGGTACCTCCGTCGGGGAGAGGGTATAGGGTTACCTCGTTGTTAGCGCTGTGGTATAAGACTCTGCCAACCCTAATGATACGGTCGAGAGACCACATCAACGCCGTAATAAGGGTGATGACAAGCGTCTTGTTCGTAAAGTCGGGCTGATGAAAGCCAACCGCGACGATGGCCATAACCCAGCAGGCTATATGTGTGACGTAGAAGAGCTCGTAACAGAAACGCCTGAGGAATGCGGCCGAGAACACGACGCCGAAAATAGCGAAGCCCGCCACGATCGCAGCCATGTCTTTCCTCTCGGCGAAAATGTCTGAGAGGCGCCCGTCGCTCTGAAAGAATGTCGTGTAAAGGGCAGCATGGATGACCATGGAAACGAACATGGTATACCCGGCGACGTGATGAAGACAGTTGAGTTGTTCGTAGGAATAGGCGGTCAAAAACGCCAACGGGGTGTTCTTGAGCGCTAAAAATATAACCAAGGCCATATTTACGAGTGTAACCCTAGGTACTCGTCCATGGTGAGTACATGTGTTTGTCAAGAGCAGTGGGAAGGGTGCTATGGAAAATGTGAGACAAACCATCCAAGTCTATGAGCCAAAGCTCCTGGGGACTCCCACGAATCCAGGTGCGTGAATGCAATGGACGCATTGATAGCGACATAAGCCGTCACAACGAGAGCATGCCCGGCGGACTTAAAGCCAGGCACCCTACGGAGGAGCATGTTCCTTACAAGCCTTGGGCGGTCAGTTGACGTTCGAGAGGTTG
>JAMAKP010000029.1:175229-382370 GCA_023628455.1 Chaetomiaceae sp. B2702 | reverse complement strand
GCCCGCCCCCGGCCCCCGCGCCGCCGCCCCCCCCCCCCCCCCCCCCCCCCCCCCTTTCGATGCGGCGTCGAGATGGTGAGAGTTTGCATGAGCCAAGGCGAACTGGTGGGAGAAGAGTTTGGAAGGGAGACGGGACTCAGGTCCCTTGTTCTATACCCGCGTGTCAACTGAAATTGCTGGTGGAGACGAAATGCGGAGGGACGTTTGAATGAATGATCGGTTTATTAGAGGACGGTTACGACTGCATGCTTTCCTACCTACTCTCCATTCTTCTGTCTTCGATTCTTTTACTTGCTGATACCCCGTAGACGAGTCGGGCATGAAACATTCCAGTATATTTTTGTTTACATCACTCAGTTAGCGTCCGAAATCAAAGTCAGCATTTTGATTCTTTTCTTTTTCTTGCGCCTACTTCCCGTGCGTCCTGCTTGCTTGGGTGTATTATTTGTTTACATCCGCATCGTTATTCCCGTAGCTTTTAGTCACGGCTTTCCTCTTGGAAAACCTGAATTGCTAAGGTACCAAGTATTACCGGAACAAGGATTGTCTTCGACGCGGGACGATAAGTCCGCCGTCCATGGATGTTGGTTCCGTGGCCTGGGCGGATGCTTAGCATTGTTTGGGGCCGTCTTGTCGTTGCGATTTACCCGTGGGTGGCCGCGGATTGTCTGGTTTGTACGGTTTGTATTACACAATGAGCCGCCGGCCAAGTCTCTTGGCTTCGACGACGGGGTTATGCTTCAACCGGACACCCAGTGTCGATCGGTGGGACTTCCAATCTACACTCGACAATGTCTTCTTTTGGGGTCCGGCGTGGCACGGCCGGGACACGGCTGGCGGGTTTCTCGAAAGTGCTTTACTTGGGGAAAGGATCAGAGGCCAGTTTTCATGTTCGCGACGGAGGAATTGTACTATTGCACTGTACTGTACCACTCCTCGCTTCATACGCCGGCTTGCTTTGCGACGGGAGCATCGCAGTTTGTTCACAAATTCAAGGTTCACAAAATCAAAGTACCATGATGACTTCTCGTCGCCCAAAAAACCAGGGAGCCCTGGGGCTTGTAGCGCTATTTCCATACTTGGCCCAGGTGGTGTCAGTATATGGCTCACTCAACGAGTATTCTGCCTCGATCCCTCTTACCCTACGGCCCCCAGCCCTTGACGTGTCGTGCCCCTTGCCGGTGGACGACAACCACGATGCGGCGGCCTGGCCAACCCTGGGGTCCCCCTGGACACACCCGCCGGAATGCGAGCAGTCGATGGATAAGACGGCCAAGTACTGCGTCTACACAAACTCGCAGCACGGTTCCCGCGGCTGGAGCATCGTGACGACCCCCGAGACGGCGGCAAACAGCGTGTCTTTTCTGAACCAGCGATTAAACGGCACATCTCGAGCCGGAACAAAGCCGCGAGCTGCGTCATACAAGCTCGTCGACATCCCCGGCAAAGGCAAGGGGCTCGTCGCCACCCGGGCCATCAAGCAGTATGATGAGGTACTCGTCGATTATGCGACCATCATGGTCGACATCATGTTTACCACCAAGGTCTCGGCCATCTTGGGCTACGGGCTCCTGCACGCGGCGGTCGAGCAGTTGTCGGACCCGGCGGGCGTTCTGGAACTGGGCCAGAGCAACGGGCTGGCGCAGGACACGATCGAGAACATCCTGCGGACCAACGCTTTCAACACGCCCTTGGGAGGGGTGCCGCACATTGCGCTATATCCGACTGTCTCGGTAAGCTCAGCGTGCCTGGTTTCTGCTTTCTGAGTTTTAGTTGGCGGAACTAATAGGGGGTCGGCAGAGAATCAACCACGCCTGCAAGCCAAAGTGAGTTCGAGCCTGGGGCTATCAAAACATGTCCCAAGCCCTCCTTCATCTTCCTAAATTACTCTTGATTTGGACTACCTAAGACCAGGGCAGCATTCTAACGCTACCGTCAGCGCGTACACTCGTTTCATGCCAGAAAGCCTCCAGATCAGCATCGGCGCAGCAAGAGACATCCAACCGGGGGAGGAGATCACCATCAGCTGTAAGCCACACCTCTCATTGCCACCTACACACATCTTGCCTACCCATTTCCCCCTTTTTCACAACGCCGTGCTCATCAATGCGACCTTTCAGACATCACCCTCGGCCAGCCGACTCCCGATCGCGCCAAGAAGCTCGAGCAATGGGGGTTCACCTGCCAATGCAGCCTCTGCACCGCCAGCAAAGCCGAGACCGACGCGTCCGACGCCCGCCGCCGCGAGATCGCGAAGCTCCGCGACCATGCCGTGCGGGCGTTCCAGGCGGGCAAGCCGTACCAGGCGCTGCGGCTCACGCGGCAGGTGATCGGCCTGCTGGCGCCCGAGGAGCTGTTCCCCATGTACAGCGAGCAGTATGAGAACATGGCGCGCATCTTTTACGTGCTGGGGGACATGCAGAATGCCGAGAAGTACGCGACGAAGTCGCTGGAGTCTCTGGCGGAGCAGGGGTATATCCGGAGGGTGGAGAGAGAACATCTGGAGGTCATGTGGAAGCGGTTTGAGGAGGAGGAAGGGGAAGGCATGGAGAGATGGAGGAAGCTTGCGGGCTGAGTGGACGCGTTGGGGAGTTTTGTTACTTTTTGGGGGATTCAGAATTGGCTACTTGGGTAGTGATCGTTCCGAATACCTATCGGTTTCTGGTCTGTACGTGGGAGGTTTTTGGCGGAACCTAATATGATCTAGGTCATTCATCAACAGCTTTTCATGATGTAACGAAAGTCTGTAAACAACAAAGACGACACTTGGACCTGATTTGGTCTTTACTACCATGTAGTATCCTGGAGCCGTGTTTGTCGACGAGGCACTTCGGAGCGGAGCGTGTCCGCCACGCTCGCACTTAAAACACCAGGTCTCGGATTCTATCCCATGCAATCTAATACACTGAGGAGACCATCTGGCGGTGAAGGCGATGGATGTACTATTGTGTGCTGTTGAAAAAAAGTCTTGAGCGGGTGAGCGGCGCAGTCACGGTACCGCATCGCATCCTGGAGCTTTGTGTATTAAGACTGCCGAAGGATCAGTCACACCCCAGCAAAGCAGTCCCCTGTGCCTTATTGTGTAGCAGCGGACGGAATCCTCTGCGGGGTTGATCCTTCGAGCATGGGTCCACTGTCCAAGCCGTTTGCAACCTCTCATGTGGATGTTTCGAAGATGTCCAATTGTGAAGTAGGAACCGAAGGATTACTTCGACGGGGAACCCACCGGGCATGTGACCATAATCGGAAAAGGAGTCCATGGCATCAAATCTAGGCCCATGTCGACAATGCGCAGACCACGGAGGACACCGAGGGCAAGATCGGTTGGAGCAGGCCTGTACTGCAAAGTAAGTAGTGCGGGGGAAAAACTGGAAATGGGGTGAGTTTGGGTTTGACAGGGTCCAAGATCCGGGGATGTGCTGGGGGAGCAGTAAAGATAATGTCTGTATTCCGTACATACAGTAATCTCTGGGCCGCAGGAACTGTGCATCGAACTCTGCATCACGCCTTCCATAACAAAACTTGTCGGAGTCCCCGACACCTCTGATGAGCCCCGAGTTATCCCAGGTAATCATACTGGCCATCATCGCGTTTCTAAGTACATACAGCAGTGCAGCTTCTACATCCACACTTTTGCCTCATCTCTACAGTAGATTCCAATCTTCTTTCTTCCGAATACATGGTAGGTATCTTCACATCTTTCTGCTGTCGCGTGGTCCACCAGGGACGCCACTCCACTCATTTTGCCTGGACCCCTGGATGGTGTGCACCTGGCTTGCCATCGGCTCTCGGCAATGGCGCGCGTTTCATCGGACCGATATCTCCACAAGCCTTTCGACCCCGAATGTCAAAAAACACGCCACAGGTGCTAAATTGCTAGCGGGAGGCTTTTTCGACGTCAGCCAAGTAGCCGCCAAGCTTTCTGTACCGAGCGCCAAGAATGACGCGGTAACGGCTGCCGTGCCCGGCTTCTGCAGCGTGTTGCGCCAAGGTCGAACGGCGATGCCCCGAGAAACCGAAACAGACAAGACAACAAATTAACAACACCAAGAGAGAGAAAGAAAATTTCAATAAACTTCAAGGGGACTAAAATTACCAATGGTCAGCCAAGAGTGGCCCGGTTTTTTTCAAATCGCATCAGGAATGGTAAAATGATCCACAAAGAGTGGCCTGCGATGGCCACACAGGCCCGCATCCGCGTGCACACCCGACCACACACGCATCAGGGATTTAGGGTAACGTTGTAGGATCTTCACTGCGCGGTAAGATGCGGGCCCGCCCTCCTGTGGTTGAAGCCATTCGGGTGAAGTCTGCCCGCCTGTCGACGGCACAGATCCCTGGATGGCGCAACCCGTCTGCAAACCTACAGTACTGTATGTACAGTAGGTTGCGCAAGCCTTGGTACGACCCCGGACTCCAGGACCCCCGAGTTGATCCTGTTCCAACGCTCCACCTTGGCGCCGTGTTGATCCGTTCTATCTCCTGCCTGTTGCGGGGAGCTTGGTGGAGCACGTCGGTGGCCAACGAGGGCATTGCACCGCAATACGTACATGTACGGATACACTAAGCTCACCAGGTTCGGACGACCAGCAACCATGCTGCATGTCGCATGCATCTGAGTCAGGGCAGCAATGATAAGCTGGCTTATAATAAAGTTGGGCTGCTACCCGCGTCGCACCGGTGGAATTATGGGCGTACCCTTTTGATTCCTTCTTGCTGGGATCAAAACCGTGTGTGTGTCTGGTGAACCATCAAAAGGAACGAGGCGTCAGAGGACCACTCACTGTCTTGGTTCGCGAACCACCGGGCAACGACAACAGCCTTGTTTTCCGCAACCATGGCGGACAGCAAGAGCTCAGACAGCATCCGGGCTGGAAATGACCAGTCGTACGGCCACCGCCCTCGCGTTAACGTGTAGTGGTCACCAAGCTGACTCTTTTTTTTTTACCGACCGAACAGCAGCGACTCCAAGGGTTCTCCCGGTCTTCATCTTGAGAAGGGCATTTCGCACACGGAAAATGTGGATCTCAACTCCAACCTCGAAGCCAGGTGAGCCATGATGATCAGCCCATGGAAATTTATTTAAGCTGATGAGACTTACGCGTTTCTCCCCACGAATAGGATCAGAAACCCGTTGGAAGGCATCCCGCGAGATGAGCTCATGAGCCGCGTCGAGGTATTCGCCCAGGAGAAGGGCTTGACGGAACATGTGGCCCTGCTTCGAAAGGGCGCCCTCGTGGCTCAGGATCCCAATGCGTATGACGATATCACCGGGCCCGAGGCCCTGAACGAGGAGGAGAAGGCGGCTCTCCGCAAGGAGGTCGAGCACAAGTGGCGTCTTCCGACGAAACTCTTCCTGACCATCGCAACTTGCTCTATCGGCGCCGCCGTCCAGGGCTGGGATCAGACGGGCACCAACGGCGCAAACATCTTCTTTCCTGCTGTCTACGGTATCGGAGGCAAGAGCACGCACGATACCATCCTCGTCGGTCTCGTCAACGCTGGCCCTTACATCGGCAGCGCTTTTATCGGCTGCTGGCTCTCGGACCCCATCAACAACTATCTCGGTCGCCGCGGTGTCATTTTCGTCTCGGCTCACTTCTGTCTTTGGCCTGTCATCGGTTCCGCATTCTGCCACACCTGGCCGCAGCAGCTGGCTTGTCGACTTCTCATGGGCATCGGCATGGGTGTCAAGGCCTCCACGGTGCCCATCTACGCCGCCGAGAACTCGCCTGCCGCTATTCGTGGTGCTCTTGTCATGTCTTGGCGTGAGTTTTGCGTTATCCAATTGCTGCTTGGAGAGAAGTGAAGGCTGACGAGCAACTGCAGAGATGTGGACGGCATTTGGTATTTTCCTCGGGACCGCCTTCAATCTCGCCGTCTGGAACACGGGTGAAAACATTCGATGGCGCCTGATGCTGGGTGCGTATTTTTTTCTTCTTTTTTTCTTCTTTTCTTCTTCTTTTTTTTCAGTTGAAGGGCGCGGCGAATGCTATGTAGTATATGTCAGCTGTGACGAAGCTGCTAACCCGCGACGCTCTACAGGTGCCCCCTTTCTCCCTGCTGTGCCGCTGCTCTGCCTCATCTACCTCTGCCCCGAGTCGCCCCGCTGGTACATGAAGAAGAACCGGTACGCAAACGCCTGGGACTCGATGATTAAGCTCCGCAACCATCCGCTGCAGGTCGCCCGCGATATCTTCTACATCCACTCGCAACTCGAACTCGAGATCCAGCTCCTTCGCGACAGCTCTTACGCCCAGCGCTTCGTCGAGCTCTTCACCATTCCCCGCGTGCGCCGCGCCACTCTCGCCGCCTTCACCGTCATGATCGCCCAGCAGATGTGCGGTATCAATATTATTGCGTTCTACTCCACCACCGTCTTCAAGGACAACGGATCGGATGACTTCCAGGCTCTTCTCGCGTCGTTCGGCTTCGGGTTGATCAACTGGGTGTTTGCATTCCCGGCCTTCTGGACCATCGACACATTCGGCCGGCGGTCGCTGCTCCTGTTCACTTTCCCGCAGATGACGTGGACGCTCCTCGCGGCGGGCCTGTGCACGCTGATGCCGCTCAGCACGGCGCGCACGGCGCTCGTGGCCCTGTTCGTCTACCTCTTCGGCGCCTTCTACTCGCCCGGCGAAGGGCCCGTCCCCTTCACCTACAGCGCCGAGGTGTTCCCGCTCTCGCACCGAGAAGTCGGCATGGGCTTCGCCGTGGCGACGTGTCTGTTTTGGGCTGCGGTGCTGGGCATGACGTTCCCCTTCCTGCTCGAGTCGGCGGGCACGGTGGGCGCCTTTGGCTGCTACGCCGGGTTCAACGTGGTCGCCTTCCTCATGATCTTCTTTTGGGTGCCCGAGACGAAGCAGCGCACCCTGGAGGAGCTCGACTACGTGTTTGCCGTCCCCACCGGCAAGTTTGCCAGGTACCAGCTCACCGTGGCGTTGCCGTGGTGGATCAAGCGCTGGGTGTTTTGGCAGCGCAATGCCGAGCTGAAGCCGCTGTATCATTTTGATCAGGAGAAGAGGGCCAAGAAGCAGGGGGCGTCGTCGGCGGACGGCCTGCAGATGGAGGATAAAAAGGTTGAAGATCGTCTGTAAAGGGGTGTTTGGGTGCCGTTGTCGGTGGTGAGGATGAAACACCTTTGGATCGTTGGGGAGGGTTGGATCCAATGTATCGGCTGGCATGTTGGCTTGTTTGAACCGCCAAGTGGATGGATGTCGGTTTTTGCCTTTCTCGCCTACGGGCCCCAAGAATGGCTTGGGAATTTACACGCTTGATACCGTTTTGCCAATCTGGATTTGGTTGTGTGTCAAACGAAACGTTGTAGTGCCGTGGTGATCTCATTAACATTGCAATGTCCCCCCCCTCGGGATCACACCTGAGACTTCCGTCCTCGCTCTCCTCACAAGCTCCCAAGGGCGTTATATTCGTACCTCATACACTCAGGCGAATGACCCCGTACCTATAAATATATCCCTAGGATCACTAGGGCGGGAAGATACCACCCAGATCCCTCTTACTCCCTATATATCGATATATTTGCTGAGAAACTTTCCGTGCCAAAAATGGCAGATACGCTGTATGGGGTTATCTTCTACAGTCAAGCGTCTGCCTGCAACCTCACCCTACAAACTCCATAATCCGCCATCCTGAATTGACAACATTATCATTAACTTCCCATCCAATACAGTGACCCTGTATTGCTGTGCTTTCCATAGGTTATGAGCCCTCTCTTTTTCCCCAAATACAGAAGACGGCGATTTGAAGATTATCAACAGCTTCTTGCACATCCAAGAACGGGATCTCGTCGGGGTGGCCACAAGCCCCCTACCCTATATACCCTAACCGTATGGGAACTGGGCCAGGTCGGTGTCGATGCCGCAGAAGCGGGGACGCATGCTGGTAGTGCTCTAGGGTTGTCTCGATGGTTGGGGACGGGTCAGCTAGCCCAATACATTATTGCTAAGCCGAGGGGATAATTTATTGTGAGGCGCTGGAGCAGGCCTTTCTCACGGTTTGTCAGGGAAGGGGACAGAAAATAGCTAGATTAACAAAGTCGATAACTGGTTCTTCTCAAACCAGAGGGTTCAAGTAATCAAAATCAAGCCATCACTCATACACACTAGACACCAACCGTGATCCTTTGATAAGCAAAGGGGATGAGGAATTGAGTACAAGTTCTGATTACCGGATGGCTCGTGTTGGGATTGGCACGCCAGCTCCAATCAATCAGTGCCCGTTAGTCTGGGGGAGTCTGTAGGGGTCGTAGCTCAGGGGATTAGGGCAAGGTTAGTACTAGTACTGGGAGCAATTCCGTCACAGTAACAACAAAGAGAATGACAAGAGAAGCAACGTAAGATTCGAGAAGACTCTTCTATAATATATCACGAGACTGGCTGTGTGAGAACTAGGTTCCCCACCAACCCTTCACCTGCTTGTCGGCCTCTTGCGTGACCTGCCCTCTGCGACGGAGGATTCTCTCAAACCATGCGTGACTTCCTCTAATTTAGATTTCGCTCAGCCCGGCGGACTTAGCTCGAGGTATCCTCGTCTGAAAGCTCTCAAAAGAAATGAACCCCGAATCACGGCTTCTGCGTCGGGATTCGCAACCTCGGTGCTCCCAAGATCTACCAACCATTATTAACCCTCCCTCAGAGGCTCAGAGTGTCTAATATTCAAGTTACAAGTGATAATCCTGTGGACTCGTCACCACAACGCCGCGCCTCACCCACACATCGTCAATGCCCATGTCCTCCCGGCCGCTGATTCGAAGAACATGGTTGGTCAGCTCTGAAATCATTGAGAAACAGCGAAAAAACTTACTCATCCTTGAGGTTGACAAACGGCTCCGTGTCACCAGCAGCAGTATTCGGATTCCGAAAGATGACATTGCGCGTCTAGGTCATTTACATCTTTCTGTCAGTCATGCCATGCTCCCAGACCCTCAGGAAAAATTAAGAAGGAAAAAAGAAAAAGAAAACACTGACCAGCCCCAAAGTCAAATGAATCCCCGCCGGCGCCACGCTCAACCTCTCCGCGGGCTCCGCCCCCGCCAGCAGACTGGCGATGTTCCTGGCCGCGACCGCGGCCTGCACCGCCCCCGGCCTGGCCGCCTTGTGCGCCCCGGTGTCGGCGATGTCGCCCACCGCGAAGAGATGCGGGTACCGCGGGTCCCGGAACTGCAGCGTCGGCCGCACGCGGACGAAGCCGTTTTCCGGGTTGAGCAGGGAGTCCGGGGAGGAAGGGTCCAGCCCGGCGAGGAACCCGTTGTTGGGCGTCTGTCCCGTGGCTTGGATGGCTAAGTCCGCTGGGAGGGTTCGGCCGTCTTGGAGGTGGACTTGGAATGGCTGCTTGTTTTCGTTGTTGTTGATTTTGTTATTGGGGAATCCGCCTGGGGGTACAACAACGCGGCTCCCTGTGACGAGGTTGATGTCTAGGGCTCGGAAGCGGTCTTTGATGAGGTTGCTGAGCTGCTCGTGGTAGACGGGCATGAGCTGGTGACGGGAGTGGACGAGGGTGATGTTTTTCGCGGGGTAGATCTCTTTGAGGTCGCAGGCCATCTGGACGCCGACGGCGCCGCCGCCGATGATGACGATGGAGTGTGCGGATTGGATGCCGTGCTGGTAGGTCTGGAGGTAGCGGACCGAGGGCGGCTTGTCGTCGTCGGGCATGGTCCCCGGCGCGGCGAGGCGGGTGCCGGTGGCGACGACGAGGAAGTCAAAGGGGATGGTGCGGGAGCCCTGCCATTCCCTGTCGAGGGTGAGGCTGTGGGGTTGGAGGGAGACGGCTCGCGCGCGAGCGACCTGGTGGCGGAGGGGCCCGGGTGATTCGGAGAAGACTGCCGAGAGGGGGATGAATGCCTTGTGTTCGTGTCCGGGGCTGATGGCGAAGCGGGGCTTGAATGTGGTGAGCATGAAGCCCCAGCAACAGAGCGAGGGCATAGGCTAGGCTTACAAAGGCAAACAGGTGATGGAAATGACTGTGAGGCTCGACGAGGAGGACCTGGGACAGAAGTGGCGTTAGGCAATGTGCAACAAGCGTGCCACCCCAGGGCGAGACTCACACGATGTGTCGCAGGAAGCAGACTGGCAAGCTCCTTGGCCGTGTTCTGCACGATCGGGTTGTTAGCGAACCTCCAAAGGCATGAATACCCATTCGACTTCTTGATAAAGACGCGTCTTTGCATTGCTAAATCAAACTCACCACGCCAACATACGAGCCACCAAGAACCACGACATTTCGAAGCGCCGCGACCATTCTGGCTGCTTAGATGTTCTGTGGTCTTCCTGCCTAATTCAATGGTATTATTTAGGGACGATCCGGGATGTGACAAGAATCGAAGAAAGGAGGAATATTATACAGAATGTCGTTCGAGGTGCTAATAGGACAAGAACAAAATCAACAAATCGCTGCTGGCGGAAAACAATCCTGTTAGGTTTGAGGAGAACGGCTTATAATACGAGGAGTGAATGAGTGGCTTTATCAGATTTTCAGATCTGATAAACCCCTGACACACAGGTACGTACATTAGCCCGGGCCGGGATGCTGCCCCTCGGGGCTCGGCGCTACCGTAGATCTCCGAGCTTGGAGTGGAGAACCCGGCCCGGCAGAGCGGGACACAGGGAGAAGGTTGAGCCTGAGCGGATTAACAAGGGGCCATCTCGATTTCTGGAGAGCCTCATGGGAGATTGCGAGGCGACCGTTCCGAGGTGATGATCCGGTTGTGTGTCCGACATGGAATAAGAATCACCTCACGAAATACTAGTGAGTAGTGACTAGCCATGATCATTTCTAGCACTGACTAATTATATCATCCCCCCAGAATGGTGCTTTGCCGTACAGTTGGCTCCGCCTAGGCGCCGTCCGCTCTAATTAGCCTGGGTGACACCGAAGCTTGTTTGCGCCGCGAAGTCCGTCGTCCGAGTCGGGGACGCCGCGGGCGGGGAGGCACTCTATCTACGGTCGCATCTCGGAATTATGCATTGCGGTCAGTGTCCCGGCGGAAATGGGTGCTCGTGATGGATAACTTCGGAGAGTGCAGGATCAAGCTAAGGCGCACGTGTGGCCAGAGACTCGTTGGAAAGGAATCAATCTCCGCTCGACGATCTGGCTCGGGCGCTTCCAGACGCGTTCGGAGAGGTATGTACTGTAGTCTGCCCGTTACGCCCTCAGGAACTCACACACAGCCCTCCCCCATCTCACACCTCCCTTGTATACCCACATGCCAGGGGCATTCCCTGCCTTCAGCCCCTCGATGGCCTCCGCAAGCTGGAATCCGAGACCCTCGGCCTTGATGTCATCCAGCCGGTACAGATACGTCTTGAAGCTGAAGAGGATCGCCTGCGTCTCGGGAAGCCGCGTCACTGTCTGCAGCTCCACTCTGAACCTCGCCTCCTCAGCATCAATGCCCGTCTCTTCCTCAACCTCGTCGCCGACATGGACGTGGTTTCCGCTCGGCGCATACAGTCTGGAGTGAGTTTGCACCGCCCACTATCATGATTGAAAACGTCAGATTCATGCCAACACCCGTAATTTGATTACCGAGGTGCACTACGCACGAGGGGTGATCATTGACGGAAAAAAAGAAAAAAAAAAGAAGAAAAGAAAGAAAGAGAAAAAAAGAGAGAAACCAAAAACGTACATTCATCCTCTTGACCGGCTTCCCGGCCTCCAGCCGCGCAAAATGCCTCTCCATGCTCGCCCCAATCTTCTCGTACGCCGGCACCGGCGCATGGATCTCGGCAAGCCTCTTGCCCAGCTTCTCCGACGGGTCGAACCCCGAGGGGTGGCAGCAGACGAAGGCCACGGCACGGTGTGCGCCGTTGTCTTTGTCGCGCAGCAGCAGGAACATGTCGTCCTCTACTGTCTCGCCCAGGATTCGGAGCATCTCGGATGGCGAAGGCGGCGGCGGTCGGAGGGGAAAGGTGGCGTTGGTGACGTTGTTGCGGAACAGTGTCTGGGCTGGTCCGTCGGTACTGGAGGTCTGGATGAGAGCGAACATGGTTGGGTATCGTGCGGGTAGGTAGGTGCCGAGGAGGTACGAGTACAGTTCTTTGACGGGGCCGCGGCCCGACGGGATTGCGCCGAGCACGGTGGATGTGTGGTCGGCTATGATCTGGCGGCGGGCGGTCACTCGGTCGCGGTAGTTGCTGTCCACGACGATGAGATCTGATGGGCTGCTGTTTTGAATGGCTGGCCATTCCCGAATTATTAAAACGTGAGCACGCTTACTCGAGTAACGGCCTCACGCGCCCCGACCCTTGGCTCCAGCTTGGCCGCATGTGTGGAAGATTGAAATCATTGAATAAATATGTTCATACCCATTGTGATGTGATATGTCGGTTTGAACGGCCTCAGCGTTGCTGGCGGTGTGCTTGTCCAATCAAAATCCGGGAGAGACTCGATCGCCGGCTTCGATGCGGGGGGGTTGCTGTCTTGGTTTGTCTCTCCATTCTCGAAGGGAGCAGCAGTGGGCTCTTTGGAATCACGGAAGGAGGAGAGTGCACTCGCTGCCCTGCGCCGACGAGCGATTCGCATAGCCCCCACCAAAACAGATAGCGCAACTAGTGCAAACACAAATAGAGACGCCATTTTGAACAATAATTAGGGAGTTATGGGAAATTCTGATTCCTCCACGCAAAATCCCAACAAGGTCAAGCAAGTGTTTCGTTCATTCGTTGTGACAATCGAGGGGAAATTCCCTGGATTTGGCCCTGATCCGGCAACGTCAAGTAACCTCCTCCGAGACTTGGATCACACGGCCAATGGAAGCGCTTTCCGGCGGTATACCGGGGCCCCAATGACAGGCGGCCAGCTGGATCTCCACCTTGTTACAGTAGTTAGTGTGCACTGCCACTGCAGCTTACGATCGCCGTTGGTCACCCCGACATCCCGAGGGTTCATCATTTCACCCAACCTCGAGCCAACCTAGTTGATATCAAAACACTAGTGTCTTTTTTTTTTTTATAAAAAAAAGAAGAGAGAGAAAAAAGAAAAGAAGAGTCCACCTCGCTTTGAACCTCACCATCCCTTCATTCATTCACCCACCCGTTTTACAAGTTCCAACCCTCGTATAAACAATCCCCTCCCCATCATGACAAACCTCACCCTCAAAGACCTCGACCCCGCGCCCGACACAGGCGGGCTCACGCATCTCGACCCGATCCCGTCCTACGAGGAATCCATCGCCGCCCCGCGGCCCAACGCGCTCCAAATCCTCGGCGCCACCTGGGGCGGCGTCACCGTGACGCCCAACCTCCAAGCCCTCGTCGGCGACACCGACCGGCTCACCCTGGACCTGCGCACGCTGTACCAGACCCTCACGCCGGACCCGGCCCCGGGCAAGACCAAGGTCCTGACCGTGCTCTACCGCTTCGACGACGACGACGACCTCGAGGCGCGCCTGCTCTGCGTGCCCGAGGACGCCCAGCCCCCCAAGGTAGTCATCAGCCGGCACGCGGCCGTGCAGCAGGTGTCGCACGGGCGGGACAGCCGGATGCTGCACGCGAAGCTGGAGCGGCCGTGGCGGGCCGGCCCCCAGGGCGAGGTGGACATCCTGGCGGTGGTGTACGGGCCGAAGCGGATCGAGACGCCCGGGGTGCTGTCCGTGTTGGCGAACCACTTCGAGGGCCGGTGGGGACAGGTGCGCATGACGAATGCGTTTTTCCTGACGGACCCGTGGCCGTGGAAGCAAAAGTCGTGGACCGTGTACTTTCGGTTCGTTGGGTCCAAGAGGGTGCAGGTGGTGACCGGGTGGGAGGACGGGGCCTTGGAGGTGCCGTGGAGTAGGCATTATTAGGTATGTACTGTCGCCAAGTGACCGGGCGTGAGTGGGAGATTCGTAGGGGGTGACCAGATTTTTGTTAGTTTGTCGTCACTACCTGGTTTATGTCTAGGGTAATTATGTTGTTGGTTTGGTTTGGTTTGGGGGGGGGGGGGGGAGGGGAGAACGCCATGTTTGTGTTTAATCACTGCAAAACCAAGCAAACCTACAAGAGGACAAAAGTTATATTTCAATGATACTTTCGTTACTCAACGCAACCTAAATATTACATCGTAGATCGATACGGCGAAAAAGGAGCCGGGGCCACCGAGATGCCGATGCTCACGCAAATCCGCCCCACGGCCACACCCCTAACCAACCGTCTCGGCCCCCTACCGCGGCGATGGCCCCCTATTAGTTCTCCCCCCCTCCCCCCCCCCCCCGCGGCTGCCGTGGCCACCGCATCCGTCGCGCGGCCATCCGAAGACGGCCGGCGCAGAAAACGGGCGTGTGCAGTAGTTCAGGGGAGGCGTGAATGTTTAGGACGGAGTGTGAGTTGTATCATCATCATCATCACCATCATCCTGGCGTCGCGTGTGGGTGAATGGGATCTTGGTGGCCTGTGATGCGTTGGTGACGAACCGGGTGGTGAAAGATTCGGGGAGGGTACTCGGGCGTTTCTGAAGAGTTCGAGCGTTTGGGGGAGGGAGTTCGAACAGTTCAAGCTGACCTATTGATGTTGCCCTAAAACACACACACACCTCACTTCTAGAGAGTTTGCGCAATGGGAGTGAACTTATCAACCTGTCTTGTCGTCCAGGAGAGACTCCGCAAATGCTCTAACAGCTTCTCGTAATGTAGAGGCCACATTGCGTTGCGCCCAGAAATGGTTCGCACTAGACACCTCGTGGGCACGGAACTTGGAGTCTTGCACGGCCTCGAGACGGGATGCCCAGCTCCGGAGCTTCCGCACAGGCACAAAACCATCACGGTCGCCATAGATGGCAAGAGTTGCGTTTTGCACCAATTTCTGCTCTGCTTCGGCGTGGGCCGAACCCGCAGGAGCGGCCGGCTCCAACGTGTTGGACGACGCGACCTCATTGCCAGTCCTCGAGGAGAACCGAGCCCACGCCTTCCCAGGCGCACCAAGCAGCGGCGGGAGTGACATTGTGGCCAAATGTGTCACAATCCCCTGCAGCGGCGAGACGAGCAAGTACGCCGGACGATATGTGATCCGGCCGGGAATCGGGAGCAAGTGAGCAGGGGCGTGCTCAGAAACTCCATCCGAGTCCCGAGGCGCATGTCCCCGTCCACTGTCGGTCCGCCGATGCCCCTTCCTGGTCCTTGCCATGAGTTCTGCAACGCCATGTCGAATGGTCTCTTCAAACTCAGCCGACCGAGAGCGACGCGACTCGTGGCTCTTACGACCTTCTTCGTCTCCCCCTACGCGCAGTCCAACGTGCTTCCGAGGAGACGCTGGCCGAAGATGGTCGGCGGCGGCTTCCCTTGCGTTAGCCAAAACAGTGTTCTGCATCTCGGCCAAGTGCTGTGCGCGCAGTCGGATCTCGGCAGCCGGGGCTCCGCATTCCGGGGTGTTGAACAAGGCAACAGTAGTCTCGAGGCAGGGGAGTTGGGATGTGATCATGGCGCCGTAGGAATAACCTCCCAGCAACAGGACCGGCGTGGCAGCCCCTGTAGGTTCCGGCGAACTTGGGGTGGGCGGCCGTATGTGAATCGCTGATGTCGCCTCACCATCGGCGCCTGTCTCTCCGTCGTCGTTACATGAGCTGTTTGTTCGGCTCAGCGTCGGCTGCCTGAAGGGATCGAGGAAATGCACGTAGTGTGACACGAAGCCGACAACCGACATGTAGTCGGATCGCTCGGCCTTGGCCGTCCATGAAGTTCTGCCGGCAGACCCATGTGCGCCTCTACGTCGGGATAGGGGTATCAGTTGGTCACTGTGCACGCAGCAGCTTGTAGCAGCTGACGGCGGGATGTAAAGGGCCATCCGAACCTGAAATTGAAGGTGCCGACGAGAAAGCCCAGCCGCAGCAAGGTGCAGGCGACGATGTCGACAATGGGGTCATCATAACAGCCCCCTAGGGGTGCGTATGGGTGTGCAATAATGGCGGCATGCTTCAGCCAGGCTGGTGCGTTGGGAGACGCGGCCAGGGAGTGCGGGTGGTAGACGCGACAATCGACCGGAAGCCCGTCATGGAGACTCGGGATGGTAAATGTCAAGCTTGGCTTCGGGAGCATTAGCAGCGTTGCAAAATCGGCGTCTGCTGCCATCTTGGCCGACATTTCATGGAGACCTGGGGGGATTGCGGCCCAGAGGGCAGCGAACAAACCCGTCACCTCGAGATGTCAAATTGCAGGCATGTGAAGGCGACGCGTGTGCTTCGAATTTGGCTTTGTGCACCAGCCCTGGGCGTTCAGTGCACCCCAGCAGCCGCAGCCCGCCCGAGCCTGCCGGTGCTAGTGTGGGAACACACCCCCACTCCTTCCGGCCGAGGACACTGCCAACAATCCCCAGACCCCCACACTCCTTACTTCGCGCTTAATTTACTTCGTACCGCTGTTGTTTTTCCGCGACGGGATCACGACCTGACTCTACCCAAGCAATGCCCTTTGACTCCAACTTTGCACATTTCAAGCACTTGTTTCATCAAATCATCCGTCATACATCTTATTCTCTCGAGCCTGATTTTTCCCACCCCGCGTATTTCTTTCCTAAGGCAAGCGGAAGAATTGGTAACACCCGACTTTACATAATCTCAAAGCTATGGAAACCCGACTCTCCGGCGACTTCTGACAACTATGCAGATATGCCTCATAGGAGACCAATGCAAAGGCAGCATTCGGTAGCGGAGTCATGTCGTGCTACACAGGATTGCCGGCATGACCAGCCACCAGCACCGCATGACCCCGCATCAACTCCAACATGTGAAAAATTGGGGATTCAGGTGGGAGCGGAAGAGGGCACTGTTCGTGAATCGCACAGTATCCACTGTCTGGAGATTCCGGGAACATCCCAACTCTGGCTCCATTCAAGCCATCGATCACACCCTCCCAAACAGAACCTGTCCTTCTGGACGATTCTCTCAGTCTCAGCATGACCAGAAAACTGGCCCTGAGTCCCAGCAACCCACCACTCGGCCACACCGCCTCCGACGGGGTCGGGGCGGCTGAAGTATGTGCTACACCTGACGGTCTGAGTGAGCTGACAAGCACTACCTGGTATTGTATGAAGAGGGTTGCACTCCTACATTTACAGTATCTAATATATGACCTATCAGGTCCGCCTGAATGGGATGTGGCGACTGCGTTACCCTCTGAGGATCAGGACCTTGCATCCTTCTTCAACTACTGTACTACATACATAGTATGTAGTCAGAGGAACTTCGTGGCGGCTACACCCGACTGCCACCTTGCCTTTCCTGCACTCCTGTAACATGTAACATCACAGGCTTTGAGGTGCCCCGTCCCTGTCGCCGTGACCGCATCGCCTGCGCATCCCTCACACAAGATTGGCTGTGGGCTGGCCCACTGGACCCCATGCACCCGCAGTCCCAGATGCCGCAACCCAGGCAGCCAATTAGGGGGCTCTGAAGCGCCTTCCCCACGATTTTGTTGTCACTGCCCACCGCCCTTCCGAGATGCAATGTGGGGTGCCCCACGCTACCCCTTTCCTTGTTTAGATCCACGAGACGGGTCTTTGCATTTCGTCAGGTGGTCTTTGGCCGTTACTCGCTGGATCCGCGCATCAATGAGGCAGAAAAAGACCGCGTGGTGGCTCTCTTCACTATTCCTTTTTCTTTCTTACTATCCTCAATAATATCAACTTCCTCTTTTGTATGTACCTACCTTAATACTTTGACTGCACGACATATTCAGCGATCAATCGGCCAACGCGAGCGCGCCTACCTGACTGGCCCCCCACGAAAGCGAAGCAGGCGATACGTCATACTGAGCCACCACGGCTCCTTGGATCGCCGTGATCCACCCCTCGCTGATCACAAAGACCTTGGTGTTTCATGAATCCAGCTCCGGCTCTCGAGTAGAATATTTATCACGACCCCGGCAACTAGCCGCAGGAGGAGGCTTGCGCCCTCTTCATTCATCCCCCACCCCCCATGATCGCCGATATGCCAAATGTTCTTGTCATTGGACCTCGCGCCGTCCACACCAACAATGCGCCGCTCCTCGACCCCATCAAAAATAGGAAGACAAAGACGTGCCACAGCCATGGCCCTCCCCAGGTTTCGCGACTGGTCCAAAGCGCCAGTAACTTGGTTCTGTCGTGGCGAGATGGTCTCTCAGAGTCGGAGCGTGCGGACAAGAGGAGGACGGAGGAGCGCAGTGTGATACTCGCTGCCCGCATGCAAAATGTGAGCTTCCACGACCGTCATCAGCAAAGATAAGCCGCTGACACCAGTGCTGCGACAGGCTCCTACGCTTAAGGAATGGGAGGCTGCCGCCAGAGAGCTCGACCATATCGAGGGCAACAATGAGTGGAAACTCGACGATTCGATTGGCGACTCCGGATACCGGCCAGATTTAATTCGCGCCAAGCTGAGAGCCCTGGACACGGCCCGGACGGATTGCGACATAAGCGCCATGATGTATCTAATCAGGACTGCGCTGTCGCGCGACGTCGGCGGCATGGGGAGTGTGGACCTTTACCGTCACTCCTATGTTGGCACAAAAGCCCTGATTGAGCGCTACGTCAATTCGGCTCTCCAAACCATCGAGTCGGTTGTCGACCAGAGCATCTCCCGCACCGACCTAGACCCTAGAGAGTTGCTAGAAGAGATGGTCTACGCCAGGCAGAGCTTTGGGAGGAGCGCCCTGCTTCTAAGCGGAGGTGCTACATTTGGCATGGCGCATATCGGCGTGCTCAAGACCTTGTATGAGCAACGGCTACTCCCGCGCATCATCTCGGGTGCATCTGCCGGATCCATCGTCTGCGCCGTCCTGTGCACCCGCAAGGACGAGGAAGTTCCCTCCCTGATCAAAGCGTTTCCGTTTGGCGACTTGGGAGTATTCGAAGGCGAAAACGAGAGCATCAAAGACCATCTCCGCAACCTCGTGACCATGGGTAGCTGGTCCGACATCTCGAACTTGACTCGTGTGATGCGGTCGTGGCTGGGCGATGTGACGTTCCGGGAGGCTTACAACCGGACGCGGCGCATATGCAACATATGCGTGTCTTCCTCATCCATCTACGACGTACCGCGGCTTCTCAATTACGTCACTGCCCCCAACGTGTTGATCTGGTCGGCCGTCGCCGCCTCGTGTTCCGTGCCCCTCGTCTTCCAAGGCCATCCCTTGCTGATGAAGCACCCAGTCACGGGCACCCATGAACCCTGGATTCCCAACCCGCAGCATTTCATTGATGGTTCCGTCGACAACGACCTTCCCATGACGCGCCTCGCTGAGATGTTCAACGTCAACCACTTCATCGTCTCGCAGGTCAACCCGCACGTCGTCCCGTTCCTCCCCAAGGATGAGGAGATTGTCCCCGGCAAACTACATCAGAATTGGGCGTCTCAAGAAAGCCGCGATTGGTTTAACACCGTAACATCAATCGTCAAGGAGGAGACCCTTCACAGGATGCAATTCCTAGCCGAGATGGGCATCTTTCCGAACACGCTCACCAAGCTCCTCTCTGTCATGAGCCAGAAGTACTCGGGCGACATCAACATCCTCCCCGAGATTCAGCTGAGCGATCTCCCGCTCATCCTGACAAACCCCACCCCAGACTTTATGCTGCGCAACTGCTTTATCGGCGAGCGTGCAACGTGGCCGAAGATGAGTCGCATCCGCGACCGGCTCGCTATCGAACTCGCCCTAGACCAGGCTGTGCACACCCTACGAGCCCGCGTAGTCTTTAGTAAGAGCCAGGTTGATCTCCGCCGGGCCATGGGCGTGTGCAAGCCTGCGTCGTACAAGCCCACCAACACCAACCGGCAGGGCGCGGATCGCAGCCCGTCAGGCGGCGCCGTGCGCGTCGCCCAGCCTCTCAACTCGGGAGAGGTCACCCCGTCGGAGGAGCGAGCCTTTGGCCAGCGCAGAAGCTCCGCGGCGAGCATCCAACTTGTTGCGGCCAGGCACAAGAACCTGTTTTTCCAGGGCCCTGAGGATGACCAGTCGGACGACGACGAGCAGCTAGAGCTGAAAACGACGATGTCGTGGGCTCTGCGCGAAGCCAGCCGCCGCGGCGACACCGGCGATGCCAGCAATATTGGCACTGTGAAGCCGCCGCAGCTGAAGAGGAACGCAAAGAGCCATGGACATATGCGGGCCGGGGAACCGGCCGATTTTCAGCTCGGGGACGAGCTTCGGCCGTCGGCAGCGGCGGACAGGTTCCCATGGCTGGCGCGCCGAGCTGAGGAAGGCTCGAACCAGGTGGAGACCGTGGGTGATGATATTAACGCCGCTCCTACCTCTACCGCATCCGGGTTCTTCATTGGTATAGAAATCAATCCGCCTCCCGAGGATGAGGGAGCGGCGCAGGCTTCAGATGGCGAGCTGGCGAGCGATGCGGATCCGTATGCGGCGGCAGCCACTGGTAGTCATGGGACCAGGACGCCGAAGAGGGAGTTGCCATCTAAACTGCGGTATTCGGAGTCGTGAGTTCAAATGCGTTGGGGGCTACGGTTTTGGTTTGGGGCGAAGGGGGGGGGGGGGGGGGGCATTTGGCTTGGTTGTCTGGCGCGTTTGGAGGAGAGTTTCGGCAGAAGGTGGGCATGGATTGGAAAGGGGCGGCTTATGTCATTGGGGTAATGCATGGATACCCAGTTACAGCATAACGGCTGTCCAATGCAGCGTTGGACAGCAATCTGAGGGTCGAGAACGTGAAGGCATACAGGGTATGGAAGAGCGGATGGATAGAGGATGCTTGGACAGCAGGATAGTCTCGGAGGCCACCTAGAAATTGAGCAAACCACTATTCTAGCACCTAAAAAGGAATTGTTTAGTATGGGTTATCAAGAACAGATTGAGTTAGTCTTATTCTGCCATGAGAGTAGGATGATGATACTTCTTATTCATAAGCGCTACGAGTTTACGCTAAGGGTTGAGTTGAAATCCGGCTGGCTATGTGGTTTCCCATGGTGAATATTAGCCTGGCCCGGGTGAAGCTGGTCAACAACAGGCCAAGTTGGTATTCAAAGGCGGGACGATTGCCGAACGGCTAGGCCCGGCTGTATTTATCCTGGAACTTGAACTAGGCCCCGACAGACACTTGTAATACGATTCTGTCGGTCTCGCAAGGCAGGAGTCGGAAATGTCTCCGAGTAAACCGCTCTTGTTGCTACCCCGCCGTTTCCTGCACTCAACTCGACTCCATTGATGTTCCTTTAGGTATCGTCAGCCCACACGAGCAGACCTCAGTTTACCTAAAATCAACAAGTATAAACTTCCTGTCTCACATTGCACCTTCACCCTAGAGCAGGCGGAAACCATGGCCGAAAAGCAGTTCACCCCAAGGTTTCGCACCGACATCTACCCCTTCATCTACCCTTCCAAATTCAGGGCTTCGCTCCAGGACAAGGTTGCCATCATCACGGGTATGCCACTCTCCTCTTATCTACAGGTGTTCTAATCCATGTTCATGTGACTCGTACAATCAAACTTGGAAACCGACCTCTGATTCCGAAAACCAGGTGCCGCAGGAGCCATAGGCCAGGGCCTGGCCGAGTCATTTGCTGTGGCGGGCGCCAAGCTGGTGCTGACATACAACAATACGCCGCCACCGCCTGAATTGAAGGAGAGATGTTTGAAGTTCGGCGCCGCCGGGGTGGAATTTGTCAAATGCAATGTTGCCGAATTGGAGGGATGTGAGGAGCTTGTTCGACAGGTGAGTTTTTTTTTCTGCGTGCCGGATTCGGCTACCTCTACACCGAGGAGGTTCTGTGATTTGCGTGAACAAGTGATGAAATGAGAAAAAGGGGTAAATTAGGCGACTGACGAGCATATTGCACCTAGGCACTTGATTTTCATGGGAGGGTGGACATTCTCATCAACAACGCTGGCGCCAACGGCCTGGGACCGGTAAGATTATAATTTTTTTTATTTTTTTTAAACCGCTGGCTTGAGACTCCAAAATAAAACTCTGACAGAAACACCGCTCAGATGTACGCCCAAGACCCTCGCCACTTCATCAAAGACATCGCTGTCAACTTCCACGGCCCGTACTACCTGATGAGACTGCTACTCCCCAAGTTCCGCGAGCAACGCAGTGGATGTGTGCTCAACATCGCGTCGCGCGCGGGGACCGTCACCATCCCCTACAGCACGAGTTACTGCGCCAGCAAGGCGGCATTGATCAGCCTGACGGCATGCACGCAAAAGGAGGTAGATGTCGAGGGGCTGGACGATGTGCATTTGTATTCGCTGCATCCCGGGGGCATCAAGAGCGCCATGACGCTGAAGAGTATGTATCTTTTTCCTGTCACTGAATTCGCCATTAACTACTTCACGTTGATTGCCTACCTAACCAAAAAAAAAAATTTGAACAGAATACGCCCAAGAATCTGTCGCCTCCCTACCGCCACAAGCCCACGCCTTCTTCGCCAACCAGCTCGACGTCTACAACGACTCGCCGTACCTCAACGGCATGGTTTGTGTCGCGTTGGCGACAGGCGTCGGCAAGAGCGTGCTGAGGGGCAAGTACTTTGACGTCGGACAGGACCTGGAAGATGTGCTCGCGCAGGCGGAGGTGCTGAAGGCCGAGCCGGATTTGTACTCGCTGCATACCAGCTTCCTGGGCGAGTTGACAAACGCCGGGATGCCGCCTGGAGGGTATCACGCCGAGGAAGTGAAGTTTGCATTCCCTGGGTTTTAAGGTTACGATTTGGAAATTTGGGGCGGTTGTAAAGTTGGCTGCTGAACTGTGAGAGCATGGAAGAATTAGAGCGCTCAAATACCGTTTCCTACAGATTGCTGAGATGAGCATCGGTAGGAGATTCGTATGAGGTGCATGCCGCCCCAACTATCCAAGAAATCAAAGGCCTGGACAGAGTGCAGCTATATAAAGTGTGTTGTAAATGCAAGTTCCCAACAAGAAACACACTCTGTTGTGTTGAGATCTCTCGGTTGCGCGCGGATTCAGAATTGCGATGCTGATCAACTCCCTTTTGAGAAAAAATGTTCCCTGGAACTGGGATGTCGCGGCTCTATTTTACAAGCCTGCGTTTCGATTCTTCGTGCTAATGGGCAACTCATGTCTTGACTTCCTCCCGAAAATATTCCCTCCACTTGGGGCAATGTAACAACCCGAAGAAAAAGAGTTCACTACGGTTTTGAGACCAAGGTCTTACTTGCACAGAAAATATGAGGAGCGGTAGGGCTACGATTCAGAAAAGGGAATGTCAGGTGGGAAAATGCGGGAAATCGATGAATCCCCAAGGACAACTTGGCGAGACAAAGTGCCGGCTTTTGCCGGCTCGGACGATTCCATCCCCTGTTCACTGATGATCTGATAAGATGAGACTGCAGGAGCAGTGGGTCCCATGCGGAGATCAAAAGCGGGGCCCCAAGACGTTGGAACTCTGCGACTGCGTCTGGTTGGTTCGTGAATGCGTCAAATATTAGGATGACACAAGATTTGGCATGGGAAACGAGACGCAATTGCAAGGCCTTATGGCTGGGCAGTGACTCCGATGCCGGGCACAGTGGACAGGAGCGTGTCGGTCGGAGTTAGGACCAAAGGGAATCAAGGGACTGCTCTGGTGGAGACCGTTCTTGCTCAGACAGCCCAGTCGGTCAGGGAAGGAAGGAACGAGCATCACAATCCCGCCGTTTGAGGAATGCGAAGGGCATGTGGGGCGGTTTCCTTCGGAGCCGTCGCCTGAATCGGCAAGAAAGCTCAAGTCGACTGCCACGTCGTGTCGAATAAAACAAAGGTGCTCGCCAGATCGGACCGCCCTCCCAACATCTCTAACCTTCCAAATCCTCCGCCTTCTAGAGTAGCGCCAGAGCAGCGCCATCTCCCTACGCCACATTAGCAACCACTAGAATCACTACATGTATCGTGTGCATATGAGGTACAAGAGATACATCACAGCCATCCCATCCCTGCTCAGGTTTCACCGCACTCAATCCCGCTTTCGGCCTATACCTGTCACAATGGGCTCCATTCCCGAAGCTCAGTTTACCGTGGGCTCCGCAACACAGCCACATCCATTCAAGGTTCTAGTCGCCGGTGGCTCATACAGCGGTCTCTCCGTGGCTCTCAATTTGCAAGATCTCTGCCGTGGCCTCCCTCCACGGTGTGGGCCAACGCCCGCTGAGGACGTGCGTGCCGAGACGGCAACAGCACAGTTTGCGGTTGACATTACAGTAGTGAGTGAGCGCGACGGGTATTGTGAGTTTTACCCCTATTTCTATGCCACTGATTCGCTAACGACCAGCAGACCACGTCATCGGCTCACCCATGGCACTGGCATCCGAGGCATACGCCGAAAAGAACTGGGTCAAGTACGACGAGATCCCCGCGCTGCAGTCTCCCAACTTGCGCGTCCTTCACGGCAGTGTGAAGTCAGTGGATCCTGAGCGGAAGATAGCGACCTATGTTGCCCACGGCAGCACCGCTGAGCCGTCAGAGCTGCAGTACGATTACTTCGTCGCGGCCACCGGATTGAGGAGAGTATGGCCTGTCGTGCCCCAATCTCTGCGCAGGAAGCAATACCTGTTCGAGACGGGTGACCACATCCGTGCTGCCACAGCCGCGAGGCACGGTGTTGTCATTGTTGGAGGAGGTAAACACATAAACACACATTTCACCACCCCCTTTGCTCTCCCAACAACAACAACAACGAACGCAGGACTGACTCTCCCTCAGGCGCCGTCGGTGTCGAAATGGCAGCGGAGCTCAAACTCGTCCAGCCACATCTTAACGTAACCCTCGTCCACTCGCGCGACAAGCTTCTCTCGTCAGAGCCGCTACCAGACGAGGTCAAGGACCGCAGTTTGGAGCTGCTGCGGGAGTCCGGCGTCGATGTGCTCATGTCCCACCGCCTGGACCGCACCGACGAGATCAAGGACGACAGCGGCAACAGATGCTTCAGAGTGCACTTCACCAACGGACATACCATGCTCGCCGACCAAGTGTCCATGGCCGTGTCAAGGAGTATTCCGTCAACCACGTTCCTCCCGCGCAGTGTACTGGACGAAGAGGGTTATGTCAAGATCCAGGCCAAGTAAATTCCACCTACCCCCGCCCCTTCGCGTGTAGTGATTGACATCCATGCGTCCACAGCCTCCGCTTCCCAGCCGACTCACCCAACTTCCCCTCCCACTTCGCTGTCGGCGACCTAGTCAAATGGTCCGGCATCAAGCGGTGCGGAGCAGCCATGCACATGGGTTATTTCGCGGCCAATAACCTGCACCAGCAGATGCAGGTGGCGATGGGCCAGATTTCCGAGCCGAAGTTCCTTGAGCTAGACGAGATACCGCCCATGATTGGGCTGGCGATTGGCAAGAAGGCGGTTGCGTACTGGCCCGAGGCCGGGATGAGTTCCGGGGAGGATGTCGCGAAAACGTTTTTTGGAGATGATTTGGGGTTTTCGAGTGAGTATTCTCTCCACTCCCCGGACGTAGGCTGGATGTGTGACATGTGTGTGTGCTGACGCGAGTTGTAGTTTGCTGGAATCACTTAAGGCTTGGGGAAGAGAAGGTGGAGTGAGATAGTTTGGTGTATTTCACGCGTTGGAATAGGGGATGAGTTTTGGCGGGCTTTTGAGAAGATTCAGGATATTTCCATTTGGATATTAGCGTCGTCTGTTCTTTGCTTCATTCCCATTGAGATATAAATAAATCCGTGGGATTCTTCTGCAAGAATCTTGTAGACAAATGATAGATAGAACTCTCAAGTATCCAGCCATTATAATATGCCTCACTCCCACAACCATTTGTCCAAGTACATTTACAACTTTGGCACCAACCCAACCCCGGTCCCACCCATAACCTTCTCGTTATCGTCCAGCGGACACAGCTGGAAGAAGCGCTCGCGGGAGCAGCTCACCAAGGCAGACCGCTTAAAGGGCAGGTCGATGAACTTGTGGAGCCCGAAGCCGTGGATGAGGTCGTACATGAGCACGGAGCTGTTGGTGAACTTTGGCTCTCCAACGACGCTGGCGGTGCGCGGCTCATCCAGGAACAGGTAGTGCATCAGGCTCGACCACCAGGCGCTGACGCGGTGCGGGCCGCGGAACCGCACGTCGCCGACCAGACTGTGCCGGCCCCGGTCGTAGTCGCCTGCCGCGTAATACGCGCCGATGGCGTCCTCCTGAAGCCGCGCAGGTTCCCCCCAGGTCAGTCATGTCATCAACGGCCATCATCTATCTTCTTCTCCCCTTGTAGGAAAAAAAAAAGGGGGGGGGGACAGAAAAAGAATGAAAAATTCCTCACCTTGGCCCAGTACACCTCGAAATACGCGAAAAAGGTCTCGTCAAACCGCGCCAACAGAGCAAGCTTATGCGGGTCCTCGTGCGTTCGCCTCAGGTACTCGCGGTGCTGGTCGAGCGTGCCCGTCCGGTCCCAACCCTGCGACACGCGCGGGTCGTTCTGCCACGCGTGGAACAGCCCCAGGTGCGCCTCGTCGCCGCAGTCCAGCGCCGTCATGCTGAAGGTCTCGGAGAGGTGCGGGATGTACCGGCTGTAGACGACGCTGCCGGGCTGGGGCTTGGTGCGCCGCCGCGGGTGCCAGCAGAGGGCCGCTGAGGGCTTGTCGGTCATGACGTATTCCGGTGGTGGGAGCGGGTAGGAAGAGAGATCGGGGTCTTGGGTCTCGGGCGCCCAGACTGGGCGGGCGCCGAAGGGGGAGCCGGCGCCTTGCCAGAAGGCGCTGCGCGAGATGAGGAGTTCGGTTGTGATGGGTTGGTTGACTTTGGTGGTGGCGTCGGTGGAGGTGGACGGGAGCGGGTGGGCGGAGGCGAGCCCGACCGCTTGCAGTTGCCGGGCCAGCCGGGCAGCGCCGGGCCCCTGGGCGTCAATGCGAAAGGCCTCTTCGCGCGGGCGCACGGTGAAGACGGCGTATGTGATGAGCCAGAGCTGACCGACGGTGGGGGGGTGAGGACCGGTCCAGCTGACGGTCACAGCCGGGTTCCGTCGTGCTCGGCCCCATGGCGTGTTGTTGGAGTCGGCTGGCCTGTCGCTGGATTTGAGATCTTGGGGTTCCGAGAAGGAGATGGCGACATCGTGAAGGTGGGCGGGAAGGGGCTTGTGTCCTGGTTCGGGATCGCGTGGAGTGAGCTGGTAGAAACTGGCGTTTCCCGTCTTCTGGACGAGATAGGCTGTCTGGTACGGATGCGGAAGCTTCAAAACCGGGTCTGAAGAGGTTGCATAGCTGGCAAACAGCTGTGGAGGTTTTGTTGGCGACGCCATGTTGGTCTGTCATTTAGCATTGAGAATTTCAGGGAATGAGGCCCAACAAGACAACCCACAACTGCGGAATGCGGTGCTCTGCTCTAGAAAGACATTTCACGACAGCAGCCGAGATCTCTGCATTTCCACATGCACAGCCAAAAAGAAAAAAAGAAAAAAAGTGGTCCACCCAGGACGCCGGCAAGCTGCGGACAGTCAATATCCCCCATCTGCATCCGCTTCGGCATTGCAGACGAGGACCGACAGACTGGTTCCTGGATTCCCTGGCTGACGGCAGAAACCGGTTTCACACACCGATCTCTGTGCTGCGGGTGCCGTTCCCCTCGCCAATGTTTCCAGTCATGACCCCGAAAAGCCGACCAATAAGAGATGGGCACAGGGGTTGGGATGGGCGTGCCAGGGCTCGGATCTGATAACTTTAGTCGGACGCCAGCAAGCGGATCAGATAACTCTGCGGCTTGGCACCCGATTTCGGAGCACAATGATGAATGATCCCTCCCCAGCGCCCAGCGTGGGGTTGTCGTGTTATTGCCGGCAGCCGTCAAGGTGTTTTTTTTTTTGGACTTTGCTCAACCCGGCGCCACCTGGAAGATGGTTCGCGCTGGTACATACACAATTGGTTGTCAGTCGAATGGCCACCATTTCCCTCCCCGGACCAGCCCGGGCTTTGGACTGACTGCCTTCGGAGGAGAGTGCAAGAGCTGAGTGCTTCGTTTTCAGAGCGTGGGGACCGAGGACTTGGCATGAATAATGTTATCAGATCCCGAGGAAAGAACCGTTTGTGGGCGGGCCCTCTGCGGCATTTTACCGGGGGCAGGGGCGGGCCACCATCACACCACTCGTGTCTTTTTGGGTTATCAGATGGTGGGAGGCAGGGACGATGACCCCACTAACCAGTGAACGATGAAGCTCTGCAAAAGAAAAATCTGACCTATTTTTCGCTTGCTGGGTGGATCCCCAATTTAACGAAGGCTGTTACTGCAGGTTTTCTCCCACATCACCCGTTCTCAGCCGAGGAACCATGTCGCCAAAGGTCACGGCCGCGTTCACGCAAACCACCCTGCTCGAGAGATCAGGGACCGAGATCACAGGGATCACAGGGATCACGGCGACGAGTGGTACATAACATAATGGTGTGGTAACAAACAGATCACCCTTGCTGAATCATCTTGAACCGATGGCACACACTGAGGGTCTGGGTTGATGAGAATGTCGCAGGAAAGCTGCCTGAACGCATCTAATCAGATTAGATCCAACCACGCTGTCCGCTTTCAACTTGTCCTAATGCAGGGGTTGATGCTCTGGACCCCACGGGCAGGCCGCATCGGCTAAGGTATGTATGTATGTACATACGCCTCATGGCATCCCGTCCCGCCATACTATGTAACTCCCCCGCTCGGCTCCGACTCTGCGGTTCCCAGCTCTTCCGCAATGCATTTTCACCGCAGCCGTAAATCCTCCCAAAAGTGACGGCCCGTTTCTTGGTGTAACAACAAAAAGCAGCATCTCTGGCGTCCAAATTGCTTAGACTGGACGAAAAGCAGGCGTTGGTCGTGTCGTCTCAACATGTCGGTTCAGGTGCCAGTCCATCATCCTTCCGAGGACAGCGTTGTCCTGCCCCAACCTCAGAGACCGTCACTGCTCTTTGGCCCAACAGATCCGCCCCTGGTCGATCTGACACTTGGCGAGCTGCTCAACTTGCAATGTCTACACCACGGGACAAGGGAAGGACTGGTGATTCCCTGGACGGGCGCGAGATGGACATACAACGAACTCAACCACCACAGCCGGCTGCTGGCGGCCGCCCTTTTGGAGATGGGCATTGGCGTTGGCGATAGAGTGGGCATCATGGCCGGCAACTGCGAGCAGTATGCGGCCGTCTTCTTTGCTGCCACCAGGATAGGCGCCATTCTAGTCATCCTCAACAACACGTATACCCCGACCGAGGCGCAGTACGGCCTAGACTTTTCTGGTATTACCCACCATTCACCGTTTTGCCAAATGCATGCCGAGGCTGACTGTGCGTCCAGAGTGCAAAGTCTTCTTCACCACCAAGCGGATAAGTCGGCTTGACCAAGCGCCACTGCTCACCCTGCTCGCAGCACGGGCGACAGGGCCCAAGGTGGTGATCCTCAGGGGTGATGCAGAGGGGTACACCACGTACCCGGACCTGCTCTCGCAAGGCTCCCGAGTCGATCCCGACCACCTCCATCACGCCGAAACCAAAGTGCTCCCGCATCTGGTTTGCAACCTCCAGTTCACCAGTGGGACAACCGGACTCCCCAAAGCTGCGATGCTCACACACCAGTAAGTCTCCAATCCCCTCCTAAAAAAAAAAGTAAGAGAATCTCGCCCGAGATAGGAGGAACCTGACTCTTTTCCGCAGCAACATCGTCAATAACTCGCGCTTCATCGGCGACCGCATGCGCCTCACCCCCTCCGACATACTTTGCTGCCCGCCGCCCCTGTTCCACTGCTTCGGCCTCGTCCTGGGCCTCATGTCCGTCATCACGCACGGCGCCAAGATCGTCTACCCAGCCGAAGTCTTTGACGCGCCCGCCACCCTCGGCGCCATCCTCGCAGAGCAGTGCACCGCCGTGCACGGCGTGCCCGCCATGTTCGACAGCCTGCTGGCCCTGCCCGAGGCCAAGCATCTCCGCGCGGCCGACCTGCGGCTGCGCACGGGCATCATCGCCGGCGCACCCGTCCCGCGCCACCTCATGGAGCAGCTCGTCTCGCGGCTCGGCATGAGCGAGTTCACGTCGAGCTACGGGCTGACCGAGGCGTCGCCGACGTGCTTCAACGCCTTCACCGACGACCCCATCGCCACGCGGCTGACGACGGTGGGCACGCTGATGCCGCACGCGATGGCCAAGATTGTGGACCGCGACGGCATGGTGGTCCCGGTCGGCACCCGCGGGGAGCTGTGCATCGGCGGGTATCAGCTGCAGGCCGGGTACTGGAACAACTCGGAGAAGACGGGCGAGGTGATGGTCCGGGACGAGAGCGGCGTGCTGTGGTTGCATACGGGGGACGAGGCGGTCTTTGACGAGAGGGGGTATTGTTCGATTACGGGGCGGTTCAAGGACATTATCATCCGGGGCGGGGAGAACATCTATCCGTTGGAGATCGAGGAGCGGTTGGTGGCGCACCCGGCGATTGGGATGGCCGTGGTGGTTGGGTTGAAGGATGCGCACTACGGGGAGGTGGTTGCGGCTTTCCTAGATGTGGACAGCGGCCATGGGGGGAAGCAGAGGCCTGGGCTGGAGGAAGTGCGGGAGTGGGTGAGGAGGAAGCTGGGGAAGCACAAGGCGCCTACCCATGTGTTCTGGTTGGGAGTCGACGGCGTGCCGAGTTCGGTGCCCCTGACGGGCAGCGGCAAGGTGCGGAAATTTGAGATGGCGCAGCTTGGGAACAAATTATTAGAGGAGGCCACAGCAAAGGCGAAGCTTTAGAAGGCATAGATACGGCTGGGTAGGGTTGGCAGGGGGAGTGACGAGGTCGGGGAGGACAAAGATAGGGGACACGGCTTTGACCTGGCGTAAGGCGTTGCATGATATAGAAGCAGTCTTTCCGATGTACTGTACATGGTCACGTAGGCTATACACGACGAGCAAGGTAGAGACACTTATAAGAGGAGGAGGAGAGTTTACGCTTTGTGCCACGTATGACTTGATTTTTGGCTGCTATTAAAGGTCACGATCCAAGAGGGGTGAGGGGTTATCAACGCGCAGTAAGGTACACGACGAATGGAACGAGCATATGGTCATAAAAAGTATACTGGAGAAAAAGGAGCTACTAGTCACAACTTTACTGGTTTGTTTTCTGCAATGCTTGGCCCAGTCTATCGTTGTCTTTGCATGATGATAAATAGATAGTAAACTGTTTCATCACCAAGGAATGTTATAACAGGATTCGAAAGGGGACAGTGTCTCGGTGTCGTATCAAACCAGGTTATGTATAATAGCAAAAACACCAGCTCATGTCGAGGTCTTCCATACTGTTCAAGCTCTATCAAGATGACACCGCTGTAATCTCGTGGAGCTACATTGTACTTCGCTACTACAAGTACACCTCAGCAAGGGAAGGGTTTACTACCGGTAGGTCTTTGACATAGAGCCCAGAGCCCCCCTTTTGAATCCCATCTGTCCTCCGTACGCTCAGGTCAAGAGCCGGCTGGAGTGGTGGCTGCCCGGGAGGGCGCTCGCTAGGTACTGTTGTGATAGACGCCCAAACCAAGACGGCGAACCACCCACAGCAGGCCGACTGGTGTAGCGGTTATCACGTCTCGTTCAGAACAAAGTTGAATACACTGCGGGTCCTCCCCACCGAGAAGGTGCCAGGTCCGATCCCTGGGTCGGTCATTTCATTTCCCTTTTGTTCCGCTCTACACTCTAGAGTCTACAGTCTACACCCACTCGCTCCATCTCACTCCGTTGCGGTACACCAGCCCATCCGCTTCAAACTGGGGCCCCTCGGCATCCAGGAGATGGCCCATCTCGCAGCGGCTGAAGCGGACCTTCTTTTGCTGCTGCTCGTAGAAGACATCAAACCGGCTGCTCAGCGCAGCATGCAAGTTGGCCACGTTGCCCGCCGGGTGCAGCGCATGCCACGGCCGAACACAGGTCCGGCCTTTGCACGACTTGAGCACAAACAGAAGTGCGTCAAGACGGGCAATGACTTTTGCAAAGGGCACCCCCCCGAGGAGCGTGGCGGGCGGGTTGGCCGAGCGGTGGAGGAGGTTGTCGAGCTGGTACGGGTCCGTCTAATACGCCGCTCAAACCCATTATTGATTAGTTAGCGTCCAGATGAACTGAGTGAGGGTTGAAGAGGTGACATGGTAATCGAGTCAAGTCGGGGGGGAGGGGGGGGGAGGGGGGGGGAGGGAACAGTACCTTTAAATCGTACAACTCATGCTCGTTGTTGCACCAAACGGCATAGTAAAAGTTGTACTCGGCCCCAATCACCCTCAGCGCCTTGTACGTATTGTTCACCACCAGCCTCTGCTGGTCCTCTCCGAACCGCCTCCCCTCCGACACCGCAAACCCCCAAAACTCGACCGTGACATGCTCATGCCGGCTGGCCACCGCCTCGTCCAGCTGGCGCTTGCTCAAGGGGATGGCCTCCCCGTCGAACCCGAACCGAGACCACCGTTCCTCCTCCTTCTCCTTCTCCTCCCCCCCCGCGGCGTGCGGCACCCCGGCCAGCCCCAGAATGGTCGGCGCCAAATCCACGTGCGCCGTCACCGCCTCGGCCACCTCCCCGGCCGGCACCCCCGGCCCCCGCACAATCAGCGGGATGTTGATATCCTCCTCCAGCCCGCACTCCTTGCCGGGCTGCAGCCGGTGCTGGCCGATGTGGTAGCCGTTGTCGGACGTGTAGAAGACGTAGGTGCTGTCCAGCAGGCCGCGGTCGCGCAGCCGGCCGACGACGGCGCCGACCAGCTCGTCGACCGACTGCAGCGTGCGCAGGCGCTGCCGGTAGAAGTGGTCGTTGAAGGCGACGTTGGCCGGCGGCTGGCGCGGGAGCCTGCGGATCCAGTTGGCGCCCGAGGCGCGACCGGTCGGGTTGAAGTTCGGGGTGCGGGGGACGGTGGCGTTGGGGAAGAGGTGCGCGTGCCGGGCGGCCGGGACGGGCGGGGTGAAGGTGACGATGGCGTCGATATCGTCGGGGTTGTCCGGGTCGTGGTCCGGGTCGTGGTCCGGGTCGTGGTCCGAGAGGGCCGACTCGACGTTGCTGTGGGGCGCGACGGGCGCGATGCCGAGGAAAAAGGGGCGCGGGGAGCGCGACGCGTCGTCGAGGAAGCCGAGCGCCTTCTGGGCGAGCACGTCGACCGAGTGCTGGCCGGCGTAGCTCACGGGCGGGTCGCGGTTGCGCTGGAAGCTCGCGTTGAGGTACATGTAGGTGTACGGGTCGAGCAGAAAGTCGGAGCCGTTCCAGCCCGCCGGGTAGGGGGAGTGGTAGTTGTCGACCGTGTGCGCGTTGAACAGCTTGCCCGTGTAGTAGGTGTCGTAACCGGCCTCTTGGAGCCAGACGGGGAGGTAGGCGTTGTTGAGCCCCTGGCTGACGAACTTGGGGTATCCGCCTTGTGGCTCGGTCAGCGTCGGTTTTCACACTCATTGTGTGGAGAAAGGGAAAGAAAAAGAAAAAGAAAAAAGGAACAAGCTTACCGTACGGCGGGTTCACGTCAGTGACATTGGTGTTGTGGGCCAGCTTGCCAGTCCACAGGGACACTCTGGCCGGACAGCAGATGGCCGTGGTGCAGTAGTGGCGCTTGTAGAAAGTACCCTTGTCGGTGAGATGTTTCTTCACCAGGGGGAGATAATCCAGCGACTGCAAGTGCAAGTCCTGGTCGTCGGTCAGGATAAACACAATGTTAGGCTTCTTCCCCTGGGCCGATGGACCCAAGGGTTTCTGGCCATGATCGCTGGCCAAGATAGCAGGCAGATGCAGACCTGCTGCGAGAACGACTCCTGAAAACCGCATGCTGAATCAAGAAGACTGGGGTGAAGGTTGGACCACCTTGTTCCCTGAAGTCTTGGGGTGTGGACAAATTCAAAGTTAATTCCAGTACATATCAATTATCCAACTCGCAGTGGTCACCAGTCATAGTTATCTCTTTACGCCATGCCAGACCGTGGTGGGAATCTCCGTAGCCGTGGGGTTGCCCAAGACCTCCACGGGCTCCTCTTTGTTGTTGATGGCGTTATTATTCCCGGTAATGGCATCGGCATCGGCGGACGCTTTCTGGCATGCCATCCCCGCATCCGCTCCGTGGTATCTCGAACCGGAACCGAAACCGAAAACGCACGAGCTTTGCTTCATAATAATGGCAGAGACCTCTACGGTGGTTGGCGAAATCCCGCCGCATTGTAACGGCGCTAGTTGCAGAGTCAGGGGTAATCGAGTGGGCGGATGAGATGTCTGGGGGTTGCGACATTGACTTATAAATGTCGTGATCATCCCAAAACGGCCCCTGCAGCAGCACCATCACCAACCACTGCAGTACATCAACGTCGGGGATAAGGCTTTGTTTCCGGAGAATGGGATGGTTGTTGGGACAGCCAGAATTGGAATTTCCTCCTGATCATAAGCTCATGCAGCTTTTTGGTCAAGACCGTCCCCTCATTACATACATACACGCCCCGAATAGGTTCGCTGTAGAGTTGGTTACTCAAGGAGATTAGATTTCTAACAACACATTTTTGTCCCATAGTTTATCAGAATGGTTCGGCATTTGGCGCCAGGTGTCCAATCGACGGAGCAGTCGCCGCTTCTAGCGGAAGCTGGGAATTCAAAAGGACAAGCAGAGACCTACGTCTCCACCAGCGAAGTGTCTCCTGCAGGGACGCTCAACGGTGGTGATGATGCCGATGGGTCGGTTGCAAAGAATGGGGCAGACGATGAAGAGAGTCTCGGCAGCGGAGAAGTCGAAGACAGAATAGGGAGAAGCCATGTCGTTCGCATCCTTTTGGTCCTGCTCATCGGTTGGTTCCCCTGGGTCCTCTGCGACACCACTTCTTGACCTCTTTCTGATGGACCGCTGGGTCAGGCATCTTTGTCGGGCACGCCGACGGATCCATTCTGCTGGCCACGCACCCCGTCATTGCTTCCGAGTTCAACGACTTGGGCAATTCGACCTGGCTGATCACCAGCTTCGCCCTGGCTGGGGCTGCCACTCAGACCTTGGTGAGTAATTGCCACTTTCAGTAGTCCCCCCTGTTGAGACACCGGTATTGTAGCTGACACGGCCGGTTGTAAAAGTACGGGAAATTGAGCGACATATATGGCCGGAAGACGCTGGTCATCCTCGCCTATGTCATATTTGTCGTCGGTTGGTCAGTCTTTCTATCTTCCTGCCCAGCAGGGCTCCAAGTGACCAAGACTTGAAACTGACATGAGTGGATAGCGCGATTGTGTAAGTGGCGCTATGATTTGAAGGCTAGACAACTCGGCATCGTTAGGTATTGACGACAGAAACAGCGCCGTGGGCCAGACCATGTGGCAAGTCATCCTCGGCCGAGTCATCTCGGGTGCAGGAGCCTCTGGCATGACCGGACTTGTGTCGATTTTGATCACAGGTGCGCTCCTAACAACGCAAAAAAAAAAAAAAAAAAGACCGGGAGCGGAGCTCAAGAGTAACAAATCTCAGATCTATTTCCAATCCGAGAGGTGGCCCAATGGCGTGCCTATGTCAACCTCGTCGCCACCCTGGGCAGGAGTGTCGGCGGACCCCTGGGCGGCTGGCTTGTCGATGTCATCGGATGGCGGTGGTGAGTTATTGACATCATCTCTGAACAGCACCACGAGGTATGGCTACCAGTACCGGATGCTCATCGGCCGTCACAGGTCCTTCTTTGGCCAAGTTCCGCCCATCGTGCTCGCCATCTCGCTTGTGGTTGTCTATCTGCCCGGCTCATCCTCGACCAGCCCGGACTCTGCCAACGCCGCCGGAAGCTCAACAAGCCAGAAAAGCAAGATCAGTCGCATCGACTTCAAGGGCTCTATTCTATTCGCCCTGGCGGTCTTGACGTTGCTCCTGCCCATTGAGCTCGGCGGCGTCAAGGTGCCCTGGTCGCATCCACTGATTCCGGCTCTCTTTGCTCTCAGCGCTCTGCTGCTGTTTGTTTTTGTTGCGGTCGAGAAACGGCAGGCCGAGCCAATCCTGCCCCTAGAAATCTTCCACCGACGGGATGCTGTGTTCTCGTTTGCCATACTGGCACTTCAAACCGCGGCACAGCTCGGGGTATGTCTCCGGTCTCCTCTGTGCAACGTGAAAAGAGAATCTAAATTCTAAACTGAGATTCCGCCAGCTCATGTTCTCCGTGCCGCTATACTTCAAGGTCACAGCACGGACAACGAACGCCGCCTCTGGCGCGCACCTGGTGCCCGCGGTGTTTGGAAACGCGCTTGGCGGGTTGATTTCCGGTTTATTTATCAAGAGGTGCGTACGAGTAAAGGGGAAACCAAAGGTTGTAAACTAACCACCCCCCCCCCCCCCCCTCCCCCAGGTCTGGCCGCTACAAAACCCTCATCATCCTAGCCGTCACTCTCTCTTCGTTGAGCTACTTGCTGTTGATGCTCCGCTGGCACGGCAATACCAGCATCTGGGAATCCCTCTACATTTTCCCCAGGTTTGTGCCCTTTGCAGTTTGCACCCATCAAACGACCACATCCTCCACCCTCCCCCCCCAAACGTCTTGTTACCATAGAGCAAACGACCCTAATGCAAGACCCAAACAGCGGCTTCGGCACCGGCACAGCACAGTCAGCAGTCTTCGTCTCCCTCCAAGCCGTCATCGCCGACCCGGCGCACCTCGCCCCCGCCATCTCCTTCATGTACCTCTCCAGCACCATGGCCGTGACCATCGGCCTGCCGCTCGCCAACGCCGTCATGCAGGCCGTGTTGCGCTCGAGCCTAGCCCGGCGGTTACTTGACTTGGGGGTGGGCGTCGAGGAGGCGCGCAGGGTACGTCGACCAGTTTGTTGTTGTTATCATTGTTGTTCCTTCGGTCCATCTGCATGGTGGATTGCATGGTGGAGTGCATGGTGCTCTGTTGTGTGGAATGACACGTAACTTGTAAGGGGTGGCATCGCTGATCAAGGAGTGCTGATGATCCGGGTTTATTAAGATCATCGAGAACACGGTATCGGACGTCGATTTTGTTGACCAGGTGACGGGGCGGATAAGAGATGCGATCGTTGGGTCGTATGTCGATGGGTTGTGGTGGAGTCATGGTAAGGCCTTCACGAGATACCCCCCCTCCCCCCCCTCCGGGCTTTGTTTACTCGGACTGACACGGGGGGCCTGCATAGGCGTCTCGTTCGTGTTTTCGGCTACGGCATTCGTTCTGGCGCTCTTCATCCGGCAGAGACCCCTCGGTGGGACGAGAGCGTAGCTAACCCAACCTAAAATCCGCCTCTCTTATTCGGGAAAAGAGGGAGAGGGTAGAAGTTGGTTGTAAAGAGAGGACATGGGAGAGGGGACATCTTCGCTAACAGGGGAGAAGTGGTAAAAAGGAGAGACAGAAGGACGAATCAAAATATGGCAGCTATATCAACCCGAGGATCCTGTTTATTGCATCGAAGACAGTGAGTTGGAGAGATTCAGTGATATCCATCTGGTATGTTCGTGACTCTCCAGACGAAAGTAATAGGGGGGAGCCAGGCACACATCAACAGCGGCGAGCGACACCATGTCTGGTTGATGAATCCTCAGTTCATGCGCAGAACTGAATGATTTAACCCGATATCTAACAAGGACCCAATTTGGAATCTTGGTCCGTGGCCGGGACTCAAAACGCAGGCATCCCAAGATACGAGATATGTCAGGCATCTATCCCTGTGTATGCACAACATTCCAATAACTCCAACCAATCTCCATCCCCCTTTGCACACATCTCTAACCGCCATATACACAGCTCTTTGCACACCTTGGGACCGTTGTCTCATCATTTCATCAACCATCCCCGTCCACGAATCCAAAAATACAACCTCCAAGGATATGCAATGTATGTCTGTGTGTGTACGCCACCTTTTATCTCAAATCACACCAAACCCCAACCATGACCTCACGAGGCTGCAATCCCCAACCCAACCCTCCCCTGCCCATACTGTCCTCCCTGCTGCGGCTGCTGCCCGGGTTGCTGCAATCCACCGCCACCTTGTTGCGCGCCAGCCAACCCAGCACCAGCACCTGGCGGCCCACCACCACCAGTCCCAGTCCTCTCCCTCATCCGGCGTCCCTCCATCAATCCTCTCAGCCCCCTCTTCTGCAGGCCAATCACACTGCTCAGATCCCCCGCCCAAACCTCCCTCCCCGCCCCTCCCCTCTCACTATCCCCCACCTCGGACGCACTCCACTCACTCCCGCTCACACTCGCCGTGGCACTCAGCTCGTCACTGCTCGGCCTGGCGCCTGGCACAGAAGTGTTAATATTGAGTCCTCCGCGCGTAGCGCTAGACTCGGAACCCGCGATGCTGCCGTCGCCGCCGGCCCCGTTGGGTTGTTGAGGATCCATCGTGCCGCCCAGGCCGTCAAGGCCGGCCGAGACGGGGAAGAAATTGGGGTTCAGTGTGCCATCGATGCCGCGACCGCCGCCGGCTGCCATGGCTGTCGCGTTGAAGACTGCTGCCGCGTTGCGGCTGTCGAGGAGGCCGTGGAGGCGCTCGACGACTGCTTCGAGGAGCCCGTCGATGCGGTAGGGGCGGGCGATTTGGAGGAGGCTGCAGAGGATTTGGGGGGTGCAGAGGGGCGAGGATGGAGGTGGGAGGCTAGAGGTGTAGAGGAAGTGGAGGAGGGTTTGGATGGTGAGGTAGGTGTGCGGGAGGTAGAGGCAGCGCGGACGGCTGTTGGGTGGGAGTGTGCGCGGTGTGGGGGCAGTATTGATGGCCGCTGGGTCTACCGGCGGACCAGCTGATGACATACTGGCGTTGGCGGCTCTGCTGGTTGAGCTGTTCATCGAATATAGGGTACTGCCGCTCATGTTTCCGGGGGTAATGGTGAGATTGGAGCTCCGGATCGAGCTGCTTGGCGCGGATACCGAGTTGGATCGGAGAGTCGCCGCGTCGCTACCATCCTGCGTCGCCGTGCCTTCTCTCAGTAACTGCACGAAATACGGACCCCATCGTCGAGCCACGATCCTCGAGTTGATCGGTATCCGCTCGCCCCCGATGCAGAGGATATCCATGTCGGCAAGTTCCCTCAAGGCAAGGGCCTTCTCCCCCAGCTCTTCAGCGGCGCGGCTGTGGAAGCGGCCTCCGGCAGTGAAACCCGCCTTACGCGCCAAACTCAAACCGGGGCCGGTGTAAGGACTGCTGGCACTCACAAAGCCGCTCATGGGAGCCGTCTTCCGCGGATTGTCGTAAAAACCAAAGGCTTCGAGTTCAACCATGCAGACATTGCTGAAATTTATTCTCCGATGGTTATAGTCATCGACAAGGCTCCGTTTCCGGTTGCCCAGCACGACGAACGTGTTGCGCCTGTTCCACAACACACCGCGGTTCCAGCTACCCTGGCTGAACACGGCGCCACCGGCATCGATGCGGCTCCAGGTCAATGTCCGGAGATCCAACGCCCAGAGAGCGTATTCCTGTTTGGAGGATGTGAGATACGTGCCGCTCACGACAAAATGGGTATCGATGACTCCGCCATTGGGGAAACGCAGTCCCGGCGGGCTGTAGGTACCGCTCATCGCCCGTTCGGTGAGGTGGCCGTCGGGCGTTCTGACCTGCAGTTCGAGTTTGACGTCGAGAAAGTTGTAATTGCTGTATATAAGCATGCTGGACCCAGGTTCTCTTGCCTCCTGGCTGATCCCGCCGACCTCTTGCCGTGCACCGCCCGGGAACGCCTTGCCGAGTTTGGCAGTGACGGACGGGGGAAGCGGTGCCACGACGCTGCGATACGCACCGCAGCTCTTGCCCAGCGACTGCGTCGAGACCCATTTTAAACTGCGCAAGTTGAAGACGCTAATCTGCTCGATATAATGGTTCGAGGCATCCTGGCCTCCGACAACAATCATCTCGGAGCCGCCGCTCCCGTCGATGTTGATGCCGATTCGGCCCTCGTTGGGGTTGCCGGTAGAAGGATTGTGTTGCAGCGCAGAAAGCGGTGCTCTGTGCGAGGCAAACGTTGCCGATGATGGAAGGATACATGCGCAATGCGCATAGCGACCCTGAGGAGAATCCTGCGTCGGGATAAAGGTCCATTTCTTGGTCGGGACGTCGTAGATGTAGATATCCGACATGACGGTGACCTCGGGTTGTTGGTCTTGCGGTACGTTTTTTTGGTTGGTCGTTGGCGACATGCCTCCGTAGCAAACCATTTTGGTGTCGCCCAGCGCGCACATTGAGTGGAAATATCGCGGGGGAGGGATGTCGCCCGATGTTTCCAGCTTCGTCCAGTGGCGGCGGATCAGGTCAAGCTCATACAGGTCCGCTGTCAAGGGTGCGGGCCTGCTCCTGGAGAGTATCCTTCCGCCGAATACGTACAACTTGTCGCCTAGGATTGTGGTCGTCGCTCCAACCAGGGGATGCGGCTCCCTCCCAGTGGTCCTGTGCACGTTGCACATCAAACCGGACAGGTGGGCTGAGGGCGTAGCCGTTCCGACTGCCGCCCCACCGGCCTGCGCCCTCGACTGCCCGATATTAGGCGACGGCCCTGCCGACGGCGTCCCAGTGCTCCTGGGCGTCAGGATGTCGTTCCGATCTTCCTGTCCATCCTGCCGAGAGGAACTCGCCAAGCTGCTCTGACTGCTGTTGATGCTCATGTCTTGGTGATGATGACCGGCATGCCCTCTTGCGTACAACCCACCCCCCATCTCGGCGGATGATGTCGACTCCATGTCGTTAGGTCGGCTATCACTTTCCAGAGTCTCGGTGTCTAGAATCGTGGCCAGACTCGTCTGGTGCGGCGGAGTAGCCAAGGGGGTCAAGGGACTCGCTGGCGAAAGCTGCGGCGGTGGCGGTTCGGGCAAGGGTTTCGCGAGGCTATCCTGCAGACTCAAGCTCCGTGCATGTTGCGGCGGCGGCAGGCGGGTGCTTCTTGGTAGGAGAGGCGCAGAGACGGCAGATCTCTCGAGACTTGGAACGGGTGGTTCCGAGGGTCGGCGGAGCGAGAGGGGAGATGGTCTCCCAGGCGTGATCCTTCTGATAGTGCCACGAAAGGCCGAGGATAGGATATCGGAGGGTGACTTGGAGGGCAATCGTTCTTCGGATTCCGAATCGGAGCGCCGGCTAAAGTAGTCGTCGGTCCCGGTCGCCTGCTGGCCTGGGTTCCCGAACGTTAGCCCGTGGCCTGACATGCTCGACGCACGCAGCAGAACGCGGCGCCGCAAACAACGAGGTAGCTAGCTAGTCAAGGTGAAGAAGCACTTGTAGTGTTTGGGGCAAGACTAGGCGGGAAAAGCTCCAACGCGGACGTTTCTGGTGTGCCGGGATTTATATCCCCAAGCAGAAGGGGATGGGGACAACAGGAAAGCGAGGTCGGAATGACGCGCAACGTGGCAGACAAGGTGCCGGGGAGTAGCCGAGATTCTCGAAGGCGGTTTTTGGAATGTCCGCTACGGAGGCACAGCCGGCCGGGCCCAGGACGCGGATGTCAACCAAAGACTCGCGAGTCCTGGATCCTGGCGGCGCTGACGGATCCCAGGGACCGGGGCCAGGCATGGGTCCGGGAGGTCCTTGGTAGCGGCTCCCCCCCGAGCGTGGTGCTCACCCAAGTCGCCGCAAATCCACCAGCGATCTTCGTCGAATGGAGCAGAGAAGGTAGCAATGGGGCAGAGTGACAATAAGAAAAATCCGCGAAGCTTGTAAGCGAGACCGGGGTTGAGGGTTCTCCCGCACAAAATGGCACGACGACCGGGGTGGTTTGAGGACCGGAACGGTGCCGCGGGTGCGCGTGGCGGCGAAGGGGAATCTGGGAAAGGGAGAGAGGGAGAAGGAGAGATGAAATCGCAAACTTCGCGTACCTGATAGACGCCGCAGCAATCAATTCTGGGTTAGACCTCGGATTTGAAGTAGGCGAATTGCGCCGCTTTGAAAGAGATGGTGGAGGACAGAGCAAAATTCTCGAGGGTCCGTCCACCGCTGGGCAAAGCGCAGGCAGTGACCGCACGGACGGCTATCGAGGATGGACGGTCCTTGAGCGGGCGGGAGGAGAAGGGAAAAGGGGGGGCGCGGCGCGTCCAGGTCGGGCGGACTCAGCAGACTCGAGGACAGAAACACTGCTCCTACTATGTAATCGGCGAGATCGAAAACCCAGGAATGCCAGCAGCCGCGTACAATTGCGGCCCCAGCAAGTCGAACAATCGAGCAGTGTGTTGTGAACGGTGCGATGAAGCTAGAAGGAATCGAAGGTGAAGCTGCCACGAGGTGACCGCGCAAGTCCAGGACCGCACGAGGCTTCGCGCGGCTCCACTTGTGGAGGAATGTGGGGTGGAAGTTCCAGAACAGGCATGCTCTTTGGCTGTTGTTTGGGCTAACTAGCGGGCACGAGGCGGGTTAAGCTGCGTTAGTGGGGGAACGCACGGATCAATTACACAGCAGTTTTCCCGCTCGGCTCCAGCCATGACTCGCAGCAATGGAGCGAGCAGCAGAGAACAATGGAGGAAACACACCAACAAGCCAACCACAATGCGCACATTCCCCTGCGCATTCACCTTCACCGGCTACTGCGAAACCGCTAACCAACAGTCCACATTGGGGCCGTTACTGTTTCAATGTTCCGTCGGAAAGGTCACTCCCCGAGGAAGTGAACGGCAGCGCTAGTCACAGACAGGTGGGGAAACGGGGTAAATGCCAGTGCAAAAAAGCACAGAGTTGGGAGAAGATCGTCGATTCCAGTGCTTAACTCAACGACCTAACAACTATGTAGAAGTTGTCGCTGTCGGCCCATCCTCGAGAACACTTGACTCGTTTGTTTGTTTCCACATTTTTAGAGCCGTCACTTTGGCCATGATTGGGTATCCCTACCTACCATCTTCACTCCGTCACACTGACCCCACAGCTGATTTAAGCATCCTTGGGCAGCGGGGTGAAGCGCAGGTACGGCTTGACAACACGCATCTCGGGGAAGAGCTTGGTGGCCTCGTCGCCCTTGATGGTGGGGTGGACGATGACGTCGTCGCCGGGAACCCAGTTGATCGGGGTGGTGACCTTGTGCTTATCGCCCGTCTGGAGCGAGTCGATGACGCGGAGGATCTCGTTGCTGTTGCGGCCCGTCGACGCCGGGTACGACAGGATGGCGCGGATCGTCTTCTTGGGGTCGATGAAGAAGACGGACCGGATCGTGAAGGCGATGCCCTTCTCGTCCACGTTGGTGGTGTCTTGGTAGTCGATCCTGCACCACTGCGTCAGTCGTCTGTGATTTTAAATCCCCGAAGGGGTTGCACACTCACATGTCGTAGAGGTACGCGACCTTGCGCTCCTTGTCGGCGATGATGGGGAACTTGACGAACGAGCCCGTCACCTCGTCAATGTCCTTGATCCATCCCTCGTGGCTGCCCAGCGTGTTGGCCGAGAGACCGATGAGCTTGACGCCCCGCTTGTTGAACTCGGGCTCGAGGCGGGCCATCTCGCCGAGCTCGGTGGTGCACACCGGGGTGTAGTCCTCCGGGTGGGAGAACAGGATGACCCAGTTGTTGCCAATGAACTCGTGGAAGTCGATGGGGCCCGTGGTGGTGTCGGCCTGGAAGTTGGGGGCAATAGTGCCCAGACGGAGGCTATAAAACGGCATGTCAGCAACCTGCGGTCTTTTCCAATGGGATAGTCGCGCTGTTGGCTCGCTAGAAATAGCTCATGGAAGGTACGTACGGTGCTTGACGCTCAGAGGCCATTTTTTCGGTGACTACCCAGGTAGGTATCTTGGATTTTGCTGTGCTGAGCGAGATGGGTATCACAGAAAAAGAACTTTGGGAAAGTAAACGGTCACTGAGTAGGCGTTGGAGGACAGAGAGGCTTTGGATGGATTGAGCAGATATGTCCCAGCGGAGAAGGAGGGCAGTGGGCAGAGACAGTATTTGAGCTCCGAATCCCCCGGAGATCTGTCCCCGTTACGGACGTGACAAAGCCCCTCTCGCTCTCTGTATCTCCGTCTCTCTCTCTCCGTCTTTGGATTAATAAGTCGCCTGTCACTGCTTGGCTTCCACTTGCTTGGCCTCATCCGGTTTTCTCCTGCGCACAATGGCTGGTCAGCCGCTGATTTCCACCCTGACCGGAAGCCCAAAACAGCTCTCTGGCGACGCTTTCGGAGCTGTGGCGCGGGGCAATCAACCCCTCCATGAGCTTGACGTGGGGAACGCCACGCCCCTCAACGCCCGCATTGGGATTGGCGTCTCATTGCGCGATCAATGACGTGTGTTATTGGTCAGATCTCGGAGACTGGCCATCATGTCATTTCGTCGTGCGTTGTCGCAAAGTCACTGGGCGTCCAGTGGGGGTTTTCTACGTAAGAGAAGCACAAGCCGAGCCACAGATGTCTTATAGGTGTGCTTTGCGGGGGAGCAGGACGGGAAGTGCCTGCAATTTCCGACGCGGGCCTTGCATATCCGAAACACATTTGGCCCTGTACTCTATTTTCTCGAGTCAAGTGGATGGATGGGTGCGCGGATCGGATCGCTCTCCTCGAATCTCGCAGTGAGAACCTTGATGGATTGCTGCACTGCGCGTATCTGCGGCTTTCGAGGTTCTACAACCGCTCAACAAAAACCACCTAGGTGAGTAAATAGGTAGGTTTTACATCGAGAATATGACCGCCCATCCTCTCGCTTAGTCTTAGGGAAGGTCTTTAGAGCCTTGGGTGTTGAGGCAACCTCGTTGCTGTATTTTTTCTCGGACATGCACTGACGCAGGTTTGACATTGACGTAGAGAATACAGAATGTGATCCCAGGTAGCATTCTTGAAACAAAGCTAGGCAACAAGAGCAATCACTCTGTGCTTCCATAATAAGCAACCAACTCCGGCAAACCCGGCAAGGGTCAAACGGTCCCTGGAGGCAACCACCGAGAAAAAGAACGCAATGTGACTGGAAACACGATAGTAAGGGCAATACTCGGTATATTATACACAAACATCACTGCTGGCTATCCTACAGAATATCTCATGAGGTATCAGATGTCGTGGAAACTCGTGACCAACAAGGAAAGTAACAATCAGATCAGAAGAGAAAGAACTCGGGCTCAGAGTTTAACCCTTCCACCCTGCAGCCCCTTCCAATCCTCAGGCCTGAACCGCACATACGAATCTCCCTTCAGCCAGAAGACGTGATCCGAGCCGGTCTTGCCGGGCTCAACACCGTCGCTGCGCAAACTCGTCTTCTGCTGCTTGTTTGTCCCCGTCGTCTGGAGAGTCCCACCCTTGACAACCCGAAGAAACAAGGGCAACGCATACTTGGGCAGTCCCCTCCGGACATGCTGCCCCAGCGATTTCAGCGTCTCGTCGCTCGGCACGCCCTCGCCCAGCAATGCGGCAGGCTTGAAGACGACCGCAGCACACCCCGCACGCCCCTCATGATGCGGCAGTTCCACGCCGTAGACATTTGACTCGAGCACAGCCGGGTGAATACCCACAACTTGCGCGACCTCGGCAGTCGAGACATTCTCGCTCTTCCAGCGGAAGGTGTCGCCGATGCGGTCGTTGAAGTACACTCGGTTCTCCTCGTCCCAGCGCACCACATCGCCGGTGCGGAACCATGCGTCGCCCTTGCTAAAGACTCCCCTCATGACCTTTTTGGAAGTGGCATCCTTGTCGCCGTAGTACCCCTGAAACCGCGACTCGACATCCTTCGGCGGGAGCTTGAAAAGCAACTCGCCCGGTTCGCCGACCGCTGCTCGACGGCAGAGGCCCGTCTCCGGGTCGCGGTGGGGCAGCTCGGTGTCGTGGTCGACCTCCACGATGGCGATGGTCCTGCCAAGAATGAGATTGTAGACCGTGCCGCTGCGGCCGATGGCGCCCATGCTGTAGTCGTTGCGGCTCATGTTCCACGTGGCGAAACTGCCCTCCGTTGAGCCGTAGAACTCGGCAATGGTTTCGATGCCGAAGCGCTCTTTGAATCGGTTCCACACGTCTGGCCGGAGGCCATTGCCGAATGCGAGGCGCACATTGTGCTTGCGGTCCAGGTTCTCGCCAGTGACGGGATCGATCCGTGCCGGTGCCGATAACAGATAGCGGCATGTCTCGCCGACGTATTGGATGATGTTGGCGCCGTGTTTTCGGACGTCGTCCCAGAATCCGCTGGTCGAGAACTTGCGGCTCATGGCAAAGGTCGCGCCGACGGAAAGGGTGTGAGCAAAGCCGAGCAACATGGCTGTGCTGTGGTAGAGTGGCATGGCCTGCGATCTCCAAGTCAGACCGACACAGTTTTGGAGAGGGTGGCTGGGAATTCCGGACTTACTGTGTAGAATACGTCGCTTTTGGCAGTCCCGACCCAACGAGAAGTGAACCCTCCGACCACCCCCAGCTTGTCCCAGGACACGATTGCAGCTTTGGGCAGGCCAGTTGTGCCGCTGGTATAGATAAGAATAGCCATCGCGTCGCCCGAGGTGATATTCCGAACATCATTTGGAGGCCGGGCGGCCTCATGTGACAAAATCTGTCGCTCGAGCTCCGGCGTGACAACTTCAAAGCTGACCTGGCTCAGCTCCGCGCGAACGTCGTCCCCCACATTCCCAGCAACCACGGGATCAATGAGAACGAGCCGAGCCGTCGCCGTCTTTACGCAATGCGCCAGAGGTTGGCCAGTCAGGTTGTAATTGATGAGCGCGGGAACAGCGCCGAGAGCCCAGAGGGCAAAGAGGAGGAAGACGAAGGTGTCGGTATTCTGGAAGTCCAGCGCCACCATCTCCCCCTTCTGGATTCCCCGCCGCTCCTTCAGCCAGCTGGCATAGCGCAGCACGGTGTCGTAGGCTTGGGCATAGGTGTACGTTTTGTCCTCAAAGCGTAGAAAGATGCGGTTCTCCGAAGACTTGGAAGTGGCGAGGTCCTCGAGACGATAAAAGAAGTTGAGGCGCCCGCGTTTTTCCCACCAACGAACTCTCGCGATTGTTGGCACAATAGAACTTAGGAGTCCAACATCGTAGGAGAACAGAGACTTGGCATTCACATAGGCCGCTGCCGCAGCCAGGGCCGGAACAGCAACGGGGAGAGGTAGAGGCACTATAATGTTAGTCGAGTGTATCGTCGACTGGTGGGGGCACAGAGTAAGGCCCGCACGGCCAAGCACTTACGGGCAACCATTGTCGAGCGTTGAACGAAACCGGGGACGAATGGCGCTGCTACCACGAGCTTAAAAGAAACCAACGCTCGGCGTGCGCATACAAGGGCTGTTCAAGGCAAGACGGAAACCGCAGGTTGGGGGAACGGAGTTTCCGGGAGGGGATTGCAAACCTTCCGGGCTTGCGAACCGTGTTTAGTCGCGGCGCTTCCTGGCTTTTATTCGAGCCCATCCAGGGCAACCCCGCGAGAGACAACACCATCGAACAGGGATCAGGACTGGAGAAACGCTAAAAGTTCCGAAATTGGGAATGGCAACGGGCTAGCGGCAAGGCTTGGAATGAGAACCCAAACAAAGCAAAGGAACCAGCCACAACCACATACTGTATGTACATACAATAACAGCATCCTATCCTCGAGCAGCCATGAATGCGACGGCCAATGTCCGCCGGCCACTTGCAGTCCAGCATATGCAACAGGGGTCTCGCAAGACGGCATCGTGCCTCGGCTCACTGCGTCGGGACAGCAAGCCAAGCAAACCTCTCAGATAGCCGCGGATGAGAAGGATAACACGGATGGTTTTCTGCGCATGAGGGAATGGACGCGGCAACGGCACTTTTACTGGGGTGGGGGTGGACGGCGGGTCAATTAGCTTGCCAAAGAACCGATGCTGGCACACCCGCACCGCGCTCGTAGCACACAACCAATGCTTCTTAAAGAACAATCGCGGGCGGGTTCAAAAGTGGTCTTTGTTCTGCCCAGCCCAAAAACGCGTTGCATTTTTGCAAGCTGTTCGACCCTGCAATGCGGCTCTGTTGCGAAAGATGTAGATAGAAAACGGAAAAACCAACAGCCAACAGTCCCAAAGCAGCAACTGTTTCGCTCTGCTGGGGTGTTCGGGACCCGCCTTGGGCTTTTGCCGACCGGGGATGGCCCTTGCCTCGGGACCGGGACAGATCGACCAGTGAGGGAGAAGGTCCCATGTGAAGCCGGGGAAGGAAGCAAGAGAACATTCGATGGAAGATGCAGCCAGTGAGGTCAACCTTACGTATCGGGAGAGACCCTGAGAATTTCTCTGGGCCCATCGCGCTAGAGGACTTATCTCCACGTGATTTAAACTAGCCTTGTTGGGACAACTGCCTGCATGGGAGTGGGGTTTCATCTCTCGCGTACGATGTAGGGCACAGGGGCGGCCAGAAAGGAGCGTGTCCATCGTCCAGCGCGATAGACAGTCGATGGACGGGCAACCCCGTTTCCCGTCGCCATGTCGATTCAACAGCCACCTGATCATGGCGCAGTAAACCCTGAGAGTTCCGTAGCCCTCCCAAGTGCGGCAGCGATCACCGATGGAGCGCAGTCCAAAAAGCTGCCGCCGCCAGAAAAACCGAGCGACGTCCGGCGACGCAGCCACATCATCCTCTCGTTCTGGCTGATCGTATTGTGTCTCGGCCTACCAATATGGTGGAAGACAACAACCATCTACCGGGCTGATCTTCCGGTGCAGGAGATGCTCGATTGGTCTGATGGCAAGGTACGCACTGTCGTCTCTCCTGTAGCAGCCCGCTGGAGTGATTGCATGCTGACTGCTTCCTCTAGGCTTGTCGTCCCGTCTTCCCTCTGCGCATATCCATCCAGGCCAGTGCGCTTCAAGAACAAGAGGCCCAGAATCTCCTTCGACTCACCCAACACGCCCTCGACGATCTCAATGACTTTTCTGGCCACCACCTGCGGCTCCAGTTGGCCCCGCCGTCTGCGACCGAGCACCACGACCGCGAAAGCGTGCTGACCATCCGACTGCTTCCCGGCGAGACGACGACGGCCGAGTTCGATCCGCACGAGCCGGTCCTCGACATCACATATCCGCCCAATGCGGTCCCGTCGCACACCTCATCTTCCTCCCCACTGGCGACATACGTCGCAACCCAGTTGCGGTCAACTTTCGCCGAGGAGCAAGCCACCATCTCGTACCTGCTGTCAACCAACTCGATCCCTTCCGACCATCGACCGCAAGGACTCTCGCCAGACGTCTCCGACTTGCTTTCCAAGCGCACCACCAGGTCACTGAAATATGCGCCTACATACCACCTTACCTTTTCGCTGGTCACGAGCGGGCCGCTACCGAGCAGTTGGGATATTGAAGGGGCCATCGACGAGTACATGAAGCCTGTGCTCGATGTCCTCTCGCCGATCCACAACTTTACCATTGACACGCAGGTGCAGCTATATGCGACACCTGGGGTCCAGAACCAAGTCTTGAACAATGAGGACCTCTCGTCATTTATCAATGCCGCCGAGTGGCCACTGTCGCCGTCGATCGGCGGCGCGCCGACGGTCAATTTCATTGTCTTTGTCGGAAACCAAACGATTGCGGCGCCTTCGCAAAGTTCCGGTGAGGGTGACACACCCGGTTCAGAACCTCACTCATGGCTTATCCCGCAGTGGGGCACCGTCTATCTGCTCCCCCTCCCGCACGACACCACGCACCTCTCCTCGGACGCTCTGAAGCGGCCACTATTGACCTTCACCTCCCACCTGCTCTCCCTCACAGGGACACCGCAGTCTGGCTCCCTGCCGCTGCGCCTCTCGACCCTGTCGCGCATCCGCTCCGCCGATCTGCTCTTGCGCGCCTCGTCAACCCTCGGCTCCCTCGCGCGGCTGGCGCTCGCCCTTCCGTCCATCTCGATCCCCCCCAGCGTTGCAGACGGCGTGTCCAAGACGATGCGCCATCTCCGGCTCGCCTGCGAGACGCTGGGCGGACCCGAGGGCCTGGCGCACGCGCGCATTGCCGAGGCCGAGGCGGAACGCGCCTTCTTTGAGAAGAGCATGGTCGGACAGCTGTACTTCCCCGACGAACACAAGATTGCAGTATACCTGCCGCTTCTGGGGCCAGTGGCGGTTCCGTTGATTATGGGCTTGCTGAACGAGCTCAAGGCGTGGCGGAAGCGCAAGAGGGAGGCGGCCGAGGCGGGGAGGGGGAAGAAGGCCGAGTAGGACGAGGGTGGAGCGGGATTGCGGGGGTAGGCGTTGGGGTTAGAGAAGGATTGTTTTGAACTTTGTATGCGTAAATAAAGTGGTTTATTCCGTCGATTAGCCGGCCCTGATATATGCTTTTACATTTCGTTGTTGTAATTATTGATCAGAGGAAGGTTTTGTTGACAGACTCGCAATGAAATGACGCGATATAGATCTGCCGCTGTGTTAAGTTTTCAACAAATCAACTGCGGGTTTAGCTCAGTTGGGAGAGCGTCAGACTGAAGCAAAACTTCGGGAATTCCAAGCATAATCTGAAGGTCATGTGTTCGATCCACATAAACCGCACTCTTTCTTTTGCCCCATTGCACTTTGAGTCTTTTCCTTTTTAACCATTCCAAAAGAACCTTGCGTTGCATTTCCTCCTCATAATTCTTTTCACAAGTGCACCCAATGTTTCACTACCCGTCGACGATGAGGACTCTCTCAGGTTACACCACCAGCCCGACCTCACATTCCCCCCATGAAGGTCACAGCAACCAGCATCTCCGGCTTGGCTAGCTACAATATCGCCCGGGCGATATTTTACTGCCACCGCCAGAGGGGTAAAAAAAAAAAAAAAAAAGTCTTATTTGGGACGTATTTTGCAAAAAAAGAGACAACCCGAAAAGCGCCAGAGCGCCCGCGCTTCCATCGTCCCAATATCATCCAAAGACAATTCCACCCTTCTCTCCATCCTCCCTTCTCAGTACCCAATCCTCGTCGGCCCGTTTCTGGCCTCCCTGGCGTTGCCCTTGTCATGACACTGTCATTGCCCTTTCCCCTGTCCCGGCAGCTGCATCGTCATAGGCTGCTCCGCCTTATACCCCTCCCCGCCCTTGACCACAATACCCTCGGCCGCCTGCCGCGCCCGGAGCTCCTCGTCATGCTGCATCACGGCGCACGAGCAGCAGAAGCATGACACCAGGCAGTCCTTGGTCGAGCTACCCTGGATGCCGTATCGCCTGCGGATCTCGGCGCGGTGTTCCATGATTGACCTGTTTTTTGGGGGTGAGGGCGTTGAACACGGTTGCGATTAGTTACCAACAGGTGCGGGACGGCCGGGGAGGGGAGGGGCTGTGACGTACAGGAAGCACGTTGAGAAGAGAACGTTGTCGCGGGCAAAGTCCATGCAGTCTTGGTTGTTCTTCTCGGCGGGTACTGTTGGGTCACGGAGACGTTGGGCGGTTTCCCCGTAGACTAAGGGGAGGTGGTCAGGGGTATAGAACGGAAGGAGGAGGAGGCGGTTTTTTTTGGGGAGGGGGGAGGGGGGGAGAGTGTCGCCGGCTTACAGATGCACGGACAGGCAATTGCCTTCCAGAAGGGTCCGCAGGGGATACACCGGATGAGGCTTGTCTGCCACGCTCCGGTGAAGGCTTGCTCATCCTGTGATTGCTTGTGTGTGTCCATGGTTGTGGTTAAGCCGTTGGATGGGGTTGTTGCTGTGGGAATCGTTGGTGACTGGACTGTACTCGTTGGCAAAGTAATGGTGATATTTCGACGGTCGACGGAGCTGAGAAGGTGGAACACGGTATTGCAGTAATCACAGCGGGAAGGACGTTGTAGTTTTAAATAACAACGACGCCAAGTATCGGCTCATCACCACCACCATGCGGGAACGTCCCGTTCAACCCATGCATCACTGCAGATTTGAAACAACGCCGAAGATTGCATGGAATTCAAGCCCAAAGGCAGGACTGGATCCATGGAGAAGCCATGTCCTTCATCTCGCGCTGACGTGATCGGAGATTTGCCAAGACAGCGATCGGAGTTTTCGAGGCTTGAAATCCATGAGTCTCACGATTCGCTTGTCTCGATGGAGTAAGGAACCTTGCAACCAAAGGGCTGATATTTGTTGCCTGGAGCTGGAATTACGGCAGGCAGCACCTCGGCAGAATTCCCATGTTGATCATGCCCGAGGCAGCGGTGTTCGGCGGTAAGACTTAATTCTTTTTAGGGAATATTTCTGATTTCGGAGCAGACAGTCTTGCTCATGATCACATAGTCAGGGTTGAATATCTTTCCATAGCGGAGCTTGCGGGGACCGGGCGAGATTTCGTCTTTTTCAAAGCCGAGTTTCGTGTAGAAATCCAGTCCCCGCTGGTTGGACAAGAAGCATGTCAGCATCACTTTGGTAATGGGTGGCAGGCTCGCGGCAATGGTGGAGTGAAACCCCATGAGCAATGAGCCTAGCCCGGTTCTATAATGCCGGTCAGTTTGGACTTTGGAAGACCCTGGCGGGCAAACACAGGGCTGAGTCTGGGTACCATACCCTTGGAGGTCTGGCTGAAGATGGATCTCGTAGCAATAAATAACCGGCTGCCCCTCTTCATATGTTGGCATCAGTGAAGTGAAGCCCCGGATGTCGCCGGTGCTCTTTTCCTTGACCAAGATGTACCGCAGCCCAGGAGACTTCATCTCCGTCAGCTTTTTTTCCGCGTGCCATTTCGCGGCGGAATTCTCGTAATCCTCCCGGCTTGTTTGCTCGATCAAACGGAAGCAAGCAGTAAGATCGTCCTCTACGAGAATATCCGACCGCACCAAGTTGAGGGTGTATTCGACATTGGTCCGTGGATGGGTCCAGACCGTCACCCAGGGGCTCTCAGCGTGCCTAATAAATCAGCCCAAAAACAGAGCCACACGTCAGCTAGCCGACAGTCAGGGCGCCGTTCTCACGGTTTAATCTCCGTTGTCTATGTTGTCCTGCTCCTTAGAGAGGAAAACTGACCTCGGTTGTAGATAATCAAAAATGAATTCCTCGTCGGTCTTGCGGTTGGCGAGCTCCAACGGGCTCGTCGGTGCTCGGCGACGCTTCGGTGTCATTCTTGATGGAATAGCTGAACCCGAGTGTGAAAGACGCGCCGAGTTGTATGTACACGGTACCTATGGCAATTGTCCAGGAATGGCCTTCTAAGGATCCCTTGGAAATGGGTGGGGATAGTTCTTGCAGCTGTTGCCGGGTTTACGCCAGCTGCCTATACACAAGGGACTCTGTCCCGCATCCGCAGGTCTGGGGGACCTAAGGATCAGCCTTTGCATGCACCTGACTGCAAGATTGAAACACCAGATCTACGGCCCTGTTTCTGTAGCTAGTGTTGATACCATCTTCCTTGACAAGTGACTGCAGTGCAGGCAACCCTGACATCCCTCTTGTTAATGCGTGGTTTCAGCTTCATCCAGGTCAGGTTTTTATATACGATAATGCCTCTCCTTATACTGCCTAGGTTACTCGCGATGAGCTTAAGGGATCTCTATTTACACTTATTCTCCCTATAGCCCTGATCTAAATCCGATCGAGAATATATAGAACTAGATAAAAGATTATATCGTGGCTAACTACCTGGCGAAGATATCATATAACCAACTATACAAGGTAGTTTATACTACGTAGAAAGTTATCCCGGAGAATTTCCTTTAAGAGCATATAGATACAATGCCGATATAGCAACAGGCTGTTATTAATGCAAATAGGATGTATATACCTTTTTGAATAGATGGCTGGTTGTTTTGAAGGCTGCAAGCGACGCGTTGGTACATCGAGGGGGAATGTGGGCCCCTGGCAGTGACCCTTGCCAGTACCCGACCCATTGTGGAAACTTTTGCATGTAACCTCTGTAGTATTCCCGAATTGCTGCGCGGTGCTCAACGGTACCGCTCACAGCCCAATGCAAGGCAGCCTATCACGGATCTTCAAGAATTCGCGCCGATGCACGATACGTTTCCAAGCGCCGGACCGCACCCACCAAGACCGGGGCAATGGCGTGAAGTTGGAACCAACTGCATGAGCCTACTATCCAATCATGCAACCACATGCATGAGGCATCCAACGTTCACGATGGCGGACCATCGCGGACATGGGCTGAGGATCCTTGGGTCTCACCTGTGTAAGAAGCTACACAGTACATAGCGCAACATCCTGTCTGGTCCAAAATCCCCGATAGAATCCAAGAGCCACCCTCCCCGATTCTAGCGATTGGACGCTGGATGGCCGGGTTGAGGGCCATACATTGCTAAGAGTCGAACTGTGACTGCAGCTATCATTTATCCGGCGTGAGGGTGGCACAGCCGCACGGAGAGGCCGGGGGTGGGCCAAAGGATGGAGGTGGCAGAGAAGCAGACCCGGGGAAGCGGTACTGTGCTTGGTGTGTATGTACTGCACCCAAAGAGAAGAATCGGCCATAAAGCTCCGACCGCCGGCTTAGGGATACCCAAGCCACCTGACACAATCTCCTTCACCAGCAGTGCTGATAGCATTGTTGAATGTTCACCATGTCAGATGACGCCAGGCCGATCACGCCCACCTTTCGCTTCGGCGCATCCGAAAGCCCCAGCCCTGGCCTCAGCTTCACATTCACTCCTAATGGATCGGTCACCCAGAGTGGCACTATGCCACGGCGGCCCTCAAGCTACTCTACTCAGCACCTGTCGCCTGATGTCCGGCCCAGTCCAGGGACGGCGCCCCAAGCCAGATCAGTCAGTCCGCACTATCGCTTTGGTGGTGGCTTGTCAGATCACCGTTTTACCTTTGCAGAGGGCTGGATTGAGCCCTCGTCGTCTACTTTTGGCCGAGTCGGAGAGCTTCGAGATGCGCTCCCGACGGTGCAGCCATCCAGCCCTGCTTCTGCCGCTCCCCATTTGAGCGGCCAACAAAACCCTCCCTTGTCGAACGGGATGAATGATGGAGGCCCAAGGACGCTCGAGTACCGTGCTGCCCATCCTAGGAACGAGTTTGAGATCGGGGGCGACTCGTCTACTGCGCACACTTTTGACCAGCAGAAACCCACCGAGTTCTCGTTGCGTGCTTTGCATAATACGACGCCGTTGCCGTCTCGTGGACCATCACCGCAGCCAACGGAAAACTCGGCCCTATTCCTCCGTCCGCGTACGCGGAACCGCACTTCTGATGTTTCGGCCGCCTCTGGCTGGGAGGAAGACAACACACCATATGACGTACGCGAGGAAGCAGCCCCTGTTCATCCCTTTTTTACGGCTGGGTTCCAGTCGACTCTCCAGGCGGGACTGGGGATTGCGAGGGCAACCTTGGCCGCGGTAGAGAAGTTGGATAGCCTTGTCGAGCATGACAGCGACTTAGAGAAGCTCCTAGATGATGCAAGTAGACTGTGTGCCTTTGAGGGGTCCGACACAAAGACTATCGCTGTCCTGGGGGATTCGGGCGAAGGTAAAGTGCTTCGCGCGTTGCCCCTGACGCCGCCCGGCTCGAAACGATGCTGACCCCTGAGCAGGGAAGAGTAGCCTTATCAATTCCCTGTTACATTTCCCCGGAATTGCCCAAACGGTATGTGCCAACGGTGTTATTATACTCGCTCAGCTGGCGACGTCTTCTGACCGTTCACTACAGGGAGACCTTGGCTCGGCTTGCACCTCCGTCGTCACCGAGTACAGGCAAAAGACACGCAACCACACAGCACCCATCACGATCGAGGTTGAGCACTTGTCGCCACCAGAAATCGAAGAAGTCATCCAAGAGCTACTCTGGAACTACCGGCAGCCATACCTCAAAGGAGTGGAGGACGACCCCACAGCCGACGACCACCAGCAGCACGGGCGGGAGTCAGCACGGGCCTGGTCGGCCTTGGGAGCCGCGTTCAAGCACCAGCCGGGTTTCGGGGAGGAAATGCTACGCGATATGTCAGAGGGCGCTTTGGAGAGGCTCACATCGCAGTTGATCAAGTGGTCGCATGAGAACGACTGGCCCGAGGGTGCTGTCAACGGGCTCTGGCAATCCACCGCTAACAGCGCCGAGGAATGTGTCGAGAAGACGGCTGTTTTTATGCAGGACCGATACTGGCCGTTTACAAAGATCATCCGAGTGTATTTGAGCGCGCAGGTGCTGAAGACCGGCGTTGTACTCGCAGATCTGCCAGGTAAGTACCCGTCCGAAAACTAAATGAATCACCGCAACTAGGTGATTCCGGGGTCCAGCTAACCAGAAAGCCAGGACTACAAGACACGAATCTTGCTCGGGTGCGCGCAACACACGATTACCTGTTAAGATGCAACCACATCTTCATCGTCACCAAAATCTCCCGAGCCATCACAGACCTATCATTGCAGTCATCACTTTTCTCGGTGCTCTCGCGCCACGTGCCATTAGAGTGGGAACAATCAGCAGCCCAGAGCTTGAAGATTGCTGTGGTGTGTACCTGGACCGAAGTATGTCCTCTCTCGTCCCTACAGGCTCAAGAGGGGGTTCTTTTTCTTCTTTTTTTCTTTTTTTCTTTTGACGGGTGCTGATTCCGTTTGACGCGGTGAAGGAAATCGACCTCAAAGCAGCAAGGAAAAGTTTCTGCGGGCCAGGCAAGCCAATCCCGGCCTCTGTGATGGAAGACCTCGATGCACAAATAGACGACGCCAAAGCAAGCCGAGACGAGAAGCTAAAGAAAACGTTAAAGAAGCGGTACGTCAAGCCGTCGCATGCCAACCGCACCCCCTTCAACCAGTTCTTTGACTCACCCGAAGTTCTATCCTAGCCGTGAACTCCTCCTCATGAATGCCCGCAACAACCACGTCACATCAGGGCTGCAGAGGGCCTACGCCGCCAAAGCGCCGGACGGACGGCTGGACGTTTTTTGTGTCTCGAATAAATGGTACGACAAGTACACCCGTAAAGGTAAAACAGAGTTTGTCCGGGGTAGCGGCGTACCGGACCTGAGACAGTTCTGCTATAGCATTACGGCGGATGCGCAGCTACGCGAGGCGAGGCATTTCTTGCAGGCTAGGGTGTTTGGCTTGGTTAACTCGGTCGAGTTGTGGGCTGGCGGCCGGTTGGGGGGAGTTCAGGAGGTCTGCCAGAATGAGGCTAGTGGAGATGGTAGTGACCTTTCGGAGGTCGTCCCCGAAATGGTGAGTAGGATCTCGTCTTCCCTTCTTCTCGAGTGGTTCTTGTTCTTATTGTTTCCTTTGTCTCTGTGCCAACCTGGCCTCTGCCCTCCGTTACCAGATGTATTGACCCAGGCTTCAAACTAGATAAGCGAGTTGGGGACGGCAGTCGACAGATTAGCAGAAGAGTTCCGTTCGTGCTTTGCGGACGGAATTCTTCAAATGATAGGCACGAGCACTATGTAGTGGAAAAGCATGGTCATTTGCTAACATCCGGTAAGACAACCAACACCGAGATTGGAAAAGAGAGGCAAAAGCGCGAGCTGGACAATGGAGCAAAGTACGATGAAATCGACCTACCCTTCTAGGACGGCACTGACAATTGTATAGTGGGCTTGGCGTATGGTTTAACGCTGCAATTTTCCCTGAACGTTTGATGCTGACCCTCATCACGCAGAAACATACGACGCGTGGTGTCGCAACAATGGTTCTTATAGCATTGGAAACCGGACCGTCGACTGGAATGCCGAAATCGTTTGGAAAATGCGAGCAGAGCTCGCATACGCGTGGGATATGGTCGAGGAGGAGATTGACATCCTCTTTGGCGAGCTCCTAGCCACCGTCGCGGAGCAATTTGGCACGCTTACAGCTGCCATCTCGGTTTTATCATCGACGACGCCCAGCGAGCTTCACAAGCAACTGTTGGCTGGATTTGGCGCCAGAGCGGAGGGCTGCAAGTACAGCCTTACTCGGGCCCAGGAAAAGTTCGCGGGCGAGGTGAAGTGAGTGCCGGCCCCATGACCCGCTGCTGCCGGATCTGCCACAATACTTTCTCGGACCGTCCTCACCAACAAACTCCCAGACTCATCCGCCGCTACGTGTCGGAGTCGTCTCCCGGCTCCTACATCCTCGATGCCATGCTCCCCGCATACAGAGCAGCCAGTAAGCAGTTTGGTAAGCGACAGACACTCGAATTCGCCTCGGCCTTCCCAGGACTTCGCCAAAAAATAAAAAAAAATAAAAGATTAACACGCAACTAGGAACCGGCAAAAAAGCCAAGCAGAGAAAGTTCGTCGAGAGCCGTATCGCAGACGGCGTCCTGTTTCCGAGCGTCGCGATTGCCCTGCAAGAGCGTGTGGATGCGCTGCTCGAGCAGAGAAGGGCAGAGTTGAAGGCTATCATGGCGCAGGCTATGGCCGGCGCGGTGACGGACATAAAGTTTGTTCTGGCTCTGGCATCTCGCACGGAGACGGAGCAAAATACTATTGAGTTTGGAGCAGTAGATAGAGATGAGCTGGAGGGGATTTTGGAGGCGTTGCGGACACTGAAGACAAGGGCGGAGGATGTGAGTAGAACAGCTGTCGCTGCGTGAAGGAACTGAGTGGGACTGGCTTGGCTGGCAGAGAGGGTTCGCAGTTCAAGGTCCGTTTTATAATCATGATTGCTGTTTTTGCTCCTTGTCTCTTTTTCTTTTTTCTTTTTTTCTTTTTTTCTTTTTCTCCCCCTTTTTTGGGCTTTGCCAAACTACGCGGATACCAAACTTACCCCTGAATCGCTTCATTACTGCGCTAGTGTGCGCCACGTGTGCGCCTACTACTACCCTAACCCTGAACTGCTGTCGAGAGCTGTTTGAACAACTGCCAAGCATGACGTCTCGTTGCCTTGCAGCTGCAACCGCGTCCATTGCCAGCCGAAATTTCGATTCCGGACAAAGACATTGACATCTCTTCTTTCGTCGTCGCGTTCCCCTCCCCTTCAGTAATCAGTAATCGGCAGCCGATCCGATGGGCGCTGCAGAATTAGCGCCCTAGCCTTTTACTCGGTTATTTCATTTTACTTTAAATCGGTGATTGATGCGCACTCTTGCGGCTCCGTGGCGGTCCCTTCGCACGTATGCGACGGGCCCGAAATCTCGACTCGGCCCGGCGCTGAACTTGGAACAGGTACGTTTCGGCCGAGTCCTACTACATAGCGTCAAGACTGAGTGGGTGACCCTGAAAACTTGGCTCAATCGACCAGTTTATCCAACGAGCACGGGTCCTCGCCTTCTACCGGTCCATCCTCCGAAGCACACGCCGAATCGCAGACCCAACCACTCGCGCCGAGACACGCAAGTTTGCGCGGGACGAGTTTGAGAGACACCGCGGGGTCACAGATCTTGTCAGTCCAATCCCGCCGCCTCCACCACCGCCCGGTGCTGACTCGGAAAAGGGTCACATCCGATATCTCATGTCAACGGGCAAGACCGAGTGGGAGACCATGGAGAGGTATATTGACGGCTTGTAAACCAAGCCAAGCCAAAGTAACTGTCGCACGGTTTCAAATAGGCCGTTACACTGCCACCTGCATTCCCGTTGTGTTATATGCGTGCCGCAATCGCCTTGCCCTCTACAAATCTTGGTGTACGTCATTCCCAATTGGCAAAACCAAGTGCATTGCCGTGCGAGCGAGTCGGTGGATGAGCCGAGATTCCTGCCACTGCTTCTCCAACCGTTCCGTAACCGGTCCATGTCTCCCTTGCGCCTATCGTACAGAAACCCGGCTTTATTTGGTATCAGAAACATCTCTCCCCACCTCAAGGATATCACCCCTTGTTTATCCCTGGCGCTGCTTATGCCGGGGGTTTGCCGGGCATACCACGTAGAGGTAGCCGTTGTGCCGCTTGTTCGCTTTCCGCCGAACGACCTGCCAGAGAGAAGGAAAGGAGGACCCATACATCAGCGTATTGTTCCCTTGGTGTCTCTTATATCTCACACCAACTCCGGGCGGCCTTTTGTCTCACCTTGCAATGCTCGCACCGCTTCTTGATCGAACTGCGCACCTTCATCCCCCTCGTCTGCTGCCTTTGGAACACCGCGACACCGGTCTGTACTGTTGGGGCAGCAGCGCCCACGCTGAGCGTTGTCCTGGCATTCGAGAGGACGGCCTGCGAGAGGCACCGCGTCTGGGCCGCGGGGAGTGTCGTCGGCCGGGCCGAGAGCGAGAGGGCGCGCATCGATGAGGCGAGCAACTTGGTCGTTGATGCGGCTGACCGCATGGTCTGCAATAGGCTCGTCATTGTCGCGGGGGCGTGGTATCGGGACGTTGGACGGTGGGTGGCTGGCGTGGATACGTTTTCCGTCGCTCGTCGTCCGATTCGACCCGAATTGAAGATTGAGCGCCGTGAGAGCCTCGATTGCTTGGCGTGGTCACGTGTGCTGCACGGGGAGCTTGCAACCTCAACCCTTGAAGAGAACAGCCCGCCCTAACCCTCGCTTTACTCCATACACAGGCGAGACAGGGAGTCAGTCACGGTGCATCCAACACGCAAGAACAAAAGTCGAGGGACCGAACATCCATTTTTCGGAAGCTAAGAGGATATAGTAACGAGTCGCCTTTTGAATTAAAACTTTGTAGAGAGCAAACCCGCATATCACACAGTAAAATACCTTCCTCTGAGAGCTGAGGAAAAAAATTAAGGTTACTCCTCCGGGAAGGCTCGAACTTCCAACCTCCTGATTAACAGTCAGACGCGCTAGCCAATTGCGCCACAGAGGATTAACTTTGATTTGACGTACATTTGAAGTCCCTAACAGGGGGTAACTGAGGTGTTGGATTTCCGAATTAGCAGGGATTCAGTGGCTGAACAGTGTTGGGAAAAGGCGTAAGTTTGTATTTCATCGTCAGCATACCTGCTTAAGGGATGTTCATCACTTCAGGTCGCCTTTTCCACAATGATACTTTTGTTTTTAGGGGGACACCGCCGAACCCATCATTTAGATTGAGTGTGGTTAACAAACACCGATTCTATCTACGCCTTGGCGCGATCCTCCTTGATCATATCCGCGGCGCGCTCCGCGACCGCATACACCACACTCTGGATGTTCCCGACCGGCTCGATGGGGAACACACTCGCATCCACAACCCTCAGCCGCCTCGTGCCATACACTCGCAGCCGCTCATCCACCACGCCACCCTGGTCCCGCGGCCGCATCGCGCAGCTGCCTGCCACGTGGAACACCGAGATCTGCCGCTGCCGCACAATCTCGCGCGCCGCCTCCAGGTCATCCGCCTTGAGCGGCGGCAGCCGCTTGCCGTCCTGCTTCAGGACCGCGCCAAATGCGGTCGACGGCTCCACGATACGCTCGACGAACTGCACCGCCCGCGCGAGCAGCTCCATGTCAAGCGGGTTGGAGTTGTATTTGGGATCCCACAGCGGCGCCGCCTTCACGTCACTGCTGGTGATGTGCACGCTGCCGCGCGAGAAAGGCTGGTTGATGATGGTCATGATGGTGATAAAGTTCTCCGGGAGGACGGGCGTAATGTAATGCGCCATGCTGGTTGGGTGGTCCGGGATGTGGATTTGGCTTGGGAAGAGAAGGTACTGGAAGGCGGGCTCGTTGGGGGACTCGACCAGGTCGCGGATGACTTTCGCGTCGGCAGCGGCGAGGGCTGGCTCGTGTTGGGAGAAGAGGTCCTTCTTGGTTTCGGTGGAGGCGACGCCCGAACCGTCAACCAGCGGGGCGTAGGCGACGCTGATGACGCTCTGGCCGAGGGGCCCCGCGCCGCCCGTCTGGTACAAGCCTACGAGGGCCTGGACCACGTTGGGATCGCGCAGGACGTCGCCTGATGGCACGCCTTCGGCGACCTCGAAACTCTGGCAGACGATGGGGTGGTCCTGCACGTTCTCGCCCACGTTTGCGTTCTCGACGATGACGGGAATACCATGCTTCTCGAGTACATCCCGGCCGCCGACGCCCGAGAGCTCGAGGATCTGCGGTGTTTGGAGCGCACCCGCTGCGAGGATGACTTCCGCATTGGCGGAGATCTGCTTCTTCTGGCCGTCCTTGGTGATAATCTCGATACCGGTGGCAACGGCATCCTCACCGCTCGTGGTGTCAAAGACAATCTTGTTCACCAACGTCTCCGTCAGGATGACGAGATTCGGCCGCTTGGCGACCTCGGGAGTGTAATAACCAGTGCAGGCGTAGCTCCTGGTGTGTGTGGACGGGTCGATGCTCGCGTGGTTCTGGAAGGCTCCCAGCGCGTTGCCATCGCGGGGATCGCCGGAGACTTCAAGGCCGAGATCGGCAAATGTCTTCATCCAAGCCTTGTTTGTCACGCCATACCCCTCGCTGTACGACACGTGGATTGGCCCGTCGCCTTTGGCGAGGCCCTCATTCAGGTAGGTCAAACCGAGCAAGTCCCGAGCGGACTGAGGCGGCGTGTGCACAGTAGCAAATTTGCGGAAGTACGGAGCCAGAGACTCATAGCTCCAGCTGGGGTTGCCAAGGGCAGCCCAGGAGTCGAGGTTCCCCTTGGACGGAAACAGCATCATTAGAAAGTTGAGGGCCGAGCTGCCACCGAGCATCTTGCCCCGCGCCTGGTTGACACGGCGGTTGTTCAGGGTTGGCTGTGCCGAGTGTTAGTCTGCCGGTAAGGCAAGGCAACCAATGTGCGTCACGCAAAGATCCTATTCACCTGCGGAGGGGAGCAGAAGTTCCAGTCATACTCGTTCTTGCCGTACAACGCGGCAACCAGGCCCGGAGTGAGGACCAATGGGTCGGCAGTGCGGTCGCCGCCGGCCTCGACGACGAGGACACGGACGCTGCTGTCCTCGGTGAGCCGGCTAGCAACTACCAGACCGGCAGTGCCGCCGCCGACGACAACGTAGTCGAACGGCTGGTCGAGGTCAGCCGTAGCCATGACGAGATTTGACTGGGCTGGTCCGAGTGGGGTAGCGGCACGGCACGGAAACACAAAGAACAAGTCAGGTAGGTAACACAGTCGATCGCTGCTGGTGGGCTCAGAGGCTTTGGTTACGCCGTGTGTACTGCGTGGTAATCAATCTGTATTGTCGAGGAGGTTCAAGGTTGCACTCAAGCAGGGACTCGTTTCACACAGTAGAACAGAGTTGCGGCAGAACGACAAGAACCGGTATATATCTCGGTGGCATCCACAGGACGCACCTGACCGCCTCAGGAGCCCTTCATGTTTGCTGATCCAACAAAGAAGGTGCTCCCCCTCGAGCCGCCGACCCCTCCCTGTTGGCCGCGAGATGATCCAAGAAGGGTTAGTAAGATGCTCGCTCTCAGGTGCGATCCCCACTATACCGCCGCCCCCCGTCCCCGGAGCCTGGTTGATGAGGCGATCACTTCCACTCGGCGCGCGATGGGGGTCGGCAGTTGGGACGGTTTCTGGTAGCGAGCGGGGGTTTCCTACTGCTCCTGCTGTTCCTGCTGCTCCTGCGTCAAAGTGAGACATTGTCAACTTGCCAACTTGCCCAACTTGTCAAAGAGAGCATCAGAGTCATCGCCCCGGATCTTTCCCCGTGATGAGCTATTGGAAGGCCTAGGCTCTTTGACGTGCAACATTTTACCAGATCGGGGAATGGAAACGGATTTGGAAATTGCTGAGCTGCTGGAAAATGCGAGCTCGGGGCGATGTTCGGAGTTCTCCAGCCCCTTTCCCGCTGTGAACGTCCCTGGTGGCTGCGAACGAGCTCCAGAATACAGCGGGGTCGAGATTGGCAGAGGCCCATTAGGTTTGCGGCCGGGTGTGCCTGCCCGAGCCTGTCTGGCGGGAGGGAGGTGCGACGGATGCAACCGCAGCAAGTGTGGGCTGCAGTGGGTTGGTGGGTGGGATGGCAGGAGCGCGGGTTGGGTTCCGCGCCGCGCGTTCTACCCAAAAATGTTTACCGCCATTAGATTCCAGTATTATTGGGCGAATTGTTATGGCAGAAAAAGACATCAAGGGTTCTTGTATCTCCACACGCCAAACAATGCCCCACTTGGGACCCCATCGCAGGCTCGGTTCGCGGGTGCACCCCTGGCCCACTCTCTGTGCACTTGCAGGAAGCAAACTTCGCTTCCGGCTCCCATTCCCTGTCTCCCCTGCCCCAAGCCCTGGTTCCTCGTGGAGTCTCAACGGTCGTGGTGCAACATGTTGGCCCACATAAGACACCGCAATGGAAAGGGATACCCGTGGCGCTGGACACTGGGGAGCCATTGAAGAACCGTTATCAATAAATGAAGATTGCTGGCGCCCGAACCCGAGTCCTATGTAGATCTTTATCCATGAACAGGTACCAGTTCGTCCGCCGTGCTCGCCGACCACTTTTAGGATCACAACAAGGTACAAACTTACATGTACACAACGCTCGAGTTGCAACCGACCTTGTCAGCAAGGAGGTTGTTTCGACCTCGGAGAAAGCTGTGTGGAGCCCCCAACGATACTGCTTCCATCCCGCTGGGAAAAAAAAAAAAAAAAAAAGAATTAACCCTATGCTGCTATACCCCGAACGCAACCAGGCCAGCGTAGCATCAGCATGATAGTCCCGCTGACTTAGCACCTATTTGCTGAACTTTTAACCCCTGACTGAGAAAGCACATTGTAACCCCACCATAGGCAGTGTAGCCATGATCTTCGGTGTCTTCTCTCAGCTTGATGAGTCCAGCCTCGACGCCACAGCAATGACTTGCTCATTGCTCCGAGTCATACCAGCCCCCGCTACTGATACGCCGTCAGAATTCTTGTTTTTGCTTCCCCGGACCCTCGGGCCCATTCTTGATGGACTGGTGGCCCTGGCTAGCACGACCGTGATTTCGCAAGTAAAAGGCCAAGGTCCACCTCGCGCCCCTGTCCCAGTCTTGGGGTGTCTTGGGGGGCTGCTCCTCGACGAGACTGGGTGGAAATTCCCGAGTCTTGCCCCGGCTGTTCTGGCGAATGCTGCAACGATCGCCGGTGCTGTTTCTTTTTCTTGTCGGTTCCATCTCGCTGGTTTTCCTCTCCCTATCATTATCCCTACGTAGTAGGAGTTTGTTCCCTGGACCTGGAGAATCCCGAGAGTGGCACAGCTTCGGTCTCACCCCAACCAAGCCCCTTGCTCCATTACCGCGGCGGCAGAGAGAAGCCAAGGCCTGCCGTGACAGCCCGGTATTCCTTGCGGAAATGTTGCAACCCTATACATACCGACCGCTGCTGCTCTTACGCCCACCTTTCTTGCCGTTGTACTGGTTTCACAACATCAGAAATCCAACGCCCAGAGGCGGCCCTATATAGTACGTCGTGGATAAGGCTCGACGTTTGCCTCCATCACTCCTCTCCGAGGCCCATCCCACCTTTCTCTCCGTCTCTCCATCTTCCGGTCGTGTGAGCACACAATTACAACACCATCTCGGGGCGCCATGTTCGAATTCATCGAGTTTCCGGTGCTGCCCATCGTCAAGGTGCACCTCATTATAAACTGCGTCCTCTGTCTCTTGACCGTGTTGACTGTGGGCCTACGTCTCGTGGCTCGCTTCATGTCCGGTGCTGGGCTCTGGTGGGATGACTACCTAATCCTATTCGCCTTGCCGCAAGGCATCGGCATGCTGATCATCCAGGGGATGTGTGAGTAATCCCCAAGATCGGGGTGTGCGAGAGTCAATCCGTGTGGCTAACATGCTGGCTGGGTCCAGGGGCACCAATGGGCATCGGCTACAACGTGACCGAGACGCTGCCAAACCTCGAAACCATTCTCAAGATGCTCGTCGCCTACGAGCTCATCTACTCGACCGCCATCAGCACCATCAAACTCAGTGTCTTGCTCTTCTACCTCCGCGTTTTTGTAAACAGCGGCCTGCGCATGGCCACCAAAGCCGCCCTGGCCTTTGTTTCCCTTTGGAGCGTCGGCAACATCCTTCAGGTCTTCCTGATCTGCCGGCCATTCGCCAAAACGTACAGCCTAACAGCCGAGGGCGTCTGCGGCGACCAGGTGGCTTCCTTTATCGCCATTGGCGCCTTCAACATCATCAGCGATGTCATTATCATCACCCTGCCGCTCCCGACGGTCTGGTCCCTGAAAATGACGACCCCTGCCAAGCTCGGCCTGACGGGCGTGTTCCTCGTCGGTCTCATGTAAGTGTCTCTCTCTCAGGGATCTATTTTAAGACCGGGAACAGTCCTAACAAACCCCCGCAGTGTCAGCGTCATTGCCGTTATCCGCATCGTCACCCTGACGCAGCTGGACCTGATGAACCTCACGGGGACCATGATCTGGGCCGATTTCTGGTCTGCCACCGAGCCGAACATTGCCATCTTCTGCGTCAGCCTGCCCATGCTGGGCTCGCTCTGGTCACGGTGTATCGCGACACGCCGGGGCGCCTCCAAGCTCGCCTACCACTCGTCCGAGAACAACACCAACGGCAGCGCCTTCAGCAAGCTGAAGAACCAGAGCCAGACAGACAGCCGGATCCCGCTCGAGAGCATCTACGCCGCAAACCAGGAGGTTCATTACCAGTCCGCCGTTGCCACCACAGGCACCCCCGAGCCAGAGCGCGACCGGCTGGCGTACACCGACAGAGACAAGGACAGCGGCTCCGAGGTGGCGTTGACGGATCTGGAACACCAAGGACAAGACGTATCCAACGGCATCAGGGTACAAACGAAGTGGACCATCTCGCACAACTGAGCCGGTCCCCTCAGTGTGTGCATATTAAGTGTGCATAATAATCATCGGCGCTTTTCTTTTGTATAATACGGTTGGGTTCCTTTTCACAAAAGTCATGTACATACATAACTACTGCCAGTATGTCCATGGGCGGCACAGCCTCGGCGCGGTGGTCACTCGGGAATTTTGGGAAACAGGAGTTCAAAGGGCGGTCGGCAAGTTTGCCAGGGAGGGGGGGATTCGGTTTCTGATACCACCAAAGAAAAAACCGGTTCATGGGCCTACGATTTAAGCAACAATTTTTAACGATCAAGAGAAGAGAATACCTTCATAGTTACACAGTACATAGATTTCGATACAAAATACCTCACCGAGCAGCAATAGCGCATTTTTATTTTATTTTTTAGTTTTTAATTTTTTAATTTCCAGGCAACAAAGCCGCGGACCGTAGCAGTCGGGAGGAATCCCGCCCCGTTTGATGCCTCGGCTAATCTACTGTACTATGTACCATTCCATGAGCGAGTTTCCAACTTTAATCGTCCGTACCTTGCAGCGAATCACGCCATCGCCGATTCTGGCTTTTCTATCCCTGGGCGCGGTTCCCCGTCCCCCCCCCGGGCCCCTTGTACCCATGGCGTGCATGCCGAGATCCTGCGGCGTGGTATGGCGCCAGGGGTTCACTCCGGTTCGGCTGCGCCGCCGAGATGCGCCGAGACGCAACCGTAACGCCACCTCGGAACTGTGGGATGACCCGTTTTGATATTGCGGTTGCCTTTTTGTGGCTGCCATGTAGCAGATCCTCCGCAGACCGAGCGGCAGGTGGCTTTTTGTCTTATCTTGCGAGCTTGCATGATTTGCATGATACTTATGCATTCGATTCCTTGTGGAACAAAATCCTGTGCATGGATTTAAGGGGTATACATGGTAGTACCTTCCATATTTCTTGACGGCAAGTTGATAACTACCTAATGCGGAACTGCGCCGAAAAATGACATGGGAAACAACTGTGCAGGAATGTCTTACTATAACTAAAAGTGCAACAACACAAGTCCCTCACCTTATCAATCCTGATCATACACAGTACACCCCGGCATCTCTACACTCATCGACGTCATCCCTTCCACGCCTCAGTCACCGCAGAGCCAAAAAATCTAAGTTCCTCGCATACCTGATGCGGCCTGGCCCGTCGTAAAGTACGGAACGTCGACAGTGCTCAGGGCACTTGTATTCGGAACGGATGGGCAGTCAAGACTTTCTAGTTCCTCGCAATAGGGTAGAGTGGCCAGTTGGGCTTTTAAGAGGAGGGACATCCATTACCGTCATAGAGGCTCACATTATGGGAAGCGAGCTGACCGAGTATATACCTACTATTTCCTTGCGATTCGGAAGGTGGTACATAACGAGGCGAAGCCGGGAAAAAAAGGAGGCCAACAGACCTTATTTACACAAAACTACTCACAACATGACACATAGAAGCAGTCAACTACCGACAGACCCAGGTTGTGTCAACTGACGGAACTCCACCTAGTCAGTTTGATTGTCTCCGGTAATATAGAGTCGCTCAAAATCATATCTTGGTCCCGCCCCTCGCCGCCCTCTGCTGTCGGATGACAGTGCTGCTAATCTTGGAGGCAAAGTTCTCTGTCTTGGTAGAGCCGTCCGAAATCTCCTCAGCATCCAGTACATCCACCTCGAAAACCTCGAGCGCGTGCCAGCCCTGCTCGGCTCGCTTGTCGTTGACGGCCTGCCCCCCGGACCTTGTCTCGCCGGAAACAATCAAAGCTTCGATTTCCTTGACCGTGATGGTTGGCCCGAACGCATCTTGAATCCGCACACAGTGGACTTGGATCGTGCCCTCTCGGAAGGTCGCTTTGAAATCCCCGTCGGCCTCTTCAATCTGCGGGCCTGCGCCGTCCTTCCAGCCACGCGGCGAGAGCTCCAGGAGTTGCGACAGGAACGCAATGACGTTCCTCGCGCGCTCCTCCCAGGTTTGGACATAGTCGGCAAACTTCTTGTTTCGCAACATCTCGTCGCCCGTGACGCCAATGATGTACCGGCATGGCGGAGTACGGTCGCCTCTCCGGGGCACTTGGAGCAGCAGGGCGCCGGCTGTCAGGAGAAGCTTGTGTCCCGGATGTAGATAATCAAAGGTCCCCCCTAGACACACCGCTGAGTAGGTCGAAGTCTGTGTCGGCGACACCGCTGAGGCACCCTTGGCGATATTCAATGTCAAGCCGCCCTCCACTGGGACAAGCTGATCTTGTCGTAGTGGCTGCCTCCCCTCGGCAAACTTGAGGTAAGTTTTGTACACCTGGTATCCTAGTTCGCTCCTAACGCTGAAGATGAGGTTCCAGGGAAAGTAAGCCGAGGCAAAGGTGGCCATGTCGACAATGACAGTGTTGTTCGGCTCGATAGCCGGGCGAAAGTCGGAGGAATAGCGCTTGTTGCGGTCATCGTCGATTAGGATGACTGATGCATCCACTGAGTTGGGGCCCCCGTCTACCTCGGTGTTGATGGAGAGCTGGGCACAAAGAATCGAGATGATGCTGTACACTCCTGCGACCAGCGTCTGAGCCTCCGGCCATGAGAGCGTTTTGGCACGGAGGAATTGCCCGTGGAGTATAGGGCAGGCGACTGCGACGACGAGCTTGGCCGCACCCGTTGGCCGCTTCACCTTTAACAAGGCCGACTTAAGGGTAGGTCGGTAAGCAGCATTGAGCGAGTCTCGGCTCACGGGATCGGGCGGGTAGGGGAGGAGGAGAAGCGATGGCCGGTCGTCTTGTCTCATGACGTGATTAGTCAAGGAGGAGAAAAATCAAAGAATAAGCTGCAAGGGCCGCCCCGACAGGCACGGTGGATGGATGTGTTGATGGGACGCCGTGAATGCGATGAGTTGAAAACCAGCCGGAGCTGACCACAATGCTCAAGTTGGTAAGCAGTTTATGGATCGATTTAGCTGGTGTTGATCGTTGGTTGTCCTATGCACGAAAGTCATGAAGATTCCAATTCTCGGTCTTGGACGGTCCGTCCGAGATGTGAAAGAGATGAAAGATGTTGCTGGTGTCTTACTGCCGGGTGTTGGTGTTGTACCTCGGCGGAAAGGTGGGGCACAAACTTGGTTGGGTTTGGGACGAGAGCTGCGGACAGAGGAGAGGATGGGGTTTGGTATGTATAAAGACGCGAGCTGGGCTCCTGGTGGCTGGACTACGAATAAGCTATTATTCAAGTACAAACCAGTATAATCGGTTTTCTATGTTGCTTGCAGAGAGTTGAAAGTCAATGAGAATCATCCGATTTCACAATACTGGCGCGTGAAGCATGGCGTTCCTCGAAGCATGTTGCGGGGAATGGCTGCGGGGCATCGTTGGGGTTCAAGAGGCCCTGTGCCGCCCTGATAACAAACCGTGAGCAGGCAGCCAATCCGATGTCGTTGTTTTGCCCCGCAACCGCACGCACCTGGCAGCGGGCGGCTGCCCCATTCACCCAGCCCGCTTCAATGTGACGAACATTGCTGCCGGATCTGAGCCATCAGCCGCTCAGACATCGCATTGCCTCTCCCACCTCAGGCCAAAAGCCGTGATTGCTGCTCGCGACCTTTCGCGCCTATCAGCTCGCCTCACTGCGGCTAGATCTGGCGATTGCTTCGTTTGCATCGCCCCGCCGCGCATTGATCAGCGAAAACGGACACGGGACCCGTTGGCGCACACCTACCCCCCGCTCCGATCATTGATTCCCCGGCCACCGTCCTGAATCCGGAACCGTCCCCCCTCCCCTCCGTCCGCTCTCCCGACAGCCGGCAGGTCGGCACCCGCGCCGACACACATGAACCAACCACCGCAGTACCAGCCGCAGCGGCGGACAGGCACTTTCTCTTCGCACCCCGATGAGCTGCACATGTCGTCGTCGGGCATGGCCCATCAGAGCCAGCAAATGTCACCCCGCGACTACCCCAATACGAGTGCTCCGCACATCAAGCTCGACCAGGGCTCACCGAGCCTTTCGCAGCTGCCCAGCTACCAAGGCTCCAGTTCCGGCTCCGGCTCCGGGTCTGTGCCAAACGTGTTACAGCCCGGTGGACTGAGCGGCCGACCGCCCACGATACCATCCAACACGGCTCCTACCCTCCCCAGCATGCACCACAGCCAGTCAGAATACCAGTCGCATCAGCATCAAACACCGAGCAAGGCTAATTCCTTGAGCCTCTCCCATTCCTACTCCCGCTCCAGTCCTTCGGCAAACTATGAGGCTGGCGGGTCGGGTTACGTACCATACACGCCGACCACGCCCGGCGGCACTGCCTCCTCATCGCAGTACATGTCGCCCACCGAATCCAAGTACGGCCTCTCGGGCTCACAGCGGAATATCTCCAATACTCCTCTTGGGCTCGCCGACATCCGCCCCCGCGCAGACTCGAGTCTCTCAGATGGCCTGGGGACGCCCGGGTACGAACTGGCAAATGCGCAGTCGCGAACGAGCAACTACATGGCGCCATGGGCGCTCTACGCCTTTGACTGGTGCAAGTGGGCTCCTCAAGGAAACAGCGCCGGCAAGCTTGCTATTGGAAGCTACCTGGAAGACGGTCATAATTTCGTGAGTTCCTCGCGTCGCCTTTCTTCTTCCACCCATACACACAGAGCAAGCGCACTAAACATCAACGTTATTGTAGATACAAATTCTCGATACCCAATTTTCTACCACCCCGTCAGATGTCTATGTGCCCGGGGGGTCGAAATGGAGCATGGACTTCACGAGGGTCGCAGAGGCCACTCACTCATACCCTGTCACCCGCTTGCTCTGGGAGCCGCCGTCTTCACAAAAGCAATCTACAGACTTGCTTGCGACCTCGGGCGACCACCTCCGATTGTGGTCGCTTCCGTCCGATACCCAGCCGTCAACTCCTGGGTCGTCGATAACGTCACGGAACGGCCGAGACATGCCCGTGACGAAACTCACCCCGCTAGCTCTCCTGTCCAACTCCAAGACACCCGACCATACGGCGCCGCTGACGTCGCTGGATTGGAACACGGTCAACCCGAGCTTGATCATTACCTCGAGCATAGATACGACATGCACCATCTGGGATATCCCCTCCCTGACAGCAAAGACCCAGCTGATCGCCCACGACAAGGAGGTTTACGACGTACGGTTCTGCGCGCAGAGTACCGACGTGTTTGTGAGCTGCGGCCAAGACGGCAGTGTGCGGATGTTTGATCTCCGCAGTCTGGAGCACAGCACCATCATCTACGAGCCCACGGGCAAAGAAGAGAGAGGTAATTTCTCCTACTCCCCTCGTCGTCAGACTATCCACCCCACTGAGCTTTTCTGACCACCACCCCATTAATCCAGACCCCAACGGCGGCCGCATAAGCCCCACCTTAGCGCAGCAAACCCTCTCCCACCCACCGCCCCTCCTCCGCCTCGCAACCTCCCCCCACGACCACCACCTCCTCGCCACTTTTGCCCAGGACTCCAACGTCATCAGGATACTCGACGTGCGCCAGCCGGGCCAGGCCCTGCTCGAACTGCGCGGCCACTCGGGCGCCCTCAACTGCGTCGAGTGGTCCCCGCTGCGCCGCGGCACGCTTGCGTCTGGAGCAGACGATTGCCAGGTGCTGATCTGGGATCTTATCAATAGCAATAATTCGTCAGGGGCCGGGGGGGCGGCGACCGCGCCGAATGGTATTGTCGGGCCTGGGGCGGGTGCTGCCGGTGCAGGTGCCAGTGGTGATAACACGCGGAGTCCGGTCGCGAGTTGGCAGTGTGATTATGAGGTGGGCAATGTCGGGTGGGTGCCGCATCTGGCGACGGGCGAGTATGGCGAGTGGCTGGGCGTGAGTGCGGGGCGCGGGGTCTGGGGGGTGAGGTTGTGATGATGAAAGAGAAGAATGGGAGCGTGAGATTGATGCATACAAGGGTATGATATAGTATAGAGGAAGGAGGAAGGGGGAATGAGAGAGAAAGGGAAAGGGAAAGGTGAAGAGAGAGTGAGGTGAATGATGCGAAGGAATCAAAGGGGGCGGTGGATAGAGGAGTGTGATGCAACCATGTATGTTGGAATGGATGGATGGATGATGACGATGAATGATGACGACGACGTAGGAGGAAGATCAAAGAGTTTCGAAGAGAAGGGAGCGCGGTTGAGAGATCTGAGCAGCATTATCAAGCAAGCAAGCAAGCAAGCAAGCAAAAATATGGCGTTTCTTCTTCGGGACATGTAGATAAATAACTCTTGTCTAGGCTAAGAAATGGGGTTCGCCGTGCTTTTTCTCAAGACCAAAAAAAACCAAAAGAAGAAGAAGAAGGTGTTGGCGATGGGATGTTCTTGAGCAGTCCTGCTCTATATGGTGTGCCTGACAGTTGGTTGCTCATGCGCTGAATAGCCTTGGCCATGGGCGGTCTGGATGGCTGTGATTATTGGCTTTCGTTGCGTGGTGCGGCAAAGTGGTATGAATATGTTGATGATATCCTGAATAGTACCCGAGTACGCTTATGTGGACTGTTCCAGGCAGTTCGGTTGCTCGCATTTTGATGCATGATATTCCCGATGCCATGCCATGCTCCGCTCAAATCGTACACTATGCAATCTGTACCAGCCGCATCGTTACTCGTTATGATTTCTAACTACCATCACCCGTATACACACAGCTTAGAGCTTCTGCATAGCAGCGATGTCGCTGGACTGGACGTAGTCCTCGAACTCCTGAATCTCCTCTTGCAGCTCGTCAAGCGAGACCTTCTCGTCCTCGACAACCATGTTGATCTGCAGCTTCTTGATACCGAAGCCGACGGGGATCAGCTGGGAAGCACCCCAAACCAGACCATCCTTCTCGATGCCACGGACGGCGGCCTCGAGGGCAACCATATCGGTCTCGTCATCTGTGGGAGAAAAGAAAAATCAGGTCAGTGTTTATGCAATTGGAGAAAACGGAAGGAAAAAAAAAACGTACCCCAAGGCTTGACATCCATGGTGACAATCGACTTGGCGGCGGGCTTGGGCTTTGACTCCTTCTTCTTGCGGTACTCGGCCAGACGCTCCTCACGGACACGGACGGCCTCAGCATCCTCCTCCTCATCGTCGCTGCCGAAAAGGTCGACGTCATCGTCGTCCTCCTCAGCGGCGGCGGGTGCCTTGGCCGGGTTCAGCGTGACCTCGGCGACATCGGGGCCGTAGACGGTGTAGGGCTTGGTGGCATCGCCGGGGAGGGTGGAGAAGTCGTCCTCGTACGAGGCGATGTGCTTGTACCAGCGGGCCGCGTTGGGGTACTTGGCAGCGTCGGGGGCGGAGCTCAGGGCCTTGTAGACGGCGATATCAGCCTGCGACGCCGAGTAGCTGTCATGGAAACATGGTCAGCTCAGATGCGCCAGTTTGAAACAATCGTGGAAATGCGCAGACAGCTGCCGCGGGGTAAATCAGAGGTGCACAGAATGCTGGGTGTGTAATCATTTGCAGGTCTTGAGGCTGCTCAGCAACACGGACCATGGGGATCATCATGGAGGGGCAGAGGGAAGGCGTCGCGCCAAACTGGAGGAAATGCATACCCAGTGATGTAGGACCGGGTCTGGAGCCAGTTGTTGAGCACTAGGCGATGACTGATTAGCGGAAATTTTCTCTAGGCATTGTGCAAGGTAACCTACCGGTCGCGCCGGCATCAGTGAGGAGATCGGTGAAGCCCATTGTGAATTGTCTGGTCGCGAAGAGGCTGGATGAAGTATGAAATCGAGTTTGCGGTGTTCGTAGCCGCCCAAGAACAGATGGCGGGGTAGGAAAAAGATTTTGGGTGTTTAATACTGAGCGACTGCCCCGCACCTGCTGTGGCCTAAGGCAGGAATTGCATGGCACCGAGATGGGGGGTTCTCGGTGCCCCACAGCGATATACCCCCCCCCGCCTGCAAGGGATCATTCAGTTCGTCTCGTCCGCATTCAACACACCTAGCGGGGTCTGGGAACCCTCTCAACGTTCGTAAGGCGCCGTGGATTTTTTCGTCCTTTGATCAGAACACGGATAAACAGCGTGACCTCTTGAATGCTCAATTGAAGCAAGCTCCTGGCCCGGTTCTGTGAAAGTGACAAATTGCTGCGTCCAATGCTTTCATTCTTCCGTCTGCATAGCCCCTGATCCTGATGTGGATGGAAAGCGTAGAAATGAGTCATTTCATAAGATTGACGAAGAAAAGGCCATCATCGGACTCACAAAGCAACTGTGACTGTTCACCAGACCAGCCCCGCCACGCAACAAGCATCGCTGTCATTCACCGAACGACAACGAGTCACTCCACCTCCTCCCCCTGCCCCTGCCCCTGATCTCCCGAGCTCAAGTCCGGGATCCAGCCCTTTGGCCGCTCACTCCCTCGGATAATCCGATCATAGCCCAGTCTCTCGACCTTCTGCACCGACTGTCGTGTAACCTCGAGCTTCTTCTCCCACTGGAACCTGTTGCCATACCCTATGGGCAGCATCTCGAAAAAGGTCCCGAGCTCGTGCATGTCTTGGACAATGGTGCGAGGTTCATCGTCGGCCTCGCCCCCTCCAGCCTGGCCGCTGGCCATGGAGCCCGTCAAGGCCGTCGACGTGGTTGCAAAGCGCATCATCTCGCCTGTGAGGTCGAACACGCCGTAGAGGTAGTCATCCTGGGTAAGGGACACGGTCGGCGGCTCGGGAGTTTGCGCCGCAGCTGGCTTTCCGGCGTTGCCTGCCGTGTCGCTGGCGTCGGCCATAACCTCGTCTTCTGGAGTTGCTCCTTTCCGAGCAAGGTCTTCGACTATGGGGGAGAGCTCTGTGTTGCTGATGAGAGTTTGCGTCTTGAGGTAGTGGGCAAAGGTGAGGGCTTCGACGAGTTCCTCGAGACACATCAGCGACCGGGCGTACCGGTAGCGGTTGATGCCTTGAATTTCCGGTGCCATGATGGCGAGGAGCTTGGAGATCTCGGCCAGGCGGGAATCAACCTCGGACTGAATGTTTGCGGGTAGCTGGTTCTCGATATTTCGCACCCTGGTTAATGGTAGGTGAGCCTTTCTCACCGAGATGGTAGGTGAGCGGGGCTTTCATACCGTTGTAACGAAAAGATGCTGCGCCGGTGTCAGTTTTCAGCTCTGGAGTATTGCATGCATCATTGTCATTGCATCTCACATTTTCTTGCTCAGGGCCGTGATATCTCGCGATGCCTTGACGATGCGCTCCCGGCGGTCGTGGTGCTCGTCGAGCTCGTTGCGGAGAGTCTCGAACATGGGAGTGTATGCATTTCTCACAACCGGCTTCTGCGTCGGCTTTGGTCCATCCCGCCGCTTTGCATTGCCGCTCCAGTCGCGCTTGAAACCAGACATGCTGCAATGCAAGAGCCAGGGCGTTACCGTGAGATGGAGGTTAGGTGCTATGTAGGATGTAGTAGTGGTTGATGTTTGGTTTCGACCGGTTTGATGTCAGTGCCGCTGCGCGGATTGGCCCGACAGCGACAGGGATGATTTAGCGGCCATGCGGTGGGTAACACTAAAAATGTTAATGTTAGGGGGCTTTCGCTCGTTGATAAACAGGGGTCAAGCTTCATTTCAAACAACATCCGGGCGTGAAACACGTCCACCTCAGAACCATCGACAAAATTACTCGATGGCTCAGAGGCGCATCGAAGGCCCATGACAGACCAAAAGTCCATGTGGATATCCACACCTCTAAGCGACACGCGGCAAAAGTAGAGCAATGCTGGGATCCAAGCAACGGGCGGAATCATCCTGAACTACCTCTCCATTTTCATTCAACTCGGGGGAAAGGGTCAGGCGTCACTCAATGAAAATGGCCAGTCCTTCACCACCAGCCAGCAAGGCTTCACCTTCTTTTCTGACATCCTTCTTCAACCACCACGCCCCCCTCTACATCTCCGCCGCCCTCCTCCGCCTCATCTTCCTCTTCTACGGCCTCTGGCAGGACGCCAACTCACCCGTCAAGTACACCGACATCGACTACCTCGTCTTCACTGATGCCGCCCGTTTCGTCTCACGCGGCCAGAGTCCCTACGAGCGCGAGACATACCGCTACACGCCTATCCTAGCATGGCTCCTACTGCCGACGGCACACACCACTGGAAACTCGGTTATGGACGCCGCACTGTTCAGCTCGGGCAAGGTGATGTTTGCTGCCGCGGACTTGCTGGCTGGGTGGCTGCTTGAACGGGTGCTATCCAAATCGATGGATGCGGCCACGGCGAGGAAGTTTGCGGCCATCTGGCTGCTGAATCCGATGGTGGCCACCATCAGCACGCGCGGCAGCTCCGAGGGTCTGCTGGGAGTGTTGGTTATGGCGCTGCTGTCGGCGGTGATGTCTAGGCAGATCACCTTGGCAGGCGTGTTGCTGGGTTTCAGCGTCCACTTCAAGATCTACCCTTTCATCTACGCGCCGGCAATCGTCTGGTGGATGGACCGGGAAAGGATGATGAGCAACCAACCGCCGCCCGACAAGAAAACCGCCAACCAGCCCTCCCTGCTGCTCAGCCAACTACTCGGGTTCGTCACACCCGCAAGGCTCCAACTGACCATCATCAGCCTGGCATCCTTTCTTGCCCTCAACCTAGCCATGTACACCATGTAAGCCCTCCCGCTCATCCCCGCCCTCACCAACCAAGCCAAAACCTATCTCTAACCCTTCCAGCTACGGGGCCCCATTCCTAACCCACACCTACCTCCACCACATCACCCGCATCGATCACCGCCACAACTTCAGCCCCTACAACACGCAGCTGTACCTCGCCTCAGCCTTCCCCTCCACCCTACCGTCCCTTCGAATCGAATCACTCGCCTTCCTCCCGCAACTTCTCCTCGCCTGCGTCCTGATCCCCCTCGCCCTGGCAAAGCGCGACCTGCCCTCCGCCATGCTGGCGCAGACGTTTGCTTTTGTGAGCTTCAACAAGGTTTGCACCAGCCAGGTACGTTTTGTTTCTCTCTCTCTTTTCTTTTTCTTTTTTCTTTTCCTTCCTTCCTTCCTCCCTCCTTTCCTCGTTCCCTCCTCCCCTTTGTTGTGTTTGTTTTGGTCGGGAGGGGTGCTGACAAGTGCGAACGGGAGGTTAGTATTTCCTCTGGTACATGGTTTTGCTCCCGTTATACCTCCCGCGATCTTCATTCCTTATCAACAAGAGGCTGGGGATTGCAGCTTTGGCGCTATGGGTTGTGGCGCAGGGGCTATGGTTGCAGCAGGGTTATGAGCTAGAGTTTCTAGGGAGGAGTGCCTTTTTGCCGGGGCTGTGGCTTGCGTCGCTGGGTTTCTTTTTAGTGAACTGCTGGATTCTGGGCGTAATTATTGGGGATGTGGGACGGGAGTCTGGGGTGGTCTCATGATCGAGGAGACAAAGGAGAGGCTTTAGAGGGAAGAGTGCATCGTGTGGGATGGTTTGTACATACCATAATCATGTGATAGAGAAAATGGACGAACTGGATATTTTGGATTCTCGATGATTTCATGTTTACAATGAAACTAATGCTCACTCGATTGCCAAAGCCACGGCTTAAAGAGCATCAAATCCGATAGCAGACGATCATGCAATACGTTCTTCCTGCCTCCGGAACCAGCAACCACCCTAAAACCCAGTCCTCCGTGACTCACTCAACTCCGTTGGTTATCATCCGTGCCAGCCTCCCAAAATGTCCGGTATCTCCAACACAAAATGATAAGCGCCCTTCCGTCCAAAACATGACAATTAGATGCAAAAAAATATCCCGCCCGAATATGGCAAGCGTTGACCCCAAAACACCGCCATCTGGTATTACTTCCCATCCCAACCGTAAAAGCGACGACGAAGAAAACTAGTGGAGACCCTTGCCCCGTTGATGTCTTTTGTGAATCATCAAGTGTGTGTCGGAAGTGCCGACCATCCCGGGAAGCATCAAGCTGTGACTAAATCCGAGGCTCACGAGATCGACATTCCCGCGCTTAAGAGCGCATAGTTGGACAACTTGAGCGAGATTCCCTTCGACGTTGACGTCGGAAATTCCGGGGTGAATGTCATCCGCCCGTCCTTTCGGTACCCGACCTCGCCAAAGGACTCGGCAAGCTCCTCGAAACGGGCGTTTGGCCTAGCGCGGTTCATCTCGGTGATGATAGTCTCGCTCCAGACGCCCGAGCACCAACCGTCGCGGAGAAGGAAGTGAGGGTTGAGCGGTGGAAACGGTGAGTCTGAGAATAAGGAGTTAATCGCCATCTCGGATTGTGTGACAACCAAAGGAGAGGGAGGGATGAGGCTTACCTAAATCCACGTAACGGATCCTAAGGTACTCTAGCGACTTGAGTCTTCCCAGCGCCCGAATCCCCGCAATGACTAGCTCCTCGAATGCGTTGATAAAGTTCATGTCTGTGATGCCCGACCCAGACTCGTTCCAATGCGACACTTGCCTGCAGCAGTTCTTTACGGTGAGGTCGATCGACTTGATGCGGGTGTATCTTGGGTCCTTGTGCTTGATCATGAGGTCGATGAAGAACTGTTTGCAGACCCTGCCGGTGTACGAGATGTGCTCCAGGGAGGGGGACGCGGCGGCAGCGGCCAATCGCGAGCAGAAGTGCAGCCTGTTCGACACCTTGAGGAAATATGAAGGGAAAGTCAGCTCGCGGCGGTAATCTCCCTCGATGCAGAGATTGAGACTGGTCAGGCGCATGGGCTTCACAAGGATGTTGGCCATGGTGAGATAACTCTTGGACTTGGGCTTGCTGTACGAGCCGTGCCATTCCTGCAGGTTCGGCAAGGCCGACATGATGGTCTCAAAGTCCTCCTCCCCCCTTATCAGATTCCACTGCCCCTTGCAAATCAGCGTGCGCACGGATTGGACCTTTGGCATCGCCCGAACTCTCCGCTGACCAGAGTCTCGGACCCAATGTCTAACTTTCGGCGCCTTCTTCCGTTCCCCCCCTTCGAGAGTCAAGACACAGACTTCCGGAAGGGATTCCGCCACGAAATAAAAGGCCTCCTCCAGAGAGCAGTTATCCATTGGGAGCACATATGACGCAGTCGTCAGGCCATCGGGGGTGACCGTAGGGAGTGTGTTCGCGTTGGACAGCGCCAGGGGCCGGTGTTTGGGGTGGAACACGGGGAACCATATCTCGATATGCTTGACATAGGACCGTAGATGAGGACGGGCAGATAGGTAGGCCATTGAGCCTCTCAGCGACTCAATCGAGGCTTTCAATTTGATGTGCCGGTACAGTCGCTCTTGGATCATTATCCTCCATGCCGCGCTCACCAGAGACAACTCGGACAGCTCTTTCCTCCGTGGATGTCGCAGGGCGGTTCCCCAGCGGGTTATGGAGCTCTTGGACGTAGCCGAAACTCGGAACCCGAATAGGTGGTCGAGAACGCATTCGTGTATCTCGGTGGGGAGATCGTTGAGACTGATGTCGATGCTTGTTCCGGCCGGCTGGGAAGTCGGCTGCAGCCCTTCTGAATCCAGAGCCCCCGAAAGTAGCAACCGGCTGGTTGGGCAGCTGGTACAGCGCAGTTCTGTGCTGCGCGGCTCGGGTTGGGGAAATGGTGTGCTGCTCGGTCGAGTAGGAGGTATGAAGTCCTGCTGCATCTGCATCTGCATCTGATCGAGCGGCGGACTTGGCGGTCCTGGCGACACCGGATTTGACGCCGTCATCATGATCGAGATAAGTTCAACGATCGCGTCGCCATTTTCTCCTTCGCGTATTGATTGGGCTCTTTCGGCTCTGGAAACTTGGGTGTCGATCGTGAGGACATCGGCAGGGTTGCCGTCGTGGTTAACGGACGTCGGCCCGCAGGGCAGATCCATGATTCCTTCCAAAGAACCTAATATCTATCGCTTTTCAGTCGTTTGGCGGTTCTTGAAAGACCATGGCAGAGCAGCAGGGCCGCTTAAACCAGGGTCGGGCTCGGAACGAGGTGACACGAGATCGGACGGGGGAGTAGGCGGACGATGACGGAACGGTGCGGGTGCGAATTGATCGGGTAGTTTCTTGCCGCTGGGATAACAATTGGTCTCGTAAAATGGTTGCCGGGGTTTTTCTGTAATGCCGTACCGAGATTCAAGGGCAGGTGGATGCCCTTCAGATACCGTTCTCAATTGTGCGGCAGGCGCAGTCGCCTTAGAATGGCCAAATGGTCGCGTGGACTGGGCGCGGGGTTTGGGGGGCTCTGCGGCCGCCCTGCGATCAGGCCGTGCTGCGCCCCTGCCCGCCAGTCAATGCGCGCCGTGAAATTAGGTGCTTGGTTCTAGGCGTTGAGGAATAATCCGCAAACGGACTCCTTGAATTCTTGGACCAAAAAAAAGGGTATCTACAAATTCAGCACAAATCACCCAACCCAGCTGCCCAGTACTGTACATGCATGCACCAAGTTCTCGCGATATCATCCCTTTTCCGACACATTTCTAGGCCGCATCGAAATCGCTATGCAAAAACCCAATTATACACATGAAGGCCCATCACACTAACCTGGAGGCGGCCCCAACACACGGTCATGGCCTGGCCCCTTTGCCGGCCCAAAAGCCGTCACCTCGGCGAAAAGGTAACAGGAAGCTCCACCGGCGTCATGGGTGGATATCTAGGACGGTAGTCCGCGGTGTCATAGGCAGCCGGTCCTCGGGCGGACATCTCCGCGCGCTCGGACGCTTCCAGCTCTGGCTTGCCGTAGGAAGACATTCCATCGCCTTCATGAATGGTGCTGAGAGACGCAGATGGCGATTTGGCGGTTGTGTTTCTATTCCGGCGCAGGAGCAAGACCATGGTGAGGCTGAAGCCGCAGAGGACTGCCATGCCGCCGATCGCGCCGCCCACGATGGCGCCGATGGTGTTCGTGGCCCCTCCACTACTTGACTGCGTGCTAGAGTCTGCGGCCGGTCCTAACGTCGAACTGCTTGGTGGGGTTTCACTGCTGCTCGGGCCGCTAGATTCTGTTGCAATTTGAGGAATGCTTGCCCCAGGGCCGGTGGAGGTTTCCAAGGCTGACGTTGTTGTCGTAGTCGAGGTGACGAAATCCTCCGGCAGCGAGTCGGTCGTAAAGCCCATATAGTGATCTTCCTGGATATCGTCCGAGCAGGCGTAGTTGGTGACCGGCTGTACCGCCTTTTGATGAGTAAGAATAGCCGTTGCGCAGAACTGGTTCGAGCCTTTCGAGCTGGGTAATTAAGCGTCAGCCTTGAGGCAAGAGTCACCGCACAGCAAGCCCTCCAACTTACCAGGTGATGGCATTCATAGTCGTCCGATCAAGATACCCACATCCTGTAGAACAAAGAGACGAGTCGAAGCAACGAGCAACCATACAATCTTTTGGGTTCGCAATGGTGGTGGCACAAAGCGCCCAGAGGCCCCCATCAATCTGGTAGTCAAATCCAAAGCCGGCTGTCCGCATCCTCCGGGGATCGCCACTCAGATAAATTGTCTCGAGCTTGGTGGCGATAACGGCGATTTGCATATTGGCACGTTTGTTGCGGACGACTCTTGTGACATTGTGATCAGGCTCCTGCCAGCCGGAGAGAGCCATCGCAGCTGTCCGTCCGGACCAGCTGGCAAGAAAGAACGCAACCAGAACGAATAGAGACATTGGATATTATTGAATATCAACGAGAAGAAAAAAAAGACCGAACCAGCGGACAAGCGGTTGAAGGATCATCGGCGAGCGTGCCCCAAGAACGGGGATAGTTCTCGGGTTGCCTCCGTCGCTGGAGAGTAACTCAGTAAACACAAGAGCAGGAAAATGGAGGAGGGAGGCGGTAGGACAAATCAAGAAAAGTAGGCCACCCGAACTTCTGTGTCTCATGAAACACACCTCATCAAGCCCGCCATGTTGGTTCCCCAGCGGCATCCATGACAAACATAGCGACTCGGCATCGTCTTACATCCGGCCTCACTCCCGTCTAAGCGTTGAAAATAACCAACTGTGACTGGACCTCATTCCGCGCGCTTGGTGATGCCGGTCGAGGACCCGCTTTTCAATTATAGACCACGAATCACAGTCGTTGTGGCCTTATGGCACAGCCGCACCGGCGCTTAACGAGATCCATTTGAAGTCGCGCCGACCCCGCTCTAGGCGGCCACGAAGTTTATTCTTCCCCGGTCACTCAATCTCGCGAGGTGTCGGGTATATAAAGGAGGCAGCACAGAAGTACAGAAAGCAAGGAGACAGGATTCAGGACCTTTGCCGGCAACTGTTTATCCGTGGCGAGGCCTCTCAGTCGGGAATATGCCGCTCCGTCTTGTCTCCGTGGAACTCCTGCCGGACGCTGGGCCGAGTTTCGGTCTCGGCCAGTCGGCGGCCCTACTTAACCGGCAAGGCGAGTCGCTACTGTGTATGTCCGGGGCCCGGGCGTTGGCTCCAAAGACTCCGCATCGGCACCGCTCGCAAATAGCACTACATTAGTCTCCTTTTAGAATATTCTTGTTTTTTATCTCGCCCGGATTGCCACCCTATAATAACCGCACAGTCATTTCCGCCATCAGACGCAAACCCACGAAGCCAACGTTGAAGAGAGCTGGTTTTGCCGATCCATAGTAGCCAAGTTCATAGGCGGCCATGGGAATTCCATAACCCTCGGCGATCTGTAATCGAATGGGGTGATTTTCAGGTAGGCATTTTGGCTTTGTCAACTTGTAATGGAACTGGAATGAACATAAGGCTGCCAGGACAGAGGTTGGGGTTACAGTTGGGTCAGCCCAGTGCCTCGCACAATCATCCTCCGCCACTACCTATTACAACTTACAGCGCCACACTACGCATGACATCGTCACCTGCAAAACATATACTTTTCTAGTGTACCCGTGTAGTTCAAGTTTCGCAACAGCTCGGCTCTCTTCAGCCGAACGTCAGTCTTTATGTCGGCTTTTGGTAGGAGAAGCGCGCCTTAATCTCGACAGTAGCATGAGGACGATAACCGGCTAACAGCAAGATCTATCAAGGCAACCAGGTGTGCCATCTAGATCTCGCCGTTCAGCAACCGAGGACTCTTTTCAATTCGCTTCAGCACGGGCCCAGCAGCCAATACACTCTCATCTTTGTTCTGTGGTCTGAGAAAAGAACCATGACGTCTCCGGACAGGTACATACCTGGTGTATGTACTTCATCAGACGATCCACATCCCGCCGCGATGGGGAAGCATGGGAAGGTAGAGCCGCGGGGCTCGCTTGGTGTTGCTTGTCTCAGAGTGCTCCGCCGTGCTTACTTTGAGCCTCGCTGATTGCGTGCAGAGAGATTGGGAAAGGGGATTTCCTAGGATATACAACAGAACATATTTCCGACATCACGGTAGCATTCGGGAGCATCAACGCTTGGCGGCTCGGCACCTGAGCCAGGGTGGCGGAAACCCTGGTGTTTCAGATGCTCAGACCCTCCACAGCAAGCTGCAGGCATGCTCGAGTTGAAACTGCAAGAGGACCGCCCCTAATTAACTAGAAGAACCTTCTTGTTTGGCCACTTCATCATGGCGCGACAATAACATGCCCCTGGTTGCGTACCACACAAACCACGGCACCTGCATCAAACACGTCCCTTGGCATCTCATGAGCGACAAATGTTTCCGAGCTGCCATCCTGGGAAGGTCGACGGCACCCTGCTGAGCCAATACGGGGTTTGATCTGGGAGTTTCTCAAGATTGCAATCAGCAGGACGCAGGTCCTGCCAAAGATCATTTTGAAATGTCGGGTCATGCACGACCACCACAGGCAGCAAGGATCCTGGGGCCGGGCCCACCCCCACATTCCCGATGAAAAAATGGCTGGTGGGGGGGGGGGGGGGGCCCCGATATTTCACAACTCAAAGTTTCTGGATGATGGGTGAAAAACTGTTCAACAAGCACAGCATCTTATCATCCGGTAACTGTAGGGAAGTTTATGGTAAAGAGCGAGGAGTCTGGTGCCATTCCTCAAACAATACTGCATTTCCCCCACACTTTGTCTTAGCCAGGAAAACAGGACGCGCCCTCGCGTCTCGAGTTGACGGTTTTCCTTTGGGTCCGGCCCTGATAGTCACGGGCAATCCTACCTCTCCAATGGATCGCCAAGCTTCCTTGTCGGACGGGGCCAGCCACGAGCCTCATGGTCCATCTCTGTTTCGCTCACGGCAGCGGTCGATTGGGCAAGCCATCCTCAACACCTGATTGCAAGGGGTTCAACGGCCCGCAGAAAACATCCAATTGACGGCTTACATGTAGCATGCCAATCCTTCGTCAACCGCCGTCACCCCGCCCGCTGGCCCCGCAAACACCGCCATGGCTGCGTTTATGGAAGGATTGATTTGGAGCTTGGGAGTAAACTAGCTCGCATAACGGTAATACACAGCAGCAGAGGCGCTGTGGCGGATTTGCCATGCAACGGCTGGCAGGTCCACAGCCGCCTTTGTACCGGTCAATCAAGGGCGATCCCTCATGCGACGGATTTATCATTCTCCTGCGTTTTCGTGCTCGTGCCGCAACAGCCACTCGGTGAATACCACTCCGAGGCCGCGCCTGGAGGAGCGAGCATTACGGAGCCCCAGAATAGCCGACCTGGTGACGCTTACACGTCAGGTTCAAGCAAGCAAGCCGGGAAGCCCAAGCCAGGTGCGGAGGCGAGGTCATCTGGTTCATCCGAGTTCTGCCCCTTTGAGCTCCGGTAAGAAGTTCGGCTGGGGCGTCCAGGCGAGGCGAGGCCGCGATCCCACTTTCCTACAACGGAAGTCGTCCGACTTCCGACTTTGCATGTATCTCGGACAGTCTATAGTGTTTGAGATCGATGGGGGGTTTTCTCGCATGCAACTCGTCGAAACCTCCAGGCAGTCTCCGACTGGAGGAAATGGGCTCTGGCAGGCAAGGGTCTCCCGTTTTACTTGGCATCCACAATCCAGGGGCAAAAGTGCTTCTTCCAGCAAAACACCCCTGTCCATCTGTAACCTCCTGGACGTGGTACACGCACCACAACAATGGACAGCCATGATTGCTTGGGATCTTCGCTCCAAAAGGGGGCCCCCCATGAGCCACCAGCTTTATGCGCTCCTCCTCAGTTAAATAGCAGCCGGCCTGCTTCTTCTGCTGGAGCATTATTCTCGTCATTAACCCGTTGTCGTTCTTCTTGGCTTTCTTTCCTGCATCTTCTCCATCCTTTCGTTGGGTCCAGGGCACTCCACCGATCGTCTTCGAACCCTCCCCCCGTTTCTTGATCTTCTTTTTTGTGCTGTGCATCTTATAGATCGCTCTCCCACTTCTCGGGCCAAGCGTATATCTATCCGTTTTCTCTTCTCTCTCCTTTGGCCTTGTTCCCGAGACAGATATCGTTCATCTGTTCCTCTTCCCTTCGGACACTCCTTCACCACCAACCTTAAACAACTCATACCGCAGTCATGGCCGGCCGACTGCTCCTTTCTCTCACCGCCACTCTCGCTGCCCTGGGCGTAAATGCCCTTCCAGCGGCCAACAAGACAGACGGCTTTTATATCGGCGTCCCTGTCGTCAACCCGGATGAACGGAACGCCATCCCAAACAGGTACATCGTTGTGTACAACAACACCTTCAATGACGACGACATCCAGGCCCACGAGACCAACGTCATCCAGACAATAGCGAAGCGCAACATTGCCAAGCGCAGCCCCATGACCGGGAAGCTGCTGTCCACCAGTGTCAACACCTATCGGATTGGCGGGTGGCGTGCTATGGCTCTCGAGGCCGACGACCTGTTGATCAACGAAATCTTCTCGGCGAAGGAGGTCAGCTACATTGAGCAGGATGCCTACATGAGCGTCAACGTGAGGCAGATCCAGGCCCAGGCACCCAGCGGCTTGGCTCGCATCAGCCATGCCGATGCTGGCTCCAGGATGTATGTCTTCGACGACAGCGCCGGTGAGGGCATCACGGCCTTTGTCGTAGACACGGGCGTCCGGGTTACGCACGAGGAGTTCGAGGGCCGAGCAACGTTTGGTGCGAACTTCATTGACAATATCGTACGTTGCCCATTGTCCTCTGCGGATCAGTCGCGTATTGGTTTTGAATGAACAGCTGCTCACATTGTATGTCTAGGACGAGGACCGTCAAGGCCACGGCACCCACGTTGCTGGCACCATCGCTGGCAAGACGTTTGGTGTTGCCAAGAAGGCGAAGATCGTCGCAGTCAAAGTTTTGGGTGCTGACGGGTCTGGCTCACGCTCAAGCGTCCTCAGCGGAATGCAATTCGGTAAGACACAATCTCTCGGTCTCCCAATCGTGTAGGAGCCTTATTCTAACACCGCTGCCACAGTCGCCGATAACGCCACCGCATCCGGCCTCGCCGGCAAAGCCGTCATGAACATGTCCCTCGGCGGCGGATTCAGCCCAGCCCTCAACGCAGCCATTGACCGAATTGAAGCCGCTGGCGTTGTTCCGGTCGTGGCTGCCGGCAACGAGGAGTCGGACACGGCTGGAACCTCGCCCGGCTCGGCCGAAGCCGCCATCACGGTCGGCGCCATCGACCAGACCAACGACAGAATCGCTTCCTTCTCCAACTTTGGGGCGCTTGTCGACATCTTTGCCCCCGGCGTCCGGGTGCTCAGCGCCCACAATGAAACCGACACCGCCACCGAGAGCCTGAGCGGCACTAGCATGGCCTCGCCCCACGTCGCTGGTCTCGCCGCCTACCTGATGGCCCTCGAGGGCATCACGGGCGTGCAGGCTGTGGGAGACCGCATCAAGGAGCTTGCGCAGGGCACCAACGCAAGGGTGCGGGGCGCCCCGAGGGGCACCACGACTCTGATTGCCAACAACGGCTTCAACGCATAAAGAGCCTATCTACCTACCTAATTGGACCGGGTCATGAACTTTGGGCCATCCGTTTCTGGCAGCGGGTTCTGTATATACAACACAACACTTTCTAGATGATGCATGAGAAGATGGGCGCATTTTATTTGACCTGTACATATCAAGCCCATGGCTAATCCAACAAGAGGCTTTTCGCTTTTACTCCAGAACGAATAACAATTCAAGACGTGAAACAAACCTGTTTACATTCTTTACATTCTCTCGTGCTAGTAGGCGGGTAAAAAGCTGTCTCAAGGCAGGAGACAACACAACTCGCCGTTACCCTCACCACACCAAAGACTCGAAAACACAGATATCTTTCAAATGAATGAGCACTTTGTCCGACGTGGTCAACCATTACAGGGGGGGGGCGTTGCCGTCGAGGCCTAGCCCCTCACGATTAGCCGGAGTCAGAAACCTCGGCGTTTCAGCCATGTCCGGTTTCAGACCATGAACCTCATGTACTGCACCACACACATGTATGTACTGACACGTGGATCGGGCCATGGCGTTCGGGCAAGCGCCCTCATGAACCCAGTCCCGTCAAATTGCGGCTACAGAATCATTTTTCTCCCAGGTCGAGACAAAACGGAACGGAATTCGGAAGTGCATCAGACAATGGGAGCGGTCAAGAAGGTACGTTACAAATCTGAAGGGGTACACCGCAAGCGGCCCGTTTTCTCCGCCCGCGTCTCAGGCATTTCTCGGATGCCAAGCCGAAACATCTCCTGTGCCAAGAGGGAAACAACAACAACAACAGCAGCAGCAGCAGCAGCAGCAGCAGCAGCACGCGGTACGCGGCACGCGGCAGCACGCGGCATCACACCGCATCGCTTGGGAGAAAATCACCCTTACAGCCTTAACCGCCCGGCTGATCCAAGCCAAGCACCCACCTACCAACCAAGCTCATCCATCTATCCATCCATGAAAAAAATGACATGGAATGAATGTACGCAGTCCACCCGCCAGCAGGTCCTCCCGTTGAAGAAGGAGAAGGACCCAGCTGGGGGCGTGCCCGGATTCCAGGCTACTTGCAATGAGGGTTTCATATCAGCACATCTTCGGCACAACCACAGCCATCAAGCCCGGCCCCGGAGAGGGGGTCGGGCGACTGAATTGCAATTTGACATCCGTGCTTCGTCTCTCTTCTTTCCGAACCAAACAACCGGCTGGCGTTTGATCGGAGACCTGATAGTAGAACGAGTAAGTGAAAACAAGTCACACGGCAACTTGAGCGACAAGGAACCAAGCACGCGTGTATTATGTTAGTATTAGATGCCCAATTCTGTCTTTCTCCCTCCCTCCCTCTCACTCTTTCTCTCTCTCTCTCTTGCTTTCGCTCTCCCTGCCTGGGATCATGTCCTCCAGATTCGTGAGTCCCGTCAACCGCTCGTAATCGTGTGTGTGTACATGACCGCTTTGTATCGAAGGGGTATGTGTCATTAGGAAGATATATAAAACATGAACCAAATGTGTGCGGCGCGCCGACCTGCACCGTCAGTATACATCTTACAATTCGTCGCGGCCCGGTACGACGGCGGCAATGGGCGTCGGGCTCCGGACGCTGCCGCCAAGGGCTTGGTCGAGGTTGGTGAGCATTTTGTCCACGCGAGCGCCCATAAACCAGGCAAGTCCGACCTGTGCATGGGTTTAGTCCAAGCTGAGAAAAAAAAAAGGGCAGGTCGTCTCCACAACGGCGCGGAGAATCCCATATCCCGTAGACAAGGGGTCGGCCACTCACCATGAGAAGTCCAATGAGGGCCAGGGTGCACAATGCAGCCAGCACCAGCATGAAGGCTTCCACAGTATCCATCCCGGGCTCCTCGGGCGGATTCCTTGTCGCTGCGATCTTCTTAGGATCTTGGGTAGGGAAGATGGACTCGATGAATTGTTCGATCTGTCACTCCTGTTAGCCCGCCGCGCGACATTCCAAAAGAAAAGAAAAGGAACCATGGGCACACGTACCTTTCCGCACTGCGCGCTAATAGCCAAGAAATTGGGATCCCTAGGGTCGTTCTTCTTGTGTATCCTCCTCGCGTACTGCCGGAATACGTCGCATACCACGCGCAAGTTTTGCGTTGACTCGGTCATGAGGTGGCAGGCATCGCCCTTGGTGATCTTGACGTTCCTCTCGAAGATGGCCGGGTTGCGGAAGACCAGTTCCAGGGTTGCGATTGCCATGCTCTGGGGAATGGCGACGAAGTTGAAGACGCTCTGGTCGCGGATGCCAGCCATGTAGAACAGGCACTCCTCGGCATGCTTGAGCGCGTTGAGCACCATGTGGGAGCTGCATTGAAGCGCTTTTTCGCGGTTCTCAAGCGCGAACAGATCGTCCCAATTGTCGACATACTGGCTCCAAATATCCTTGGGCCAGAAGCGCCGCTTGTCCACCCAGTCCTCGTGCACGTCGCGGATGATGTTGGTTTTCTGCAAGAACTGACCCATGCTCTCCGTGAGATCCATGCGCACCAGCAGCTGTGGGTTGGCGAGCTCACTCGCCACGAAGAGCCGCGTGAGACCCTCGCCCACCAAACCGGCCACGTAGTGGCAGTACAGCTCGTACTCCTCGATCGTGTTAACACCGTTGATGTTGTGCTCGGCATTCACGGCGTAGTCGGCCATGCCGTTGCCCATCTTAACCGTAATGTCCTTGATGATATCGTAGTACGGCTTCTTGACCTTTTTCAGCTCCACGATGACATCGTCAAAGTGCACGAGGAGTTCGCGATCCTTCTCGTTGGGCCCGTTCTTGTCGAATGTCCACCCGTCCTGTTCCATGAGCTCGTGGAATTTCCGCAGAAGCGGCTCCTTCTCCTTGATATCGATTGTCATGTCATCTTCGATGGTATCCAGGCCGCGCAGTACCAGGTAGAAGAGGCAAATGGGCATCAGCAGCTCGGGGTTGAGTTCTTGGATGACGGCTGAGAATGACCGGGAGGTCAGGTTGAGGTAGTGGAAGCATGATTTCTCCGTCGCCGTCTCCTTGGTGAGGTCGCGCCTATGGACTGGCTCGTGCCATACCTTCCTATAAATTGTATCAGTACGCGCGGGCGCTGACAGCTTTCAACCCAACAGGACGCACCATTGAATGATGCAACGAAGCTCATTCGGGTGGCAGAGAAAATAAAGGGCTTTCTGAGCGGCCCCCATTTTCTGATTTTCAGCAGATAAAATTCCTCAATCAAAGCGTTCGGCGTTTCGATAAGGGGTGGCTGTCGTCGGTGAGACACGCGACGGTGACTTTTGGCGCGCAAGAAAAAACGTCGCCGAATTGCCCAAAAACTCGAGGTTCCTTGTGCCGTCGGAGTAGAACTCAACTGAATTCGGATCGTGTGCTAGACCGGTAGGCTTCAGATCTCGAGAAAAGGGGACGCGCGCTGACAGAACCGACGACGTTGCAGAGAAGTGCAGACGTGCGTCCAGAGAAAGGGTCCGTCAAAGGTTCCACAGGGAAATTGTCTTCCCCATCAATCAGCCTGGCGGAAGAATAAACTGGTACCTGGCCCCAACCATAAATGGCAGGGTAGAGGCCCCACTATTGCCCCGGATGGGTACGGACGCCGCGTCTCGTTGGTCAAATCTGCCTGGCCAGAGCTTTCGCTCCACAAAGCTTTCTGGTTCTCCCCCCTGCTTCTCTTCTTTCCACGTCTTCTGGATAACGCGGGCTCTTGCATCACGAATACAGTATCAAGACTGTTCGCATTTTGGAGGCCACTTGTACTGCTTTCGTAGGCGAATATGAAAACGATGCTACGTGCCGTTTCCTTTTGAGATGAGTGCAGTGGCGGAAAGCCCGGAGTTCGGGCCGAACTCTCAGCAGCAGCCCGCCTGTGTGGTAGGGGCTCTCTCATTGGCAGGATTCCAACTTTGAGGAAGCATTGGCGGGAGAGTTTTCGACTCCGTCGCCAACGGACCAAATTAACAACCGCTGTCGGCACATCGCCACATCCCTATGGCTTACACGCATCAGACTTGGGTTCATGTTCAGCTGGCTAGCAAAACTCGGTAATAAAAATGCACATCCGTCAGGTACCGGGTAACAGCGGTAGTTGAGTGAGACATGGGTTGACATACCCGACACTGGCCCACGAGGGAGGGTCTCGCAGCGGCTGCATACCCCGCGCTTGATCTCCACGAATCCACCTCCGTCTGCTTGAACGTGCACCCGCGTCCCGATCTGGGAACCGCGGAGCTGGGCAGCGCCGTTGCATTCAAACGACGCCAAAGTAGGTAACAGACACATGCGTTAGTTCGCCGCGTTATGCATGGCTCCCGCTGGCTATTGGTGCAGCACGGAGCACGTTTCGGCTCTTTCTTGTTACCACAGTCGCCCCTCCGGCCCCTCGTGCCATTTTTAGAGGATGACTTGACGTACCTGGCATATTTCGGCTCTTGAAGCCGTGATGGACACTCAAAATGCCTTTCTCGAGTTCTCTCACTGCTTTCCTGCGAGCCACTCATCGGAGAACGATCCTTAGGACGACTCTCGCCTCATGATCAGCTGAGCCAAGATTGCCCGAGGCTTTTCGATAAGTCACCTTGGTCGATACTGGTAGACACCAGATATCAATGGCAACGTCAAACACAAACGGGGTTCAGAAGCACCGCTTCCTGATTTGGGGTGGCGATGGCTGGATAGCTGGACACCTCAGGGCCTTGTTGAAATCCCAGCACAAGGAGGTACGGACGACCACGGTTCGGATGGAGAACCGCGAGTCGGTCATGCAAGAGCTGGACCGGATCCGACCAACCCACGTCCTCAATGCGGCCGGCTGCACCGGCCGGCCCAATGTCGACTGGTGCGAGGACAACAGGGAGGCCACCATCAGATCCAACGTCGTCGGCACGGTGAATCTGGCTGATTGCTGCTTTCTTCGGGGCATCCACTGCACCGTGTTCGCCACCGGGTGCATCTATCAGTACGACGAGGCGCACCCGTGGGACGGGCCGGGCTTCCTCGAGACCGACCCGGTCAACTTTGCCGGCAGCTTCTACTCCATAACCAAGGCGCACGTTGAAGAGGTAACTGCCCTCGGACTTGCTCTGCGATGATCATGCTGACCGAGATCTCTTTGCGGCAATGGCTATTAGATAATCAAGCATTACAACAACTGCCTGATCCTGCGATTGCGCATGCCAGTCTCGGACGACCTCCACCCGCGGAACTATGTGACCAAAATTACCAACTACGAGCACGTGGTAGACGTGCCAAACAGCAACACCATCCTAACGGATCTGCTGCCGGCGTCGATCCTGCTGGCTGAGCATGGCGAAGTGGGAGTCTACAACTTCACGAATCCCGGTGCCATCTCGCACAACGAGGTGTTGGCCTTGTTTCGAGACATTGTGCGCCCGTCGTTTACATGGAAAAACTTTAGCCTTGAGGAGCAGACCAAGGTTATCAAGGCTGGCCGAAGCAACTGCAAGCTGGATACCAGCAAGCTGACTGCCAAACTAGAAGAGTACGGATATGAAGTTCCCGAAGTCCACGAGGCGTACAAGAGATGTTTTGAGCGGATGAAGGCTGCAGGTGTTGAGTAGATGAAGAGAATGTACAAATCAATGTACCATAAAGGACAATACGAGGCGTCTCAGAGGATTCGAAGGGTATATTGTTAATTTGCGTTCAAGAGCAGAGCTTAGTCACATACATTCCCATCCACAGATCGGCTTAACTATTGTAGGCTCGGCGACACAGTGGGAAGTGGATGGGAAGAGCGCAAAATCCGAGTCCAAAGCCAGAGAGGACGGGCATCGGCATGACACTACCCCGCCGACACCCCACCTTAACATCGCCTGGTTGCAGCCCGGAGATTTCCGCTGCCTGGGCAGCTGGGGTACGTAATTTGGCATTGGGCTGCCTGGCTTTTGCATCCAGCTCGTCCAGTCGGTTGGTGATGCCGCCTGAGCGCAAGAATACTTACTTACTCTCTACCAAACGACGGAGTGGCTTTTCTTTGTGACTTACTACGCATTTACTACTCGCTGTGACACTCAACTTCGCTACGTGTCTCGCGACGGTTTGCGGCCCTACTCGACGACTCTCACCCCAGGCGCCCGCACATTCTCCGAGGCCTCGTGCAGGCAGGCGACATACGAACACAAGGAAACCAGGCGCTGCAATCTAGGTGGGGCGTATTCCATTGTTCAGAGCCCCCTCTCGCCGCCATGGTGGTCGATACCGCGTATTACGACACCCTCGGTGTCCAGCCGACGGCCACCGAGCTCGACATTAAGAAGGCCTACCGGAAGCTCGCCATCATTCACCATCCCGGTAAGTTGGCGGAAAGCTCGTCGCTGCTCCCACACCAAACGCCTTCATATCGAGACTGACCGGCGACGAATCAGACAAGAACCCAAATGACCCCAACGCCCACGCCAAGTTCCAGGAGATAGGAGAGGCCTACCAAGTGCTCTCCAACGAAGACCTGCGCAAGGCCTATGACAAGTTCGGAAAGGAATCGGCGCGCCCCTCCGAGGGCTTCGTCGACCCGGCCGAGTTCTTCACAAGTATCTTTGGCGGCGAGGCCTTTCTTGACTGGATTGGCGAGATCAGTCTGATGAAGGACCTAACTGCCACCATGGACATCACCATGGCCGGCGTCGAGGAGGAGGAGCAGCAAGAGGCAGGGGCTGCGTCCTCCAAGGAGGGCGAATTCCCCGGTACGGAGGAGGCCATGAAGGAGAGCCTGAAGGCGGCTGAAGGAGCTGCCGGTGCGCCGGGGCCTTCGAGCGAAAAGACACCGGTGCCAAAAGTTGTGGTCGAGGATGAGAAGGCCACAGGGCATGCAGATGCGCCGCCACCTCTTTACACCAAATCCCCATCTCCGGGCCCGGGCTCCGGCGCGACAACACCACGAAGCGGCCGCACTCAGATCCCTCTACGACCCGCCCTCATGGACCGGCCGTCGGACGAGGCCGCGCAGGATGATTCCAGGTCTTCGCAAGATGGGAAGCGCAAGGACAAGAAGGGCAAGTCGGGCTTGTCAAAGGAGCAAAAGGAGCGGATGGCGGCCTACGAGAAGGAACGAGCGGCAATCAGGCAAGCCCGCGTTGACACGCTCGCGCAGAAACTGCAGGATCGCTTGTCGGTCTGGACCGAGACGGACAAGGGCAAGGACGTGACGGTGGCCTTCCAGGAGAAGACAAGACTCGAGGTGGAGGATCTCAAGATGGAGTCCTTTGGCATCGACATCCTTCACGCCATCGGCGCCACATACATCAGCAAAGCGACGACCCTGCTACGCAGCCAAAAGTTCTTTGGCATGGGCGGCTTCCTCAACCGCGTGAAGGACAAGGGAACGCTGGTCAAGGACACGTGGAACACTATCAGCAGCGCCATTGACGCACAGCAGTCCATGGAGGAGATGGCGCGCCTCGAGGAGCAGGGCGGCGAAGAGTGGACCGACGAGAAGAAGTCCGAGTACGAGCGGCGCGTGACGGGCAAGATCCTGACGGCCGCCTGGAGGGGAAGCCGGTTTGAGATCCAGAGTGTGCTACGTGACGTGTGCGACGCCGTCCTTAGCGACAAGAAGGTGTCGCTGGCCAAGCGGCTGGAGCGGGCCGAGGGGCTCATCCTGATCGGCCAGATCTGCGCAAACGTAAGTCTGCCCTCAACCGTCTTCCAACCAATTGGTAATAAGACTAACGATTTCTGATGAAATACAGGCCAAGCGCAGCCCCGAGGAGGAGGGCGATTACATGGCGTTTGAGCAACTCGTCGCCGAGGCCGCCATCAAGAAAGAGAAGGAGTCCAAGAAAAAGGGCAAGGAGAAGAAGGACAAGGATGACAAGGCCGAAAGCCATGGTAAGGCCGAGAAGTTCGGCGACAAGGCCTGGGCAGACGCCGCCTCTGCGGCTGCCGGCGATGTCCCTAATGTGCCGAAGGGTTCGTCATAGGGCTGTGAATTGTTCTTCTAGCGACTGCAGTGCCTTGTCGACGGCGGATTGCACCAGAGGGAAGAATTTTTTTGTGTGGAATTGGATGATTGGTAGGGTGTTGTCCCTTCTGTTAGATACACCGGGCTGGTGCAGCCGCCTCCCATACTCTGCTGTTTAGATATACCGCTCCTAATGAGACATAGAGTCTGATTCTCCTGTCAGCCTGACACCGTTTTGGCAGCACCGGATCACATAGTCACGGGTCTTGTTATATATATACAACCTTACAACGGCACGTAGAAGTGGGAGATATACCTTGTTCCTGGGCTTCATGTACCACGGCTGTCTTCAACAACAATCCTACCATAGTCGCCTCTGTGGGGGTATCAAAGTATTGCCGACGTGAAAAAAGTCCAATATAAGATGTAGTACAACCCTAAGCCAGAACATGGCTTTCCCTCCGGCAGACCTCTGTGCCTGTGCCCGCGATCCTTTCTTCTTTTTTATGCCTTGGGTATCTAGTGGTACATGTGGTCCGACAAAAGAAACTGCTGGCTCGGGCCCGGCGGGCGGCTTTGGTTGGCCCCTGAACGTAAAGGAAATAGATAGCAGCCCAATCAATGCTAATGAAGGCTGATAAAAAGAAGAAGAAATAAAGAAGAAGTAGGGGATGCAATCCGTTGTCCCCGTAAGTTCCGCGCAATGCAACCAAATACAAACAAGCCACTCCATTCCCGCCTTTCCCAATGCCAGCCAAACTCGGACTCAGAATTAAAGAAATAAAAAAGATTAGAGAGCGTGGGCGGTGAGCGGTGAGTGTGTACCATCATCGTGCATGTATGGTAGGCGCCGCCATTCAGCCTTCCAGCTGATATTTCTCACCCGCCATCGGTGGGGAGCTCGATGCCGCTATCCCTGTCTTGCGGATCTTTACTCCATGTTGCTGATGTTGTGGATGTTTTGCCAGCCTCAGTGAGCGATCCTCCACCCAGTGCGTCTATCGCGTAGATTGTCTCGCCCCCTAGGTCGGTGGTGTCTTCGATCTCGTCGTCTCCCCGCTCGCGTCGCTCTACCTCCTCCGGCGCAAGAACTCTACCCCCCAGCTCGACATCGCTCACCCGGACCTGATATTCAAGTGCGCGTTTGCCCTCCTTGATTAATTCTTCGGTCCATCCAAGACACCGCTTGAGGCTTTGGTTGATCTTTTGGCTGTCGATAAGCAGCTGCTGGTGTTTGGAAAGATCCAACTGCAGCCGCCGCTCATCCCTCCGTTGCTTCTCATTGCGCAGTGCGGTCGCGCCGGGGCTCCTCTCCCCTGAGGCTTCTGAGCCCGACATGTCATCCTCCGCCTCGAGTTCGTCCAACTCGTCCAGTTCCGCGTCTTCTGCCTCAATCTCACTGTCCTCCTCGCTTAGGTCATTCAGTCCCATCCCCGCTCTGGCCAAACCGCCTCCCTCTACTGTCGCATCTGAGGGGATGCGGCTGCCTATGGACCCCAAGCTCAGACGTCCAGATCTGGATAGCCGCTGGTACCGCCGCAGCTCGGCCGTCTGTTTCCTGAGTTGCCTCTCAAGCGTACGGTTGATCGCCTCAAGGCTAGCATTCGTGATTTCTAGGTCTTGTACCTTGCGCTCCCGCCGTGCATTAGCAACGAGCTCTGTCGCTTGGCCTTCCTGTGATGTCTTGGTTGGACTATCCAGGGGTTCGGATTCGGCCTCATCTGGCTCGGCAAAATCCTCAGCGGCCTGAAGCAGGGATGCGAACCCGGCTGTGGCGAGGCTGTTCGGTAGCGTCATTCCCGGATGTGGTGGATTGGATGGAGACGCGCTCCCAGATGAGGGAAGGGAACTGTTGGCGGACAGGCGTTTCGTGGTAACGGGCGGCTCGATAACGGCGGCACTCTTTGTGCGAACATGCGACTTGGGACGTGAAGGAGGATCGGCGCTTACTCTTCTCTGACTCAACTGGTTGCCGGCCTGAGGACTGGTTGCCGAAACAGGGGATCGTGGCGAGATGGTAGAGGCGGCATGCTTGGGTGCAATATGAGAGGGCTTAACGGGCGACGCGGCTCTTGCAGCATTTCCTTGCCTGCTCGTTGGCGCCCGCGATGCTGTTGATACAACCGAGCCCGACGACCTTTGTGGAGTGGGCCCGATCTTTGCCGGCGGTTGCAGTTCAGGGGTTCCATTAGCGTAGATGAACTTGCTCATCAGGCTCTCCTGGGAGGAAGGTGATGCCAGCGGCGGGGAGAACGGCCTGGGAGGGGCACTCTGCCGGTCTGGCACCGTATTTCCGTTGGCATAAAAGAAAGTTGCAGGCTTCGGCTGCTGCAATGCAGATGGCCTCGCGGTGGCGGGCTGAGGCGTCGATTTTTGAGCATCGGAGGCATAAAAGAACTTTGAATCTCGGTCTTGTCGTGACCCGCTCCCAACCTCGGAAGGGGGGCTGAACGTCACCACCGGCCGCCTGCCTGCGTCATCTGTCCCTGGCATTCCCAAACCCGACCGCGTCTCCCACGGATCGGGGCGATCCGGATTCGGTGTGCCATTCGGGGTGCTGTTAGCACTGTCGACGCGCGACTGCCTCGAGCCGGACCGCGGCGTGATGTTGCTGCTGAGAAACGCCGAGACGGGCGACGTCAACTCGTCACGGTCGCGGACACCGCCGCCATTGATGCTCAGGGTCGATTCGGCTGTAGAACGTCGTGCAAGTGGTGTTGCGAGTGTCGGGGGTTGGTGTTGGGGTGCTGGGGTTCGCGCCGCGATTTTGGGGGTCACGGGTGGTTTGTTTACAGCCCGTGCAACTGTTGGCTGCCGATGGCCGGCGACGGATGGCCGCTCATACGATGGCATCCTTGCCGCGGTCAACGGGAGCGATTTTGTTGCCCTTGCTGCTGCTGCTGTTGTGGTTGTTGTCTGGGGTCTTGGTTTTACAGTCTGCAGCCCCGACGTGGCATTTTGGTCGCGCAGTCGCAGCGGATGGCGGGACACGTGTGGTGTGGTCGCGGTCGCGGTCGCGGTTGCGGCAGCGGAACAGACGGTTGCTGTGGTGGTGATGCGGGCGGTTCGCTTGCCCGCTGCAGTTGTGCTTGTCGTCAAAACTCCCGCAGACGGTTTTCTCCTCAGGGTATCGGGTGGTGATAAAAGAGAACTGCCCGCAGTGCCGTCGGATTGGTAGGATTTGGGACGTTTTGGCGCAGTGGCTTTGAGTGTTGTCGATGAAGATGATGGCATTGCGTCGGAGACAACGCTGCGGAATTGGGGAATTCCAGCAGAGAGGTGATGTCCAGGAAACCCTGATTCCTTTTTCGGCCGCTCTGACTGGTCGATGGTGCCGAACACACTGCAATCACAACACCGCGCATTGGACGAACATACAGTGGGATTATCCGCTCTTATTAAGAGCCCAGATTCGAAAAATCGACATGTGACAGAACAAGACAAAAGGTCAATCGAACTTCGAGGAAGCGCGAATAGAAGCTAAGGTAGGGGGCGTATGGTCTCTGTCTGAAGCCCAATTCAGGGCAGAGGACCCAATGCATTGGGTACAAAGTAAACAAGGAGCCAAGGACGAAACAACTCACCGCTCACTGGCTGCGAATCGATGTTCATCTCAATTGATTGTTTACTTCATGCGCTAATAACGAGGTGACCCCACCATGAGCTGGGCTCATCCCCCGCTGCATCTGGCCAGACAACTGGCTCGAGCCCGTGGTGCTGTGCTGCAGCAGGGCTCCCTTGTGCAGGCCCCTGCTTCCCGACCCGTTCTGCAGTCCCGTCTAGTTATTTATTCCTCAAACATCGAAATCAAATCCGAAAACCGCAATCTCTTGAAACGAAACAGATTCGACGCGCGGGTCGTGTTGGCAATCTCCTAATGCCCATACCGACATTTGGCCCCAAGAAGATCATCCTAGAAATTACGCCCAGAGGAAAAGAAAACAATTCCCTATCGGCTGCACAGCCCAGCCATCACTCGCTTTGCGCCCCGCGGATCCACTCTAAAAGGAGCCGTCGGGCCTGATCCCACGATCTGGTCCCCCCGCCCTGGATAACATACGACATCAGCAAGCAGCATCCCCCGATCGCGCCCGACATGGCGTTATTAGGCTTCTCGCTCATCCTCGCATCTGTCGTCTGGTTTTGCATGCGGAGACCAACCTGGTTCCCATCCCTCTTCGGAGGCTCCGCGCGACCCTCGATAGGGCCGCCGCCTCAGGAGACACCGGGAGCCGAGTCCGCAGATCGCCCGTCGAAGGCGGACACCGTCACGAGACACGAACCCAGGCATGACTCAAAGGATGCGAATGGAGAGGCCGCGGTCCAGTTCCCAATCTTTTCTCCGCCCTTGATTCAACACACAGCACCGAAACCCGGCACAGAGCCTGGCTGGGCAAGTTCGGAATTAGCCGACGATGGACAATCTACCCCGAAGGCCTCGGCAGCAACCCTCGCCACCCCCGTACCGGCATTCGCCCTTTCCGCGCCGGAACCGGGGCCCCCCATTCTCTCAAAGCCGGACGGAGTGAACTCGGCGCCGCCAGCAGCATCCGCCTTGATGCCACCCCCGCCGCGTCCCCCAACCCTCCGCCCGCCAACCTCCACAACCACCCCCATCGCCTCCTCCTCCTCGTCCTCCTCCTCGTTATCATCACCCTTCGCCGCCCCCCGAGCACGCAACAACCTCCCCATCCCAGCGCGAGGGCCAGGCTGCTCAACCCTCGCTCCGCCCCCAACCCACTCCAGCAAACCCGCCAAGCCCTCGCGCGCCGTCATCCTCCAGCCAGGCCACTCCCCACTAGACTGGGCGCGCCTCTCGGGGGGTCCGACGGCCGACCTGCGGGGCCTGCCGCCGGGATCGCCCTACCTGCGCGTGACGCCGAGCATGCTCAAGAAGATGACGGGCCGGAAGGGCAAGGACGCGTGGACGGTGCTCGGGGGCCGGGTGTATAATATGACGCCGTATCTCCCCTTCCACCCCGGCGGGGAGCCCGAGCTGATGAAGGGCGCGGGCAGGGACGGGACCAAGTTGTTTGGGGAGATTCATCCGTGGGTCAATTATGAGGGGATGTTGGCTGCTTGTTTAGTGGGGATATTTGTTCCCGAGGAGGAAGCGGCGCCGGCTGGACCCGCTGGAGGGGGGCCCGGTGATATGGAAGCTATGGATTGATCAAAATCTTTTTTCCGCTGTTGCAAAGGTGAGACGGGTGGGATGTATAGAGAGATGGGCACTAGGCAGCGAGCAGTCGCCCGGGTTTGCAGCCGTGTGTATAGCAAGCGTGTATAGACAGGACCCCGAGTTGGGATTTACACCTTTGGATAGAGATGATACCCTATATATACCGGGGGAAGGGGTGGGGACACAGGGAACAATGTACGAGATCATGTCTTCGACATATTATTTGCCAAATAGTTGAGTTAACTGTCCATTTATAACGCCCAAGCTGAGTAATATTACCTCCGCCGCCCAAATCGAAACTTGAGGCCATCATCACTATCATCACTATCGTCATCACTCGGCGGCTTGAAACCCCTCCGCGGTCTTTTGGCGGCCCGTTCCTTAGCCGAGTCCGCTGCTGCCGACCGCTTGTTGGACGACGACGACGCCACCAGGCTCTGTGACTGCGTCTGGGTCTGCGACCGGCCACGCTGCGAGTTTGCCTTTTCTGCTGCCTTGGCCGCTCGGCTCCGAGATGGTTCAGTTTCAGGCACAAGACTATCTTCTGGCATCATGCTGAGCTCGCTCCGCTCCTCTTCGTCGCTGCTGTCGAGGGCGAGAACAGTCCTCCGCATCGCGGGCCTCGCCTTCTCCTTCTCCTTCCCCTTGTTTTTATTCAGGCTGTCAGATCTGCTTTGGGATGGCTCCTGAGTCTGCATTTGCGATTCCCGTTGGCTGTCCTTTTTGCGATGGCTGCCTGCTTCCTCCTCGAGCCAGTAGTCGTCGCCGATGCCGTACTCCTTCGGCTTGACTTCTTCCAGCTCAATGATGATGCGCGGCGCTTGGCGGCCAACGGCCTCGCCCTGTTTGCGAAACCGCTTGAAGTTCTTCCGGCCGTTCCATCGCGGATCCCAGCGGCCATCGGCGATGTCCTGGTCGCGGTTGCGGACATTTGTCCCAGGCTCAGGAAAGCGAACCTCGCACTCTTCGATGATGTGTAATGCACGGATGGCGGCATAGTCGATGCCGTCATCGGGCAGTTCCTCGAGCTCCCTCCGCTTGGCGGCCGCGAGTGCCTCAGCTTCCTCTCGTTGCCGGCGCGCGAGTTCCAGGATATCATCCTCTTCTTTTATCTTTTTGCCTTTGCCTTTTGCTGCCTGGCCCCTCTTTGGCTTCTCCTGTGGAGAGTCCTGGACCATTTCTTCATCGTCGAGTGGTTGCGGCGCTGGCTCCGGCTCCGGCTCGGGGGGTGGAGGAACTGGGGCTTGTCCGGACTCGATGCGTCGACGCTTGGCGGCTGCCGCAGTTGGAGCAATTTCGTCCATGAGGGCTGAGTTATCATGCTCCGGCAATGGAGATAACGCGCGTTTGCGCTGTGTCCGGCGAGCGGGACGCGCATCGCGGATCTCCTCGTCTGGAGGAAGGCTCGGTTCTCGGTATTGAGACACGAACAAGCTGTCCTGAGATGCCGCAGCCACCGCCGGAGGCTCGGGAGGTTCTGCCGGAGTGCTCTCCTCCACAGGCTCCTCGGCATCGTCAAAATCAAAGCCTTTGAAGCGGCTACGGCCGGCTCGTCGACCCCGGCCCCTCAGCGGCACGGGTATAGACGCTTGTTCTGCAGCAAGTTCCTCAGAATTTTGAGGCTGAGGCGGGGGCTGGTCAATGTCCATGCGACTTCCCCTATCGTCGGCGGTTTCCTGGCCTCGTAGAGCACCTGACGCGGGCTGACTGGCTTCCTCCAGGGGACGGCGAAGCATGGAAGCATTGCAATCAAGGATAGCTTCAAGGAATTCACGCTGGTCGATTGGGCGATGGTCGAGTCGCTGAGCAAATGAAGTCAAGAATTGGGCGAACCACTCGTAGTCTTCGGTTTTCGGCATGTACCGCACGACAGCCACTCCCTTGCCCTCACTACCATCTTCAAAAGACCCCAACCCTTTTTCGCCGGCAACGCCTTTGACGTATCGGATGAAGTCGTCAACATCTGTCTTCCCAGGGGTCACCCCCTTAAACAGAGCTTTCCCCTTTCCAGCAGCGATGGCAGGGAACAAGTTCTCATACTGCTTCTGTTCATAGAAGACGAATGTATATCCATCAAACACTTCGTGTCGTCGTTCATCGGGGCAGTACGCTTCCGGTGATCTTTCCACGGGCTCTTCACCGCGAGGCGGCAGATGGTCGATGGCATTCGGCCAGGAGGCTTCAAAATCTTCTTCCAAAGCGCTGCTCGTGCCCTCTTCAGCGTCACCTGGAGTAGCAGCTGCGTCCACGATGGCGCTAATGAAGCTATCTGTCACGATGTATCCGCCGTTGATCAGAGCCTGAAGTCCCTTTGATGTGTTGCGTTTCTTGGAAACAACATGAGTGGTATCTATCTCATAATCGGCCGAGTACTTGATGTCAAGTTGCTCCAAGCTGTCGCGAAGTCTCGTCCAGGGATCCGCACGGAGCTCTTTCGCAGTGAAGGAGAAGCTAAGCACGACCGGGTACCACCGTATGCTTCAACCGATGAATCAGCAAGTAGTTCGTGTAATTCGGCACGTCCATCTTACCGGACAATCTTGGAGCACATCCCCAACTTCACTTCGTTGACATTTTCAGATAATGTTTTCTTTTGCCCGCGTATCTGAACGCCATTCAAGAGAGTGCCTTTCTTCGAATCGAGGTCTTCGATCGTGACGGTGGATCGCGAGCGGAGGTTACGCTGCCAGCAAGGAGAGTCAGCGACTATAGTCGCAATGCGCCGATCATAGATATGGAACCAAACCAACGTACGCCGCCACCCTCTGGGACATTGTCGACTTGGATGGTGATGTGTTTTCTCGAGATGGTCTTGTCCGAGATGGCAAGCTGACCAGCTGACAATGGAAATCAGGGTCAGCCGTTCTGCGCGTATTTTGACGACCGGTAAGGACAAGAGACATACGTTCGGCAGCAGTACGACCAAAAAGATATAGTTTCCCCGGGCGCAGCCAGAGCTTCCGGCCTATTGCTCTGTCAATTACCGCGATGGCGTGCGCAAAAGGTGTCCGGGACATGTAACGCACCCTCAAACAAACCACTCTCGAGCAGCCACATGGCTCCGGTGCTGATTGAATGAGGTTTTTTTGAGCATCGAAGGCGCGAGAAATTGAGCGGGTCGGTGCGGAGCTGAGTGTCGCCTACGGGCAAACATCTGCTTTTGCGCAGGCGCGATGTGTGGAGGTGGTGGGCTGACCATAGTTACGCTAGCGAAATTCATCCAGGCAAAGCAACACGTCATTGGCGCGACAGCACGTGACCCGTCATCCGATGAACGGCTTCCATAATTTACAGGACGAAATACCGCCGAATACATCATTACAAATACAATGGTCGTTGATCTTGGTTGCCAACCCCGGGCACGAAGCTGACATTTATTTGTTGACTAGATGGAACTCTAATACCGTTGAGGTGATAGTTTGGGGTCCAAAAAGGACAGTTCCGCCAGATGCTCCTGCCAAGCCGTGAGAGGATCCTCGGCCGCCTTGCCTGGCACCACAACCGCCACCTTCTTCTCAACGTCGTAGAGATATGGCTTTTCGTTGGCATAGCAATCCGTCTCCTGGTCCTCGGGCAACGTCCCGTTTAGGATATAGGCTTTCCCGATGGTGTCGGTGCAGTTCGACGTATCACTGGACGAATGGCCGTACCCGTGGTGGACGATCAGTCGTGCGTTTTTGCCCATCTCCTGCAGCAACCGCCTCCCGTTCCGGAGCGGAGTCGCGGGATCATACGTTTCGGCGATGAGTAGAACCGGGTGCTTGAGCGTGTGGTTCAGGTCACCACGGTACACGCCGGCCGGCTGCGGCCAATACGTCAAGAAATGTCGGCATGGAAGGACAGTGTAGAAGCGGGCGTTGCCCGCGATCCAAGACTTGGTTGTCATATTCCCCCACAACGAGAGCCACCAGTCCAGATCGTCGGGCTCGGGAGCGTCATAGGAATCTGCGCATATGACTAAATTGCCTAGCTCTAGGTCTGAGCTAGGAACTGGGGCCGGCAAACAGGGCGCTTCAGGGTCATACCACCAAGCCGAATTTTCGAGAACAGATGCCGCTAGCGTGGAATTCCCGTCTTCAAGCTCAGAGAGGACCTGAGCAAGTGTCGGCCAGCTTCTCGGGCGATACATCGCCCCGTAAATAGCATCAACAAGGGCGGAGTACGTCACCAATGTCGGACCGCTGGTTGGAAGGTACGCCGGGATTGGGCGGTCGGCGAGCGATGCCATCAGGGCGTCCATACGAGCCTCAAGGTCCGACAGCGTGGCGGGCTTGCCCTCTTTCGGTTTTGCGAGAGCGCAATAGTCGGGTCCGGCGTTGACACATTCGCCCAGAAACCCGTCATGCCAGGCGTCTGTAGCGTTGTCCAACGCGGTCCATCCAAACCCACCGCGCAGGCGATGATCGCGAACATACTCGGTCCCGTCGAGTATCAGACGGCCCACGCTGTCTGGGAACATGGCGGCATAGGTCTGCCCAATGCCCGTACCGTAGCTGACGAGGTACCCTGTCAACTTATCCTCGCCGAGCGCCATCCGGATCTGCTCAAGATCCTCGGCAACAAAACCCGTGCCGAGAAAGCGGCCGAGATCACCGTGCTGCTCCCAACAGGCACGCATGACGGCGGCGTTCATTGCATCCGCCACCTCAAGTTGTTCCCTGGGAGAGCCCGAAACCTTATAATGTAGTGAAGTGAGAAGGCTCCAGTGATCTCGGCTGGCATCGTGGGGGAAACATGCGATGGCGGGGAGCGAGGCGTTGACGCCGCGGGGGTCCCAGCCCAAGACGTCAAACTTGCCATCGCTGAACCGCTCGCTGACGTTCTGCGCTGCCCGCCATGCGTACGAAGTACCGCTACCGCCGGGTCCGCCGGGCTCAATGACGATCGTCCTCTCGCTTTTGCCGCCGGCGGACGGGTTGGCCGTGTCGTTACTGCTAGCCAGCCCAGAGACCTGGAACTTGGTCACCGCGAGCCGCGCAATACGGCTGTCGGACCTATTGGTATAGTCGAGCGGCACGTCTAGATACCCGCACATGAATATCCCGCGCCCGGCATATGGGTCTCCAGCGGTCGTGCCATTCTCGTGATCCTGAGAACTGCCCCAGCTCCAGTGATCAGGGTTAGGGTCGAACCGAGAGGCCCAGGTGTGCTCTGCGCTGCTGTCGTCGAGAGGTGGCGGCAGAGTTGCCGAAGTGCAAGGCAGGAAGCGGAATGGGTCATTTGGTAGCGGGAACTTGCCGTACGGTGAGTTTTGGCCCACCTGCTCGGGGTGGTCGACGAAATGCTGGGCCGCGCTGGAGGGGGAGCCGAAGTGGCCATCGCCAGGCCTCAGTTGAGGAAAGACAGCGAGCAGCACCAGCGCCACAACCACGAGACCTGTGACGATCCAACCGCGTCGCAGGCCGCGGGGCGGCGGCCGCGAATGACCTATTTGGTCGGGTGCTTTACCCATCGTTGTTGTTGTGGTCAAGGAGATGAGCGAGTCCGTCTCGGGGTCAGGAGTTGGGGGACCGGGCTCTTGGCGTCCCCTACAAAGCCAGGCGGGCAATGGCTGACGAGGGCCCCCGTCAATCTCATCCCTCCTGCCTACAACGGAAAAGCTCGACTTCATTCCTTCGGCTTGCCTGGACCGCCTGAGAGATGGCATTCCAGAATCCAAATTGTGAAAACTGTCCATGAAGGGGAGCAGCTCAGACTATAATTTATATTCTCTCCGTCCCCACGACTTCAGCCTGCCGATAAGGCCCGTGAGAACATCAGCCAGACGGCAGTTCCTTTGGAGCGGAGAACCGCCTCGTTGATTATCTCCATATTGCAAAAGTCGCACGAGGTTGCACAGCTTGCTAGCATCAAGCTTCATGGCACGACCCGTCTTGCGGTTTGAACAGGCTAATTGCCTGGGTACAGTACGCCATCCTCGAGCTTCGGCACTGATGAATAGCTGGGTAGCATCCGCATCGCTGCGCAGAAGATTCGGTAATCCTCTAGGTGCAGGCAAAGGATCATACCAACTGGGCCAAGTCGATTGGCGAACCCTAACTTGTTGCCGTGACCCAGATGCCGCGCGGTGTGTAAAGTCACCGCGGTGAGGCAGCCCTCTTCGTGAAGTTCTTGTTGGTAATATTGACCGGTAGAATGGGTGCCACAGGTTTTGGTCTATAACCGCGTCAGCGCAGTTCTAGATTGTCATCCCGCCACCAAGCACCCAGAGTCTCGTCTAAACCGATTCGTCCCATAATCTCACATCAGGAGCCGTGGGGACGGACGGAGGAGTTCTGCAGCTGTTCTGCAGCGGACAGTTCGGCCGAAGCTTGGCAGGGTCTGTGGCTTTCGGATCGCATCGGCACCAAGCAGCGTGCATGACCCCACCTCGGTAGTGCTGGCATGAGTGATGACGTCAGAACCCTTCATCGTTTTGATACTGTTTCTTCACTCCAGATGCAGACCCGTTCAATCAGGCCAGTTACGGTCTTCGAACCCAATAGAAATGTCTTGCGGAAGATTTCATTGTCCCACTCTTAAGTCGTGGCTGGCGGGCTTAGGTTGCGACCCAATCGCTGGCAACACGTCATTTGCCCCATGCCTTTCACACCTGACAGACATGCGCCCCCAGGACTGACGACAATAGCAAGAGGCGGATTATAAAACTTGCTGGACTTCCCCCTCGCTTTGTTTGACCCCCAACTTTCTTACCGTAGTACATCGAATTCATCGAATTCTACCCCAACCTGCTGCCCTCGATAAACGATACACATACACTTTTCGTCGCCGCCTCAACAACAGGTCGCCAGCCACCATCAAAATGGAGCGCTTTGTTCCTATCGTCCACGCTGTCGCGGCAGTCTTTGCCGTCATCGAACTGGGTCTAACGGCCTACCGTAAGTGTCCTATTCCATCGACACCAACGCAATGATATTACCGGCGCTAACCCCGCCTTAGTCGTGAGCCCATGGCACTGGGGCACGCCGAGCGTCCTGTCCTTCATGCTATTCAACTCGATTTGGTCCTTGCTGGTACTCGCGTATCTCTTCCTAACGCCCCTCTACTATGCCCGCTTCTTCCACGGCATCGCAGCATTGGCCATCGAGTGGATCACCATGATCTTTTGGTTCGCGGGCTCTATCGCGCTCGCTGCGTCCTGGGGCTCCCCGAGATGTGACGGCAACACCTATTGCGGCTCTACCGAAGCGGCGATTGCATTTGGTTTTTTCCTCTGGGCGCTTTTCGCTTTTCTCGTTTTTATCGACACTATGGCGTTCCTCCGTGGCCGCGGACATCACACTTCCACTGCCCAGCCGAAGCCGTACGTTGGTGGCGGTGTTTGAAATGGAAGAGATATCACAACATTTCTCTTGGGAGCGCGCAATACGGCAGAGCGCAGGGATCCAGACCTGCTTGGCAAAGGAGGGATGAGGAGGCAATGGCGGTTGTTGGAGGTTGAAAGACTTGGCATCCATAATACACCTAAGATACCCTACCATAACAGCGATGCTTTAACGGTGCCTGTACAAAAAGTTACCTCACGGGTTTTTTAATAATACTGAACTTGTTTATTCTTCTGGATTCGTGTGACTTTTCGATGATACAGTGCTCAACGCCCGTCGTTTTCTGGTTGTTTATCGTCGCATTTGGTACCGCTATCCCCGAAACCACATGCCAGTGGCCAAATCTTGCGCCGCTTTGCCGCTGCGGGTCTCGATGCCGGTCGAGTCATCGGTGATAATAAATAGGCTGGTAAGGGGTTGGCTCAGCTCCGTCGGCAACTTTCACCATCTGATTTATCTTTGAACACAACAACGTCTCCGTTCGCTGTAAAATAGCAACAACAACACCATTACTCGTTGAGTTGCGCAATCCTATCCTGAAAAATGGGCAAGGTCCACGGTTCTCTCGCCCGCGCCGGTAAGCGACCCGCTGGATTTGCGTTCGCCATACTGTCTGATAGACGACAACACTAACAAATGTTCGCGCAGGCAAGGTTAAGTCGCAAACCCCCAAGGTATGGCACTTCACATCGGTATCTCTGATCGACAAGTTCGGGGATCATCTCGATTAACACAGCACGCCCCGCCTCTAGGTTGAGGCGCAGGAAAAGCCCAAGACTCCCTCAGGCCGCGCCCACAAGCGCGAGCAGTACACTCGGCGCTTTGTTAACATTACTCTCACTGGCGGCAAGCGGAAGGTAAGAATATGGGACCTTCTTTGTTCCAGAGGCTTGATGGTGTTGGGTTTGCTGATGCGCGACAGATGAACCCAAACCCAAGTGCTTAATCGACTGAAAAGAGCATTAGGAGGGCTGAGGAGAAGCTGCGAGGCGTTGGTGCAGAGAGAGCATAAGGAGCATAGAAAATACCCAACGGCGTTTGGACCCGGCCAGTTTCCGTTGTTTATTCGAGAGGGGAGGTCATGGCGAGCATCGTTGGCGGCTCTTTCCAGCTTGTATTTCGGCGAGTAGGTGTTACGGTCGCGGGATGATATCATGCCTTTGGAGATTTTTTTTGGTCAGAAACTAGGCGTGGTTTTGGCGTCTCTTTGTGTGTCACTATTGGTGTTTTGTTGCCGTTCCTAAAAGGGGACTTTGCCGAACGACGGTCGTCTCTCACCTAATGAACCTCGGTGAGGCGGTGAGCCGTTGGCGACCTTTGCGGGCCTGCCGGCCTGCCCCGCTTTCCCTGAAGCTCTGCATTTGCGGCCTAGAATCCAAGGCTCCATAAAACTTTAGGGTTAGTGCTTGGCACACGAGAATTTCCTAGCAAAAAGCTCCCCCCCACTCGCAAAAGTCGAACCGACCAAGTGCTCGATCGAGTCCCACGACGACAACAATTCCCGTTCAACAACCACCGACAACTACAAAAATGGCTGATCGGGGAACTGGTGCCCGCGGCGGCGGTTTCGCTTCTCGTGGCGATCGTGGTGGTGACCGTGGCCGTGGCCGTGGCGGTCGCCGTGGTGGACGCCGGGGCGGCAAGAGCGAGGAGAAGGAGTGGCAGCCCGTCACCAAGCTCGGCCGTCTTGTCAAGGCCGGCAAGATCAAGAGCATGGAGGAGATCTACCTCCACTCTCTCCCGATTAAGGAGTACCAGATCGTCGACTTCTTCCTGCCCAAGCTCAAGGATGAGGTCATGAAGGTGCGCACGGCGGATTCACGATAGGCCGACTGGCGTTTGATGGATTTCTAACGTTCAATTCCCCGAAAACAGATCAAGCCCGTTCAGAAGCAGACCCGTGCCGGTCAGCGCACACGGTTCAAGGCCATCGTCATCATTGGTGACTCCGAGGGCCATGTCGGTCTCGGTATCAAGACCTCGAAGGAAGTCGCGACCGCCATCCGCGCCGCCATCATTATCGCTAAGCTTAGCGTTATCCCCGTGAGGCGCGGTTATTGGGGCGCCAACCTTGGTCTCCCGCACTCCATGCCCACCAAGGAGAGCGGCAAGTGCGGCTCCGTCACCGTCCGCGTACGTGTCCCCATACGAGCAAATTTGGAGCTTCCAGATGGGCTAACATGAAGGCTTCCAGCTTATCCCTGCTCCCCGCGGTACCTCTCTCGTCGCTTCTCCCGCTGTGAAGCGTCTCCTCCAGCTTGCTGGTATCGAAGATGCCTACACCTCGTCTTCCGGTTCGACCAAGACCCTCGAGAACACCCTCAAGGCGACTTTCGCGGCCGTCTCCAATACCTACGGCTTCCTCACGCCCAACTTGTGGAAGGAGACGAAGCTCATCAGGAGCCCTCTGGAGGAGTTTGCCGATACCCTCCGGGACGGCAAGCGGTATGCTCACTAGGGTGCTGGATGAGGGTGAAGCTCACTCAGCGGGAAAGGGTGCTTTGGGGCGTCTGTGGATTTTGACTTTGCATGGGCTCCGGCAAGGGCATAGATTGAGGCTGTCGAAAATTTAGCACGATCGGCCTGAATCAATTTCACGATTTATCAACGATGTGTCATCGATGTCGAGTGCTCTGCTAGGTGAATGCGTTCTGGTATGGTTTCATATTTCAGCAAGGCATACGTCTGTCAGCGGTACCGTGAATCAAGGCTTGACCTTCTTCGTCTGACCAGCGACTGATCTGAATACATGGACAGGACGATTGGGTGTGTTGCAATGGCCCAACCCCTGAGGATTTGTCAAGACAGGCCCACAAACTTACCAAAACAGTGCCAGTTGCCCTTCGCCTCCACCTAGCCCAGCTGTCAGCATCCATCTCGTGCTCTCTTAAGCCTTTGGCTCTACGGCATGGTCTACCTTTTTCTTGTCGTGCTTGGCTTTCGTGGGCCGTATTGAACACCCAAGAGCCCTTAAGAGCTGTCCCTCATCTCTGCCGTATGGTCAAGGGGTTTTCTCAGCTCAGCCTTCCTCCCCTCTTTTCACATTTCACATCTCGATCAATGCGACTCCTTCCCTAGGTTTTATGGGTTCTTTGGATTCACAACGCCCCTTTTCCTCCTTCACTAGAGAGCAGTGATCCTTGGGTAGAACAGGACGGGGTATTCCCGTACCAACTCCTATCCTCCCAAGTGGGTTCACTTCACATCCGCAAGTGATATTGCTTGGAGGCCCTCGTTGTTGATGATCCGTTTGTATCGTGGCGTCGGAGCTCCCCACTCTCGCGGTTATCTGAATTTCACAGCCTGGACACAATCCTTAAACCAGGCTCCTCTCTCTCTTTTTTTCTACATCACGGGTTAAATGTGTAGTTCGCTCTTGGTGTTTGTTTGAGTGACTGGACTGGGTTTGGCGAGCGATGGAGGTGCTGCTGGCTTTGATAGAAGCCTGCGGTGCCACTGCCTGCCGCACGTGCTGCCTGTGTACGTTGAGATCCCGTTTCATCCGGGGTAGGAGGGTCACCACACCCCGAGTTTTCTCCGCCAGTTTATGCTCACAATGTACGGCACGGACTGCACGAAGGTGTGCAAGCAGGGCATTGACTGTCGGCATCGAGATCTAAGGGATAGATGCCAAGGGGGTTGGGGGCTTGAGTTGTCTCCCACTGTGAGAGGAGGTTTTAAGAAAGCCGTCGGAGACTTCCACTCATCTGGCTTGCGTGTAATCGCAAACGGTTGTTTGAGGCCTGGTTTGCCAACAAGCTACGGTGTTTTGTGTCATGACCCGGGTAGGGCTGAACCGTGTACGTAATTGCTCTCTGCTGGTTGGACCTCCACCCTTCCCTCCAGATCTCCGCGGAGAGATCTGGCGAGCTGCCCACGCTCACTCATCACGACGCCAGGGCGGTGGTACTGGGAACCGACCCCTTACATCTGAACCGAGCTATTGTCACCGTAACCCGCAGAAATGGGAGTGTGACACCGGGACGGCCCGCCTGTCAATGGATCTGCAGCTCAGGTTGCTGGCGTCGACAGCGGTTGGGGCTGGGGTTAAACCAGCTACTCGGGCTTTGTGTTTTCAATAAAACTCTTTGACACTCCGGCACGTGGCAGCCTCCATGAGCCCACTTTTGTGGCTGCCATGGAGCTTGACTAGCTTTTGGTTTCACGATGCTTCCGACTTCACAAACCAACCAGGCCGGCCCTCTGTGATTGCCCTATGGTCCTGAGGTCTCTCACGGCGGGGGAGCCCCAGACCTTGGTTTCATCTCATAGGTTGCCACTTGACCCAAAATTCCGCCGGAAACCACACCGGGAGCATCACAAGGCGAAGCTCTTGCTCTGCACTCAAGCATACGCCAACTGCAGAATACTCCCAACTTCTGGAACCCAGACACCGCGTCGACCGGGAGTTTAGTCTTTTGAGGTCCCTTTCAACTTGCATCACTTTTGACCATAGGCCAAGACGTGGAGTTCAGGGGCTCAGAGAATAACAATCTTGGCATCCTCGCTGCCCAGCAACGGTAAAGACTTGGCTTCAACTAACGCACACGCATTCTGCTGCGATGGTGCTTGGCCTGCTGACATACCCCCGGCCTTCCCTGTTCTGACCGTTGTGGCTTATCTTAGTATGTTGTTGTTGGGGTTCGTGTCGAGATCCGCACTGCCCCTAACCGACTTGGAGACGTTATCAAGTGCCTTCCTTCGGTGGAAACTGCGATCCCAAGTGGGAAGTTTGCTCAGTTTTATCTTCACATTGACGCAGTGGCTGTGAGAAGATGATAGTGTTGAGACACCAAAACAAATTTGCCTGACTCTCTACGTACATCTCTCCGACCGGCGAGGCGCTCAGTTCACAATTGGGGCACGCACCAACCACAGGGGTTTGATACTTGGCCAGATATCCCCGAGGCCTCAATGACGGAAACGTTTCGATGAACAGGAGGCCAGGGACGCCTGAGGCATTGGCTGGACACGGCAGGATATTAAGGTCATGCGACGCTAGGTGACGAGAATGGAGGGGGTGGGCAGAGAGCAATATAAAAAATTCCCCGGCAGTCGGTTCGATACCTGCCGCCAAAACAGAAAGGCATGTACCTGGAACATTTCTGATCGAGCATATCAGTATTTTGCCGCTGCAGTCGGAAAAGAAGTGATGGGAAATTTCCTTGCCAACCCTTGGCGGAGGATCTCTCCCGCTGCTAAGCTTCACGGGCATGGCGGTAGTCGCCCGGCATTGCTGGGAGAAGACACTTCTTGGCTCTTCGGCTTGGAGAATCACCGATCAATCTGACACCAGGACACTAGGTAGGATTACTTTGTAGTCGAAGGCTGGGGGGGAGGCAGAGGGCTCGTTAGGGTCAACAATGTCGACCGAATGAAGCCAGAAGTACAGAGACATGCATGCGAAGCTGGGAAGGGTGTATTTCGTCAACCCCCCCGAGAAGCGGGTGAGTGCAACCGCACCTCGTACTAGAGAGGGCCGAAGGTCAGGCCAGTCGAAGCGGTTCAAGGGTTGGGAAGGCATAACCAACACCTGCATGTTACAATATCATTTGTTTGCTGTCGTGGTACCTTGTTGAGGATGCCATGCTCAACAGGGCGGCTCTTGTTATGGCTGCTTGGTTGATGACACAGCCCACGGAATCATCTGCGCTGCACGGCAAAGTGCCTTCTCTTTCCACACAACGGCCGGCCACTTGAGACACCCAGCAGTGGTTCTGAGGCCACAAAAACATTGCAGCTCAGTTTGGATAAACCGAAAAGCTTGCTGGCTCGCTCCCGGACCATTTCCCGGCCGCGGTTGGGTGTCATTGCGTTCCATGAGACGGCCTGACAGGGCAAAGAGTGACGGGAGGCCTACCCATCGGGATGGGAATATTCACCCTTGTCATCCGTCTGACTTTAACCAAGCGAATTGGAAGAATCCGAGCCTTCTCGTGCATGGGAATGCGACAAAAAGACATTTGTTGAGCTCGAGGTCGAACGCCGAAGCTGAGCAGATCAAAGACCGGCAATTGCGCGACTCGCTGAGCACGAATGTGATTCTTGCGGGGGAGTCTGTTGCATTAGTCTTGTTCGAAACGAGCATGTCCCGGGGATGCCGTGTTGTGTGAGCGACTCATGCGCAACCTCATGGGGCTGGAAAATTGACGAACCCCAAATTCTTCTTGGAGATCAAGAAGTGCGGCTTGGTTGGGGGACGAAGATCAGCCAAGGCCACACCTTAAACACCCCGGTAATTCTTCGCATCCTGATGATGCAGGTTTACGTATTGCATACCACCCTGGACCCTACTTTTAACTTTCGTGCAGGGCGCAGCATGCTAACACCACGCCCCGGACCGCGGAGATGTCAAGACGCGGATGAAGGAGAAATTCTGGCATTCGGCTTTTCCCCAGAACTGTGGTTCGGCGCTGTTCCACCTGCTACGGTGCGGAGAGAGTAACATTAATTCCTTTTCTGTTTCGCCAAGTAGGGTCCTGAGCAACGATATACAGTATTTTCTGAGCCGGATTTCTGAGCAACGGCGCTGAAGCTAAGAAGGCCAGCGTTGGGGCGAAGTTTGGACAGAGGAAGAAAAATGACAATCACTCGGTCCAAGTCGTTCCGTGGCGCTTACACGCGTAGATAGCGCTATATGGGCTGACTCCCCGTACGTTCTATTGCATTTTGGATGAAGCGCCTGCAGACATTTTTATGTCGCAGGAAATTTCCAAACACTCTCAAGCGCGACGATGATCGCTCTTCGACCGCTCAGCGCTTGCAAAGGCTAGATTCCTCATCGGGAAGGTGCTTCAGTGGCCGGCCGCCTGCCGGTCAGACGAATCTGGGGGCCCAGGCAGAGCCAGGCACCTCTTCAGAATGTGGAAATGCGGTACAGTACAGAGGCGGGCCCGCGCTCCGCACTGCCCAGGGTCATCAGGCCCGAGGAAGCCGGCGAATTCGGTCTCTCGTCCACCGATCTGGTGAAAGCCAAACATCGCAGCCCGTCATTCAGCATCACCAGACCTCAAGCGATGACCGCGATCGCCACTCCGGCTGCCCGATGTCAGCGGGGTTCAGAACCTCTTCGCCGAGGAGTTACGCATGCCCAGCCGGCATTGGTAACGGGAGTCAACCACCAGCAGCTGGCGGATGTCTTGGGTGTTCTTGGCGACCATGTGCTTGTTTTTGCCATTCTGCGGACTCGCAGGCGTGGCGCCAGCCCAATGAGCGTCTGGGCGATGATGCCGATCTTACCGACTTGGCACCAAGCCGGTTAGCGTCTTGGAAGCTTCGATTCCGCACGTCAGGCGACTTGGCATGCCCAGCAATGTTTCTGTTTTTCAACATCACGAAACCATCGCTCAGCTGGAGGGAGGATAGTCGAGTCGCCGCAATCTTTGCCAGCACCCCAAAAACGCGGCGGTCTAGAATCATCCCCCGCCATGGTCTCCTTCTCCAAATTAGGGGTAGGTTTGCGTGTGCAAATTATAATGCACCCGGCCATGTCTGCACCCTGCAGCGTTGTGGAACATGACCAATTCATCCAAGGTTGCAAGCACGGCAGGGCCTGGCTCCCTAGCAATAGGCAAATCGGGACCTTTTCCTGGCAGACACACCAAGCTCGGATGAACCCTCGACTACTTGGGAATTACGTATTGGAGGAGACATCCGCAACCGTTCTTTGGGACAGCTCGAACTAGCCTCAACGATCTGGTCGGCCAGGACCCTTCCAAGACACCCATGTGGTGGCTACCCGCAAACATGGGGGTGGAAAAGGTGCGCTGACGCCACATCGGGTACAGTGGCCTCCATTCCTTTCGCAAGTTAGAATTCCCGTGCTTCCATTGAGCCGGCGTCAGGGGCCCATTTCGCGCGTTTACCCCAGACGTTGGACCACCTGAGTCCCCCGCTTGACGCTCACCCCAATCCTCGCGTCATGGGGGATTTCTGGGGAGGCACAGGTTATTGGCGCTTGATTTGTTGGGGTACGGGGATCCTTCTCAAATGGTATTTTCCCCGTCTTCATTTCGTTCGTGGCATCAAGGTTCTTGCAGCGCCAGATACCGGTATGAACCAGCCTTTTATCGTGTCCCACGGCTCTCTGCAGAGCTGCCCCCAAAATGGTTGCAAAATCGTATAAGCGCCCGCTTCGAGTTGCTAGACCGTTACTATATAGAAGGCCAGCCTCCGGCAGCCTCCTTTCCTTCCTCAAGTGGCCAGGAAACCCCATATCATTCACTGCGGCTGTGGCCACGGTTAGGGAAGAACGTTTCATCCACATCTGGGGGCGTCGGGGACCGGAGATTCTCTCGCACTAGCGTGGAAGGGTAGTTCCCCTTTTGTCAGCACACCCACAGAGCCAGGGATCTCCATGTCTGGCAAGGCGGTGGTCCCTGGTTGCTACCCCATGGTTCTCCATCTGTTCCCCTTTTCAATTTGGATGGTAAGGGCTCGCCTGCCCTCACCATCTCCAGTGGTGACAGCGACTCGGTACAGCGCGTGCAAGGAAGTTGCCTGGCATGCTAACAGGCCAGCATAACAACATGGCACGGATTCGGTCCGCTGTCCGATGTCCCGTAACCACCAAGTAGTCACTGCGGATGGTTCACACCAGAAACGATGCTGCATATCAACCCCGCCGCAATATCCCGCCCGGCCGTGGCTTGCCCGTTGGGGTAGTGAGCCCACAAGATCCATCTGTCCGGGAATATGCACCTCGACCCTATCACAGACCGCTCCAGACTGGAGATCTCTACAGTACGTACGTCCGGCCCCTGTCGGCGACGCGGGTTGGGTGGGCTTTGGTGGATGACAGTAGCAAGACCCCGACCTGCTCGACCCGCCCGCTCTCACCCTTCTGATTTGACGATCCCTAAGCGATCGGTGTTGCTCTGCACGGCGACCCCAGCACCAACACACGCACCATTGTGTATCACCGGTGGTAACCCCCAGACCCTATATGAAGCGCGTCTCCCCTCCGTCGTTGTCGCATCCAGGTGTTGCTCCTTCCACCTCGTGGTTTTTTCTACTCTCACCCACCGTACGTACGGGTCACATTTGTGGAGCTTCCATACTGTCGTCAACTACAACAACAACAACAACAACAGAGCTAGATAAGTCCACTTTGTTGAGGACGCTGGTCGACGGATACACGACACAATGGCCGACACGGTGAACACGACGGCGTCCGAGAAGGACGTCGGTCTCGGCCACGGGCAGACGACGGCGACGGCTCCGTCCAATGGCTTGAATGCGGGCCATTACCGGGGTTACGACCCTCGGAACCCAATGGCCAATATCCACGCCGACGACCAAGCCCGGCTGCCCGCCTTCGGCGGTGAGTTCCAACCCGGTCTCTGGCGGTCGGTGGAACACCGCAAGTTCGCCAACCCGGCGCCGCTTGGTCTTTGCGCTTTCGCCCTCACCACCTTTGTGCTCTCGTGCATCAACATGAACACGCGCGGTATCACGCCGCCCAATGTTGTTGTTCCCCTCGCATTCGGCTACGGCGGTCTCGTCCAGCTCCTTGCCGGCATGTGGTGAGTTACAACGTTTTGGATTGCTGCACTACGCTTGGGGGACAAACATCTAACATTCCACCCCAGGGAGATGGCCGTCGGCAACACTTTTGGTGCCACCGCACTCTCCTCGTACGGTGGTTTCTGGATCGCCTACGCCATCCTGCTCACTCCCCACTGGAACATCACGGGCGCTGGTGGGCCGTACCAGACTCCAGAGATGAAGAAAATCGACCCCAACATGACTGACTCGGCACTTGGCCTGTTCCTGACGGGCTGGTTCATCTTCAACACCATCCTGCTGCTGTGCACTCTGCGCTCGACCGTCATGTTCTTTATGCTTTTCTTCACGCTGGATCTCGCCTTCCTCACGCTCGCCTGCGGCCACTTCGCAAAGGACAATGGCGCCACGGAGGCGGCCCACAAGCTTACCCAGGCTGGCGGCGGCTTTGGCATCTTGTCTGCCTTTTTGGCATGGTATAATGCATTTGCCGGTATCGCCGATAGCAGGTATGTTTCCTTTCTTTTCCTTGATTCCTCTACCCCTTTGGCCACAAACTCGCCCCCGTCACGGACTTGGTTGGTCCCAAGCTCTCGTTACCCCCAGCTTAGCGCCGGGAGGGGATGGGATGCTGGCTGCATGAGCCAAGCCATGCCATGGCGCGCCACATCCGTCACCCAAGACATTGCCCAGCCTTTGCCCAGTTTGAGCCGCAACGGAAATGGATGGATTGGCTGACGCAATACTCCTTCACAGCAACTCGTTCTTCCTCATCCCCGTCTTCCACTTCCCGTGGTCGGAGAAGGGTCGCGAGGCTCGTCTCGCCAAGGCGGCCAGCCACACTGCTTAGACAGGTGTAATACCGAGGTGTTTGGGTCTACAATTGTTTATTACTATTCGAGCTGTTTGATTTTCTGGATTGCCTGTGTTTTGTGTGGGCAGGATTCGGAACCGCCGACTGCCTGCGATCCATGTGGCCAATGCCCTGGACGCGGTGCAATTGCGGGTTGCGGATCTGGGAAAACGGCACCGAGGAGTGGAGTAAAGCGAGATATCCCCGTTGTAATTGATCAACAAAAGAGAGATGAACTTGCGGTTTCCCCACGCTGCGGATCATCAAAATTTGAGAAATCTGGCCATGGTTTCCTGCACACCCTCCCACTCTGCTGATGAAGGCCCAATGCTAGGCACAATTGCCGCCGCCATGATCCCTGTAACATCAGCGCTTCACGACGGCTTTACAAGGAGAAGCCTACAAAGTAGATATGGATAACGCAATTCACCTCGCCTTCCTGGCTTCCTGGGTATTCCCAACACCTCCCCCTTGCTGTGGAAGCTTACATAGTAAAGACGGGAGATCACTCGGGTGCCTGGCAAACCGAGCCGAAAAAAACATGTCGCAGCGGGACGCGGACCCCGCTCTCGCCCACGTGACGCCAAGGCTCCGCTCTAGCATCGGACGGAACTGCTTGCCTGATTATCGGTGGCACCATCTCATGACCCTCTTCATGTAACTGTATACAGACTACAGTCCTGAGGTACCCAGGTAGGTACAGATGCCAGCAGCCTACGAGGCATTAGGCAACTGGCATCGGGTTCTTTGTGTGTTTGTGTGGGTGTGTAACCGGCGATTGCGTCGTACTTTTGCGATCTTCATGTGCTGTTGTGCTCTGGAGCGTCGCTCACATTGACAACAATCGGTGGTTTGGGTGTTGGCCACTACAACCAATAATCCGATCCAGTTGTTGAGGAAGCAATCGTCTGCAAAGCCGTCTCCATTAACACTGTCATTCTTCTGTCTCTGCACTAGGGGATTTACTGCAGTCGGGTGTGTTGTATGTACATAATGTTGTGTGTATGTACATAGTGTCTCGGTAATCGGTTGGCGGGCTTCTCCTCAAATCACGGACGCTGGCGCTCAGACACCGTTCGACACTCACGACACATCACCTGATTATCATATCAACTTGGGAAGCTGATACTAAGGGGTTGTTGCCTGGCGTTTAAACCTCCACCATCGCCCAAAATTGATCCATTTTTTATTTTCTGTTTTTCCCGTCTACTTATATTGCCATACAGCTTTGACCCGGTGCTCGCCGAGTCTCAACCCTGAAGACTCGAGTTTCCAACTTTCCATGACAAAACGTCGTATCCTCTCCATTGTGTTTCTCAGCATCATCCTGATACCCATCACAGCGGTTCTATACCACCGTCTTACAGCGGCCATCCCTCTCTTTAGAACGTCGCCCGCCCGCATGGCGAGCCCAAATTCGCCCCCGGTCATTGTCGTCGGCGCCGGACTTGCCGGGCTTTCGGCCGCTTACTCGGCGCTCCAGGCCGGCGCCCCGTCAGTCCGCCTCATCGAGCGGGCCGCGAAACCAGGCGGCAACAGCATCAAAGCATCATCCGGAATTAACGGCGCTCCAACACGATTCCAAAACACTGCAAAATATGGCACAGACCAAAGCTTCTGGGACGACACAGTCCGGTCCGCCGGGTCCCGGCTCCAGGCCTCGATCGCCGAGCCCATCAGAAACCAACGCCAGGGCCTCATCTCCGTCTTGACGAACCGCTCCGCCTCGGCCATCGACTTTCTCGTAGACCTAGGCGTCGACCTCAGCGTCGTCGCCCAGCTTGGCGGACACAGCAAGCCCCGCACACACCGCGGCGCCGGCAAGACACCACCGGGGGCATCCATCGTCACCACCTTACTCGCCAAACTGAAGGAACAAGGAGGCGACCGGTTCGAACTCGTAACCGAAGCCGAAGTCACCAAGCTCCTCACCGAGCCGAACCATGAAAATGAAAACCAAGCAACAGCAGTAACCGGCGTCGAGTACCGCAGCAGGGGCAGCAGCACAGCCCGAACCCTGCACGGCCCCGTGGTCTTCAGCACGGGCGGCTTTGGCGGCGACACGCATGGCCTGCTGGCGCAGTACCGACCGGACCTGGACGGCCTGCCGTCCACCAACGACCCGCGTCCCGGCGCGCACACGCTGCTGACCGCCGTGGGCGCCCGGCTCGTCGACATGGAGAGCGTGCAGATCCACCCGACGGGCTTCGTCGACCCGGCCAACGCCCACGCGGCGCTCAAGTTCCTCGCAGCCGAGATGCTGCGGGGCGAGGGCGGGATCCTGCTGCATGGCGGTCGGCGCATCGTCAATGAGCTGGACACGAGGGAGAAGGTTAGTAATGTCATCATGGGTTTGCCGCCTGCTCAAGGAGGGGGTGGTGACGGCAGCGGCCTGCGGCAGTGGGATGTGCAGTTGCTGCTTGACCCCGGCGCAACCGAGGCGGCGGCGGGACACGTGGGGTTTTATTTGTGGAAAGGGTTGCTGCAAAAGAAGAAGGTGCGGGAGCTAGATGAGACGACAAAAGAGACGCTCCGGGAGTATGCGAGGGTGGTGCGCGGGGAGAAAAAGGATGAGCTTGGGCGGGTTGCCTTTGGGCACTGGAAGCTTGGTGTTGTTACTGATGGTGAGGAAGGGGCGGCAGAGATTGATGAGGATGCTGAGGTGTGTCTCGGCCGGGTGACACCTATTGTGCACTTTACCATGGGCGGCGCTGTATTTAACGAGCAGGCGCAGATTTTGTCGTCGGAGCTTGGAGAGGAGGAGAAGCCGATTCAGGGGCTCTGGGCGGCCGGCGAGATCACGGGAGGCATCCATGGCGATAACCGCCTGGGCGGGTCTTCGCTGCTCGAGTGCGTGGTATTTGGGCGGATTGCTGGTGAGCGTGCCGCGCAGGCGGCCTTGACAAGGGAAGCGTAGAAGTTCCCGTTTATGTTGTCCAGGTCGATGGTGACACAGTCGTACTCGGCGTATAATCACAAGAATCCTCATGTACCACTTAGCCAACATCCGCCTTCGACATGCGCTCACCTCTGAGTTAGGCATGTCAAGTGAGCTTCTGTAACGCCCAGGCTTCGAATTTCATGTACAGGGATGGTAAAAGCAGAGAGACTTTTCGAGTCTGAGGGATGTGGGAGGAAAAAATGATATGCTCGCCCAGGAGAGAAAAAGTTATGACAAGAGTGGGATTCGAACCCACGCCCTTTCGGACCACGGAATCTTTGGGGAGATTTGGATTAAGGGTAAACCTTAACGTGGCGCCTTAGACCGCTCGGCCATCTTGCCTTTTTGTTGCTTGTTGGATACCGGCGTTGGCAATTGACAATATCAGCATGTTACAATTTCCGCCTCCTTACGACACCAGCCTCATTGCCCATTACCCTCAAGTCAGGGACCTCAATGTTTGCATACCATAGCTCCATGAAGTTGTGTTGGTAATAAAAATACGCTGCGACGCTTGTTTCCAACGCAAAAATGCACAGTAGGCTACAGGATGATTTACCCAAGTGAAAGTCATACCCCCCCAAACCCACGCGTTAAAATTTCTGTGATATCGCACCCCGGCGCAAAACCAAGATTGGCTAGAAATTGGGCGTCTACATCGACCGCATCAGCGCATTCGATAGACGCGAGGTCGTCTAGGAGCGCATCGAAGTCGGGACTTGGCCCAAACCCTGAAGGGGGAATGAAGGGGTGGGGTGGAGGGTGACCGCGTTGTGCTGAATTCATTGCTGTGGTCGCCCCGGACATTGCACCCAGGCCAGTTCCAGGGTGCTGTATTTGTAGGTTGCTGCGCTGCGGCATCACCATTGAAGAGTTGGTGAATAGATTTTGATATGATCCTACCACATCTGGGTCTAAAAAGGGGTCGTATCCTCTGCTGTTTGCTTGTGGTTCATGGCCTTGTGTAGCGGCTCGGTCATCGTAGAGTGATGGCAAAAAGGAGGTCGGGTAGTGCATTGTAGAATCGCTTGGTGTGGGAAACTGTGTTGGCGAATCCAGCGAACCTCGTGTCGGCCGGAGTGGGGGATCTGATTGGGAGCCACGGACACTAGGGAACTGCGTGTCTTCAAGCTGCCTCGAAGAGTAAGATGATACTAGAACGCCCAGCGTGCGGCGATTTTGCTCGCTGCAGCGCGCAAGGTATTCCTCATTCGCGAAACATGCAACACATGTGGAGATGAAAGGAGGCGTACCAGGTCGCCCAAAGAGCCGGTGATAGCGGTCAAGTGTATCTTGAAGCAGGGGCAGGAGGGTGTCCGAGTGAGGCTCAGCAAGCGCGCTGGCCCAGAGGTAGGTAGCTCGAGCTAGATAGGGAGTTGGGACTGAGGCAGTCCCGCAAGTCGGCGAGGTGACAAAGTTACCAAACGGTAAACCGGGGTCTATCGCCTGTTGCAGTTGAGTGACAAGCGCAGCTGAGGTTCCTCTGTGCAACGATCCCTGTCTCTTCATTGACATTTCCCTGGCAACAACCCTCACCACTGCGTATAGAAGGTTGAAGGTGCTCAAGCAAAACGCAGGACTTCGGGATGAGCGAGAGCCTACGCTGCTGGGGCCGAAACCATCACAGGCAGTCCAAGGTTCCCACTGGTCGGGTCCACTCTCAGAAGCCAGCGGCACGGCAGCGAGGTCTTCTGCCCTCAAATGTGGCGGTCTGTTGCATCGGATTGAAAGAATCGTGTCGACCAAAAAACAAGACATCAATGCCAAGTTGATTTTCTGTGCGTCCTTTTCTTGGGCGCCATCTTGGGATATGTCTGGGTCCAAGAGAATGCGGATGGCAGAGCCAGTCAGCAACCCGGCAGCTGTCAACTTGTCCTGTCCCAAATTGACGAGACCTAGCAGCAGAAATGCGCGAGCATGGTGGACTTTAAAACGCCCATGCTCTGACGGTAGGAGCCCACGGGCAGTGTTATAGATTTTGCTTGGGAGAGGGCTTGCCGGGTCGGTGTAATCTGCCGCGGGCGGTTTTGAGCTGGCAGCATCCTGAAGGGATGCCAAAGCCAAAGCTGCCCATAGTTCCGCGTGAACCGCAGACGAGGCGTCTTTTAGATCAATGACTAGTCCGTGATCCGGATAGAGATATGACGCCTGAAATAGGTCTTGTTTTTCGAGAACGGGGAGCCACGAATGCGTGTAAGAGAAGTATACGTCAAGCAAGCGCCAATGGTTGGAGGGTAGCTTTAGACGGCCCAACGAAACTTGAGAGCTCTGGGGCATGTGGTTGAACGGCATTTGTCGCGGTCTCTCGGGTCCAGACGGTTTGTCGCTCGGGGTGATCGGTGGGCAATATACGGAGCCCAGTCGACGAGAATTTGGGGATTCTTGAGCGATGGTATCCGTGCCTGGCGCAGTCGGTTCCATATTTGTGCGCACGATAACTGCATGGCCCTCGGTATCACTCGCATCAGCCAAAGGAGAGAGTCCCTCGTGGTCTGACGAAGGAACCGGCTCGCCAGATAGGATGCGATCGATCCCTTTGTGTACTCGGCTTTTCCTCCATCTTTTTTGCAGACGGTCCGCCCCAGTAGGGTCTTTTCCTGTTAGGACCGCCTGTCCCTGACCGCCCTCGTGGACAAGGAGAGAACTGAGGGTGTCCTCGCTGCCAGGCACCTTCTCGAAAACCCAACCAAGCGCTAGTTCTAGGGTGCGGATGTAGCCCGTCTGGACGCCCCTCTTTTTAGGGCTCACCTCGTAGGTACATGGTCGGCTCTGGGAGATGCAAGGATAACACTGCGGCTGCTTGCCATCGCATCTTTCGCGCGCCGCACGGCACTGGTCACAAGCCCTCGATACCCTCTGCCGTTTGACGGGAACGGGTTGAGCTGCCGGCGCCAGACTCTCAGGCCGGCTCAGTGGAGCGTCGTTGGAGTTGTGGGCTGTCTCGGTTTCGGCCGCCCTCCGCTTTGGCGGCATGGCGAAAAGGATGGATGCGTCGGATGGCCGACACAAACCAACTTACACCGATGCCAAGGTCGCCGATGTACCATATCCGTAAACTCAGAACCATAGACGACAACTAGCCGTCCCGCACCGTCACCAGGTTGGATTCCAAGCTGTCCTCGATTTCCGAAGATTGCCAATACCACTGGTTCGGCCCCCTGTTCTCGGGACGGACGAAAAGAATGGAACGCGGGGCCGGGGCAGTGCGGACCATGCAAGCCAATCTGCGGGAAGCTTTCGGGGAGTGACCCGGGGCTTTGGAGACACCCTTCCGGCACTGTCTGTGTGATCGGAGTGCGCCTGTCTAGGTAGGTATGCACCTTGCGGATGTGTGTGCCGATCGTTTGCCGACTTCTGTTTGAGTCCTCGTCAGTGGAGAAAGCGGAACCTGGAAATTGACAGGCGCCTCAGAATTACAGGTAGCTGTATTTCGCACATGCGCCGCCAATCCTGGTCGTCTGAATCATGCCTCGGCCGTGCTGGCGATAGCGGTTTAGACATTCGATCTAGGAGGAATGCTGACTGGGGAAAAGCACTTAAACGAGCGGGGTAAACAATTACCCCCGCAAGACCCTTGTCCACTGCTCTGTGGATGGGTGTCCGCGTTTCCCCACCCCAGACCCCCAGCTGGTGTCTCAGGGCTGCCAACCTTTCCCCCTGTCCCCGCAGCCCCCATCCGTTCACCTCACTTTCCACTTCCTCGGGACGACACTCGGATATCGCGAATTCCAGATGCGCCCGTACTTTGGTGCAATTCCTGGTTGTTCTACAGAAACCGCACCCTTCCTTACTCTCTTCCCCTCCCTCTTACATGCTCGGTTAGACCAATGCCTTCCGCCTCTGCCTTTGCGACTTGACAGCGGGGACCACCCTCACTCAACACCTCACGACACCAAGTACCACACCAACCCACCGTACATGCCCCGCGCTTTCTTGGCAATTGGTGCGCTTCGGTCACCAACCACATGATGACGTCGCCCGTTGTTACTGGCGTGAAGCGCTCCTACGCCGCAATGGCTTTCTCCTTGGACGGTGAGCCCCCAGAGACACGTCCACAGTCGCGCTCCGCATCCCGGTCCGTTTCCACTGTAGATAGGGACTCTATCGACCTACCGCCGGTTTACGGCAGTCCGAGGTTCCCTGCTAGGCCAGCTCCTGGAGGTAAGACTACCAGCACTCTTCATCTCAACTCTGGCTCTCCCTCGTCCAAGCGTCCTAACTGATATTTCTCAGAATACCGGCCGGCCTACCAATCACCGGCGCGCAAATCCTCCACCCCAGCAACTACTCGCTACGATGCAGACGCATCTATCATCATCGCCGGGATCCGTGGCGCAGGCAAGACAACCCTGGCCGTCATAGCGTCCTCTGCCATGAACCGGAAGGTTGTTGATCTCGAAATGGCCTTTCGCGAAGTGACGGGCTTCTCCAGCCCAACTTACAAAAAGACATACGGGGCTGCCGCATGTCAAAGCCGCGAGGTCGGCATCCTGTACGATATCCTCAAACGGCATGGGAAGAACGCCGTCATCGTTTGCTCCTGGATTGAGAGAGAGATACAGTTGGCCCTTGAGCAACTGGAAAGGACCAACCCTGTCATTCACATTCTCCGTGATCCGAAAGCCATCCAAAGTCATTTGAGAATTGAGAGTCTCGAGAAGGCTCGCGACATCCTGGACGCAAGCAGCTCTTTCTTCAGAAAATGCACCCGCTATGAATTCTTCAACGTCTCGGAGGATCATAGCATGCCCGACGAGTTTGCAAACGAGCGTCTACCCTCGCCCACCGACGACCTCGACCGACCTACAGCCCCGTATCTCACTCTCAAGCGAGCCGAAAGACACTTTCTCAAGTTCCTCTCGCTAATTCTGCCGAGCGGTGCCATCCCGTTCATTGAGTCGGCCTTTCCGTTGGCGTGCGTCCCCGCTGAAGACAGACGATTTACCTACACCATCTCAGTGCCGCTCTCATCATTCACTGGTGGTGGTCTTGACATCCAAGAGCTCGAAATTGGAGCGGATGCCGTAGAGATCATCGTGGATGACCTTGTTACGGATTATGCCAGCCGTTTGCGACCATCACCTGACCTCCTGAGTCGCCGGGCGAGCGAAATCAGCCGAGTCATGGCCCAAGTCAGACGAGATACTGTCATACCCATTTTTTTTCATGTGGCATTCCCGGAAGCGGCGCAATCGGACGAATACTGGCAAGCTCTCTACATGTCATACATTCGGCACGGTCTGCGCCTCGCGCCCGAGTACATCACTGTTGACTTGAGGATTGACAGTCATCTGTGCACAAGCATTGTTAATGCCAAGGGAACCTGCAAAGTCGTTGGCAACCTCCAGTTGCTGGACCCGGATCCACCACCCTGGGACGCCACATTATGGCGTTCCTACTATGAAAAGGCGCAGAGTAGCGGCTGCGACCTCGCGAGGTTTACGAGGAGGGCGGTCAGCACTGCCGATAACATGGATGTGAGGCTCGTCCACTATGCCGTAGGGTCAATTCCGGGCCCGAGGCTGCCACTCATTGCCTACAACACGGGAATCCTTGGACGAACATCGGCATGCTTCAATCAGGTCCTCACGTCGGTTATGCCGGAAGGCTTGGGGATAGAGCAGTTGAGGGCAGAATCCGATGCCACCGCCGCCCTGTATCCATCACTCACGGCTCTGGAAGCAACACAGGCTCTATATTCATCGTTTTATTATCACCCCATGAGGCTCTACGTATTCGGTGCCAATGTGAGCTACAGTCTGTCTCCGGCGATGCATAATGCCGCCCTCAAGGCGTGCGGTATTCCACACCACTACGAACCCCACTCGACGAGCACCATTGCAAGTCTGCAAGAACTCGTCAATGACCCCCACTTTGCTGGCGCATCTGTCGGGTTGCCTTTTAAAGTCGAGATTATTAGCCTGACGCATTCCCTAAGTCGTCACGCCAAGGCCATTGGCGCCGTCAACACACTGATTCCTGTGCGGGACATTAATCCTGATGGCAGCATCCCCGACGATGCCTTGCTGTCCAATGGAAGAAACTTGGCGGGCCCGGTGAAGGCTCTCTACGGGGAGAATACGGATTGGATCGGCATTCGAGCGTGTATCCGCCGCGGCCTTTCTCCAGCCAACGCCGTAAGGCCAAGCAGTTCCGGACTCGTCGTCGGGGCCGGCGGCATGGCCAGGGCCGCTGTCTATGCGATGTTACAGCTTGGGGTGAAACACATCATCATTTTCAACCGAACGCTCGCTAACGGCGAGAAGCTCGTCTCGCACTTTGAGACGTTGTTGTCCCGGAATGGTCTACCGTTGTTCAGCGCTGGCTGTGGTTCTAAGGAGAGGACAAGGTTTCACATCATTCGGTCTCTCAATGATCCCCGGCCAGGGGGTTACAAACCTCCCACTATGATCGTCTCATGCATTCCAACACACAGCATTGGCGGCAATCCAGCACCGGATTTTACGATCCCTGCCCACTGGCTGGAGAGCCCCACGGGAGGTGTCGTCCTGGAGCTTGAATATAAAACATTGAACAGCCCGTTGTTAGAACAGGTCCGGAAGGAAGCTCACAGGGGCTGGGTGGCAATGGATGGCCTGGATTTGCTTCCTGAGCAGGGCTTTGCTCAATTTGAGCTTTTTACCGGGCGCCGCGCGCCACGGCGCCTGATGAGACGAGAAGTTTTCAAGGCGTACCCCGATGACCATGGGCGGTCGAACTTTGCGCAGCTTGAGCCCCGGCTCAACAACATCGAGGCACATGAATCTTAAGGCCTATTGTCTACAGTATCACTAGAACTACGCCTTTAATAGCCACATGTTTGACATTTTAGGAGACATCAACCCGTTTTGTGTCAACTCGTCGCCCTTCGCCGTTCCATACCAGACTGCGCCGCTCGTTATGTGCACAGTTTATGGCAGTTTACCCCATCCTCGTGTCATTCAGAGAATTAGCAGATCGTTGTAGGATCGTGAAGTAGATCTTGTGCCAGCAAGACGACCAGGCTGTTGAGGTTAGCGTGGACCCTCCGGTCGATTTGCCGTGATCAGAGGTGACGTTGACGCCGGCAGAGCATTCATCCTGAGTGCCGGTATATCTGCCTCAACATCCCCTGGAGGTGGGGATTCCAGGATAGGGGCAACTTCAACTGCTCCATTGCCGGTTTGCGGGGAGCATGATCGCCAATGCTGGTTTTCCGGCGCATCTGATTCGTCATGCCATCCTACGCCATCCTTTTTGCCCACACGGGGCGTTCCGTGCAGCTCTACTCCACGGTTCAACATTTTTCATGTGGCCGGTGCGTCTCCAACTACGGCTTGACCTACACGGCTGCACGGTACGCATTCGCGCATATGGTATGAAGGGTGGTTGAGCGCGCGATGGGTTTCGAGTCCGGGGAAGCCCGGTCGACACACCATCCTATAAATCTGGCCCATCCTGGATTCACCGCCGCAGCTCCAGTTTCCCCGGACTTTTCCATCTCTTTGGCGTGCTCTCCACTTCTCTCCATTAGGCGCCTCTTTATACACACGCCATCAAGATGACCCTCCTTGCTCTTAAGGAGGACCGGCCGACGCCAAAGGCCGTCTACAACTGGCGTGTCTACACATGTGCGGCGATTGCTTCCTTCGCGTCATGCATGATCGGCTACGATTCTGCCTTCATCGGCACGACCCTCGCGTTACCATCTTTCACAAAGGAGTTCGACTTCGCTTCGTACAATCCTGACGACCTCGCGTTGCTCCAGGCCAACATCGTCTCAGTCTATCAAGCAGGTGCCTTCTTTGGCAGCTTATTTGCCTATGTCACCAGTCATTTTCTCGGCAGACGCAAGTCCTTGTTCGTCTTCTCTAGCGTTTTCCTCGTCGGCGCTGGCATCATGCTTGCCGCAAGCGCCGAGAAGGGATTGGCTCCGTTGTTGGCCGGCCGAGTTCTCGCCGGCGTCGGTGTTGGCGGCGCGTCGAACATGGTACCAATTTACATCTCGGAGCTGGCACCTCCCGCCGTCCGCGGCCGGCTTGTTGGCATCTATGAGCTTGGGTGGCAGATCGGCGGCCTAGTCGGCTTTTGGATCAACTACGGCGTCAACACGACTCTCGCCCCTACCCGGTCTCAATGGCTTATCCCTTTCGCCGTCCAACTCATCCCTGCGGGGCTCCTATTTCTCGGCCTCTTTTGGCTCAGAGAATCTCCACGCTGGCTGTTTGCCAACGGCCGGAGGCAAGAAGCCATGAAGATACTGTGCTGGATACGGAATCTCGAGCCTATCGACCAGTACATCATCGAGGAGGTTTCATACATCGACCGGGACATCGAGAGGTTCGAGAAGGAGGTTGGCAAGGGCTTTTGGAAACCCTTCCTCGCTCTCAAGCAGCCCAAGGTGCAATGGCGTTTCTTTCTCGGCGGCATGCTTTTCCTACTCCAGAACGCTAGCGGTAAGTAACCAATTGCCTTATGGTGTCCCATGACAATCGATAGATCCATGGTGTGGCTGACACTATTGATAGGCATCAACTCGATCAATTATTACAGCCCGACCGTCTTCCGGAGCATTGGGATTACCGGCACCAACACCGGGTTCTTGACAACGGGCCTCTTTGGTGTTGTCAAGACGGTCATGACGGTGGTCTGGCTGCTCTGGCTCGTGGACCACGTGGGCCGGCGCCGTATGCTCTTCATTGGTGCAGCGGGCGGCTCATTTTGCATGTGGTTCATTGGGGCGTACATCAAGGTTGCCAGCCCTTCATCAAACCAGGCTGGCGGCAGCATGTCCAGCGGCGGCATTGCGGCCATTTTCTTCTTCTACCTCTGGACAGCATTCTACACGCCTTCTTGGAACGGCACGCCGTGGGTCGTCAACTCGGAGATGTTTGACCAAAATACGCGCTCCCTGGGACAGGCATCTGCGTCCGCTAATAACTGGTTCTGGAACTTTATCATCTCACGCTTCACGCCGCAGATGTTCCTCAAGATGGAGTATGGCGTCTACTTCTTCTTTGCGTCTCTCATGCTTTTCTCCATTCTCTTCGTCTTCTTTTTTGTCCCCGAGACGAAATCGATCCCGCTCGAATCCATGGATCGCCTATTTGCAATCAAGCCGGTGCGGAAGGCAAACAAGCAGCTTATGGAGGAACTCGGTTTTCAGGACGCGAGTGTATCGACGGACGATCCCTCGTTGTCTGTGGACGAAAAGACGAAGCAGAGCCATCTAGAAAGGACGGAGAGCGTTTAGATGCGAGGACAGGACGTACCATGGAATAGTCAGAGTTCCAGCTCAGGGATGGGATTGCTTGATTTTTTTCGGGTAGCTGTCTCATATAATTGCAACCCCCCTCTTAGAATACACAACCTTTACGCTACATTCCGTTGTTTATGATTGTGCCTTTGTCCCCTAAACTAGCATTCTATAGTTCGGGGCTTTGGTTAGAGGGTGAATTTGCTATAAAAGAAAACTTACTATATAGGGGGGGACATCCCAACCCAGCCAGTAAACTGGTATTCCATTATCCAAGGCTGAGTCAGGTGTGCGCTAACTATCTCCCAACTGCTAGCTAAAGGCGCAAAAGCAGACACGGATCGTTTCCGGGTTATTTGATTGCCTTTTTTCAATACCAACCAAAAGCAACGCCGTTCTCACAATAATCTGGGGTTTCACCGGTCTTCTAGGCGCGTGGCCCGGCCATCGTTTGCATGACTAGGCAGGTGTCGCCAACGGTAACTAGATTGTGTGACTACATCAAGCTCGATAATATGGTACTGGAAAAAAATTAACACTGATATGATACGCTGTAGGAAGAAAATTTTATAGTTTAGAGATCTCTGATAGCCTAGAGGCAATTGTTTTCTTGACCTGGACAACAGGAAGCTCACTGGAATCGTGGCCAGTCCAGTACTTGTCCTGTGTCGGGGAAAATATGGTTAGCGGCCGTATCAAAGGCCAAAATCAAAGCTGGAGAAAAACCTACTTGCTCAATTCCTTGCCAGATAAGGGCCTCCGTCCCAAGGATAACCTGCCACCCTTGAGACTCCGCAAGGGCGCCGAGGTCCGTGTAAGGGGAGGGATTGTAGCACATCTCCAGCATTGCCCCTTTCTTTTCCTTCTGCAACATTACCTCGATGATGCGCCTCAGCACCCTCTCGCCTTCAGTCGTCGGCGGGAAATCAGGAATACACGCCACGATAGCGCCTGGCCCCTCGAGCGCCTCTGCTTGCTCGAGTGTCTCAATGTGGACTAGGCGAGCTCCGTAGGAGCGCTCTGTGCACTCAGCCACAACGGCGGTAATCTCGCTCTTGTCACGACTAACGACATAGATACAAGTTACCTTAAGCCATTTGTGCAAGGCGTAGATGGCGGACCGGGCTGCGCCGCCGCCGCCGATCACCATGGCGGGGCGGCTCTCATACACAGAGGGGTCGGGGACATTCTGGACGAACGACTCACGGATACCAATGACGTCGGTGTTGGCACCGCAGAACAGGCGGCGGCCGTCTGGGAGATGGCGGAGGAAGAGGGTATTGCAAGCACCCACATCGCGACACTCCTCTGTAAGCTCGTCCAGGTGGGGGATAATGGCAACTTTGTGCGGCATGGTGACTGAGGCGCCTATGTCACTGGTTAGAAAAAAGATCCCCAGTGACACACCTACCATGGCAGACATGACGTACCGTAGAATTTGGGATGCCGGATTAACCTGAGGAAGAGATCCATGTCTGTAGAATCGAGCCTGATCTGCTCCCAATCCAAACCGAGCCCCTTGTAAACCACCTCGTGCAAGAGCGGCGACATGGAGGCCGTAAGCTTCTTGCCGAACAAAAAGCCATGTTTGGCGAGTTGGTCGATGCGCGACTCGAGGTTGAGCACCAAGGGCTGCTTTTGCTGCACTGCCACTGTGGTTGTGGGAGACATCTCGCCTATGAAATGTCGTGTCGTACGGTCGGTACCGTGCGACTTGGGGAAGTGGAAGCGTCGGGATGGGTAAAGGGTATAGTCACCAAGTTATCGAGAGGGCGGCGAAAGCAAAGTTGGATGCGGTGGGATACATACCAAACAAGAAAGAGCATTGGCTCAACCTTCTTTCACGCAACCGGCGTTTATTAAGTCACTGCTTCCCTGCCGCCAGCCTCCCGCTTTCACAAGGCGGAGACGGCGACAAGCTGCCGTGATTTGTTAACCGGACTCGGCAGGGCGGGAAGTCGTTCAGCCAGGTGGCCGAAGGGGCGCGACCGAGTTAACGTGGAACAACATGCATCCAGCCTGCAAATCTCGATTGCGACGGAAGTCCAGACAGTAGTGTGCAATATGCGGTAACTTGCCGGCCGTAGGTATCCGATACTAAATCGTGATCTAAGATACATGCAAAGCCAGTGTTGCAACCATTTTCTGTATGAGCAGGTACGTTAGGTATCTGCTCAAGGGCTCTGCCTTCTTGCACTGGTTAAATATTCATCCACTGGCCAGTCTTGCACCGGTTTTGCTTCGGTACCTAGGTAGCTGTACCGAGCTCCTTCTCCACACAGATTTGCAACAATACCTGGTATGTACCTTACCTACCCAGAGCTACCATGCCGCTTCTCCTCGGCCATAACAAGTCCCGGACGATCGGAGCGGACAATGGCGCAAAAACATTGGTGTCGATCGGTGGGAAGAAGCATCATCACACCTTTGTCCACCAGCGCCTTGTGCCACTCGTGCCCATGTGGCGCTCGCTTATCTTTTGCCCCTGTCGCTAATCTGGGTTGCTGCGCGCTCTGGCGGCACCATGCCACCACCCATGCCTGCTGCCGTGGCGTATTTCTACGCATGGACCCTTGTTACACCGCTGAACGCCGCCATGTCGCTCACCGCAGCGTTCACCACAGGGAAAGACGCATAGAAGCTTCTTCGGTTGGGCAAGGAAGAAGCGGTGATTGCTGCCCCTGCCTTGTTCCACTCGCGGCTGCGTCCCTGCTTGCCGGACCATGGGTGCACAGCTGCCCAAGGTACAAAACCTGGACGGACTACGGATTCACCTTCAGTCTCTACTCCTCGTGAAAATTCATCACCATGGGTGATGGCCGTGCGCACGAGACAGGTCGATGCAGCTTTCAAGGGCCCCAGTCCCGGCTTGCTAATAGTAATCGGGGCCTTTGGAGATGGGGAGTGAGCCCAGCGCTTCGTACATAATAGGCGGTACAGAGTAGGCGGACGGACGACTGCCATGTGCGGGAACCGGAAACCGGCGGCACACCCCCGGCTCCCGGGCCCGGGTGACCCTCCTCCTCCCGAGGGCTCCCTCTGATAACCATTGAGCCAGGCAGGCCCCAGTGCCGTCATTTTCCCTGCTGGGTAGGTGCCCGGGGCGTCTGCCAGGCAGAGTATATTTAAACCAGTAGGCAGGCCCGCTGCGGACTCTACAGAGTTCGTCAACTCGACCAACCGCACACTTATACCCGCTTCTCAACCTATATTCTCAACCTGCTCAGCCAATTCCTTACTCACTCACCCATTACGGATTTTTGGCGCACAATCTCTCGTTTCTCTCCTACAGCGCTTGTTCGTCCACAATACCACCTTTCAAGTCACCTCCCCCGTGAACCAGGCCGCTTCCGGGCTCCCTTTTCTTCTATCCTCCTCTTCTCCGGCATTTGCTCGATCCCCTCTTGCGAGCAGCTCAACATGCCGTGCAAACTCGCCATCACGTCCATGTCGCTTGGCCGGTGCTACGCCGGCCACTCGTTCACTGCCAAACTGGACGCCGCATACAAGTACGGGTACCAAGGCATTGAGCTCTTCCACGAGGACCTCGCCGATGTGGCCGCGCGTCTGTCCGGCGAGACCGAGTCTCCCGCCGGCCCGTCACGAGCAGCCCAACTCGTAGCCGCCCGCCACATCCAGCGTCTTTGCCAGGCAAGACACATCGAGATTCTGTGTCTCCAACCATTCAGCCACTACGACGGTCTTCTCGACCGGGAGGAGCATGAGCGTCGATTGGATCAGCTACATTTCTGGTTTAAACTCGCTCGAGAATTGGGGACGGATATCATTCAAATTCCCGCCAGCTTCTTGCCCGCCCATTTGGTCACCGAAGACTTGAACCTGATCGTCTCGGACCTGCGCGAAGTTGCTGATATGGGACTGCAACAAAGTCCTCCTATCCGCTTCGCCTACGAGAGTCTGTGTTGGAGCACCCGGGTCGACACATGGGAGCGCTGCTGGGAGGTTGTTCGACGCGTCGACCGTTCCAACTTTGGCATGTGCCTCGACACGTTCAACATTGCCGGCCGAATCTACGCCGACCCGGCCGTCTCCTCGGGCTGCACACCCAACGCGGATGACGCGGTGAGCGAGTCCATTGCCCGCATGGTTTCGCAGGTCGACGTCACCAAGGTGTTCTACGTTCAGGTTGTCGACGCCGAACGCCTCACCGAGCCGCTCGTCCCCGGCCATCCCTTCTACAACCCCGAGCAGCCAGCGCGCATGAGTTGGTCTCGGAACTGCAGGCTGTTTTACGGAGAGAAAGACCGTGGTGGGTATCTACCCGTCGAGGAGATTGCTTGGGCATTTTTTCACGGCATCGGCTTTCAGGGATGGGTCAGTCTGGAACTGTTCAACCGGCGCATGGCTGATGAGGGGCCCGAGGTGCCCGAGGAACTTGCCCGGAGAGGCGCCGTCTCATGGGTCAAGCTGCAAGGTGACATGGGGTTCAAGGCGGAAAAGTCAAAACCGACGGCGGAGAGGGTGTTTGCGTCGTTGTAGTGGATTTCCCGTCCCTTTTCATTTCGTCGGCGTTAACAGCGGCTGACCGCGAGGAGGTTTTGGGGGGCAAGCAGGGACTGCTGTAGAGCGGGATTCCTAGGACGGCAGCTTTAAATTGATAGATGCTACAGCAATGACGTAGAATCAGCAACGGCTTGTGTTTTCCAGCAGGAAGAGTCTTCACCGCGACTGTACAGCAAATGAGCCATGGATAGCGCACCCCAGCTTGGCCCCTCCTACGTCCTTCACTTCATATGCTTCGCCGCGAACTCAATCGCAGCTGTGTAGCCATACACCCCCATCCCACAGATCACGGCGACTGCCTTGTCGCTCAAGTGGCTATGCTTCCGAAACGGCTCCCGGGCATGCACATTTGACACATGGAGTTCGACAAACGGAATGTCGACCCCCAACAGCGCATCCCTGATGGCAACGCTCGTATGTGTCAAAGCCCCCGGGTTGACAATGATGGCCGACACTTTTGTCACGGGTACGCCTCCTGGTAACGTATTTGGCCCCCAGCCGGCGGCCTCCTGGATGCGGTCCACGATGGCACCCTCGTAGTTAGACTGGAAGGTCTCGAGTTCAATGCCTAGGGAGGAAGCCTGGGTGCGTGCTTGGCTCTCCACGTCGGCGAGGGTGGTTGGGCCGTAAATGTGCGGCTCACGCCTGCCGAGGAGGTTGAGGTTTGGCCCGTTGATGATGAGAATGCGGCGTGTCATGGTGGCCGTTGTGGATTTGTGGTCGTGGCGATGGTCCTGATTTGAGATTCAGGGGCTTTGACCAGAAGTATCGTGAACCGTTCTCAGAAAGTGAGGATGCATAGGTCCAGTCTGGAGAATAGCGGCTTGCCCTCGCAGTCTCAGACAACGGCATACACATTTTAAATGCACCACATCCCAGTACAGTCTGGTAATAACAAGCTCCAAAGTTCATTTCCATCCAAGGTCCTCCTACCCTTGCTACGGGCTCCCAGTTTCCCCTATTCCCACTGTCATCGCAGGTTACCAAATGCTTCCCCGGTCACACACATATCAACCGGCACCCTCTGGGAAGCATTCATCCGGAGGCAATCTTCGGGTTCCGGTTCCGGGCGTAATGGGTCTCGCCGCGTCGGCCCCACGCGGCTCCCCACCCTTCGGGTGAAGACTCTCCCGGACAGAAACCGGTCTGGCGCCGATCCGGGGAAGCGGGTCAGCTGCCCACCCCGGACCTAGCATGCCTTATAGAGGAGCGAGGCTTGCGTAGAGCGGAATAGACCCCCGGGCTCGGCTTCGAGCGGCATTCTTGCAGCGGAGTTTCGGCGAAACATGAACCTGAACTTGCTTGCTCCGTTCGTGGCCAGATGTCGCATCGTTGAGATGACTTTGCATTCTTGCCTCCAAGTGATTCGCACTCTGTGATAGCGCGTCACATGAATTTACACGACTCGGTCTGGGACAGTTCAAGATGGTCACACAGCCCGTCACAGAAAAGGAGCTGGACGACATCTACACCTTTGCCATACAACTCGGCAAGGATGCTGGTAGGCTTCTCCTCGAGGCTTCCCAGTCGAGGTACAATGGCAGCGGCCAAAGCATACAAGAGTTCTCCGAGAAGGACAGCGCGGTAGACATTGTAACCAAGACAGACGAGAGTGAGCCAAGCCACGCCCTTCGAGTGCCTGTAACCCCTGAGTAACTGACCGGCCTTCTTATAGACGTTGAAGCCTTCATCAAGACCGCCATCTCCGAAGAATACCCCGACCATGCGTATGCGGCCCGCTCATCCACCTTCCATGCCTGGCCGAACAGCTTCCTCGCTAACCAAGAGACAACCTAGATTCGTCGGCGAGGAAACCTACTCCAAGGGCTCGTCCCGCGCCTACCTCATCGACGACACAATACCGACCTGGTGTGTCGACCCCCTCGACGGGACAGTTAATTACACGCACCTCTTCCCCATGTTTTGCGTTTCCATCGCCTTCATCGTCAGGGGCAAGCCTACCATCGGCGTCATCTATGCCCCTTTCCTCAACCAGCTCTTTACAGCGTGCCGGGGTCGCGGCGCATGGCTCAACGAGACGCAGCAGCTGCCCCTGATCCGGAACCCGATACCGCCCATGCCCAAGAACGCGCCAGGGGGGTGCGTTTTCTCGTGTGAGTGGGGGAAGGACAGGAAAGATGTGCCTGACGGAAACTTGCACCGGAAGGTCGAGAGCTTCTTGAATATGGCTACCGAGGTTGGGGGCAGGGAAGGGAAAGGGGGTATGGTCCATGGTGTGCGGAGTTTAGGCAGGCAAGTCAATGTGCCGCAACTAAGATCTCTAGAACGCTAGCTCTTCTAACATTGGAGCAATCAGCGCGACCATGGACCTTGCTTACACGGCAATGGGAGCCTTTGATATCTGGTGGGAAGGAGGCTGCTGGGAGTGGTACGACAGGCCGCTGGGCTCAAAATTCCCGGGGCAGAGAAAATACTAATGTCGAATATAGGGACGTCGCTGCTGGTATAGCCGTCCTCCAGGAAGCTGGCGGGCTAATAACAACAGCGAATCCCCCGGAGAACCCTTTCACGTCGGAAATTGAGGATGCGAGGTTGGGGAGTCGCCTCTACTTGGCCATCCGGTAAGTGGCTATTCCTGACTTTCGCGACTCATCCCTTGTGGCGCTGTGGCTGACTTGGCCCGCAAGACCTGCAGGCCCGTCAGCAACCGAGTCGGGGAGGGAAGGGCAAGAGAGGACCGTCCGAGAAGTATGGCGGCGCGTAAGAGAACTAGACTACGATCGTCCAGGAGCTTGAAAGCGGGATAAAGGGAGACGAGAGCCCATCCCCCCCAAATAAGACCCTACCAGTAGTTGATATTCATAATGGTCTAGCAAGGGCCGAAATAGAAAGGCTGGGACTTGAAAAGCTCATATGTTATATCGTAACACTGGCTGCAAGGATCCAAGAAATTCGGTGGCTCACAGGACACTTCTCAACAGTATGAACAGAGACAACTCATATTCAGGGCATTAGGTGAAAGTGACTCGACGGTAGAAATTCATGCTTTGAATGGCGCTTGGCCTTGTTTTATACACGTCCGCAAGGACTCCTAGACGACGATAGAACCCCACTTTGCAGAGCTGACCGAGGTCATAGTTGAGGTTGCCCCAGAGCCAATCACTGGTGCTGGCTTTCTTCACTCCATCTCTGGCGAAGTAGCTAGACAGCCTCTGAATAACATGTGCACGAGCCGAGAGCTGGCTCGGCTGGATGTACAAAAATTCTAACTCGCCTCTGTTCGCAGCACTTGAACGAGTTGACATGCCTCGGGCCAACAACTCATTCGAGTTACGAATACCGCCCCGAAGTGGAGAGCCGGGCTGGCCTAGGTAACAATAACTGTACAATGGTGAGATGTGTGGTTAGTCGTGATCGGCGACCCGCGATCCGCGAAATAGCAAGATGGCGACGCGTAGCACCGACAAGTCATGAGTTATACAGGCCGCCGTACAGGCGGTGCAAATCGGCAACTTAATCCAAACCCGGAAAAGCCGCGTTCGTACCCGCGCCACCTTTGCCTTTCCTCCGCTTCTTCTTTGACTGCTTCTTCGGACGTTCTCGGTCGCTATCGCTGTCGTCTCCCTCAGAGTCACCATCGCTGTCTGCAGACCTCTTGATGGCGGCGGGCTCACGTTCCCCTTCTTCATCCTCAAGACCGTCAACACCTGACTCGGCCCAGACCTTGACCGTCCTGCCGCCACCGCTTATCAGGCGGTTCTGGTAGTCAAAGGTCAAAGCAGCGACGCCCTCGATCTCGTCGTGCTTCAGCACAGCCTGGACCTCGCGCCGTTTCAGGTCGACAACGGCCATGTTGCCGTCACCCACGCCAACAACCACTTTTTTCCCCCATCCAAGGTCGTCAGGTACCCGCACAATGGCGTCCAGGCTGTCGCCGTCCTTCTTGTTCTTCCCGCCCGCGATATAAATGCGCTCCTGCTGATCATCCCACGCACCGCGGTCCCAAAGCGTCAGAACACCGCCACCGGTGCCGACAGCCACAACCGCGTTGTTCCGCATCTGCCGCGGTCCCAGGCCGGTCGGGATGATGGTGGAGCACAGGAGTTCATCCTCCTGGTCCTCCGATGTGGCAACTATCCCGGCTCTCAAATCCGTGACGGCAAGCGTCGTGCCTCCTGTCGATACCCATTGCTTTGAGAAACCGGAAGTACTCTCGGCCGAGGCGGGAAGAGGCGTGATGCTCGATATGTAGTCCGCATGCGGCACGTGCTTGCGCACCGGCTTCGGGTTTAAGCTCCCATTCTCGCGGAGGTCAAATATGTACAAGCCGCCCGAGTCGGTGCCGAGAAGGAGGGTCTGGGGAGACAGGGCATGGATGATGGCTGGGCAGTCGGTCGCGCTGGTAGCGCTGTTGCGGGGAGGGAGGCCGATCTTGGAGATAACAATGCCGGTCTCTGGAGAGAAGTGCTTGACAACCGAATCAGTGCCAGCCGAGTAAAGAGCTGGGAATGCCATTGTCAGTATAATGCGCTTCCGCCAGCTCGATGCCGAAGCCGGCCCGCAACTTACACTCCCCGTCATGGCTGTACGCCAGGTAGCGGCAACTGCCCTTGTGCCGATGCGTGCTCCAGGCACTCTTAATCAGGCCCCTGCCGCTGTTTGAGCTGCTTCTGCTTCCCCCGCTCCCATCGTCATCTTCACTCGGTAGGCGAAAGCTTTCGACGCGGCCACTCGACAAGCCGACGGTTAGCAGTGGCTGGGACGGGTGCGAGACCTGGGTGAAGAGGTCCGCCGAGAGCGGAAGAGTGCAGAGATTCTCCAACATAGCGGCAAGGTTCTTGGGTATGAGCGGTACAAACCCCGCAGACTCAGCACATATCGTCTGTTCTCAATTCCACAATTGATGCGCAAGAATAGCTGGAGCCGTCAACTTTGCGCAAGTCGGTGTTGCTGGAGATGTTGCTCCGAAATTGGGCAGCCAATCGCCAAAAATTTCCAGTGGTCTGTAGTGGGGTTTCTGTGTCCGGATTAGTATACCCCATGCCCCCGATCTGCCATCCCAAAGTTCTGCGTGGAGATACCTTCCGCAGTTAGCTTTGTTCTTTCATCTCAATTATCCTCAGAATGGTTAAAATATGGCAATTGGAAAATGCGATGCTGGCCAGGTCCAAAAAGTCATGGGTTTTTGTCCTCGTTTCGCTGCGGTTGGATGAGGTGGAACTCGCCCACCAGGAGCATTGCATGCAGCCTAGAATGGGCTAGCGTGTGAATTCCATCAATGTCATTGATCAGCGAGTGAAGCACATCCCCCATTGTTCCCAAACTGGAATCTCTTTCGTCACCACTTACCACTGACAGATCCCGGGTTCCAGACGCAACTTGGATACCGCACGCTTTGGATGCTGCAGCAACACCTTCGAAATATGGGCAAGGAGGCACAGGCTGGCAGTTCCAAGGTAGTTCACAAGAAAACCACTGAAGACTTCACTCATTGCTTCCCTTCTCACACCGCACACGTCTATACGACTTGGCGCTCAGTGCCCTTGTTGCAGGTGGCTGTCTGGCCAACGCGGCATTCCATCAACCACTGATCTCGACAAGCCTGTGGGAGTGCCCAAAACTGCGAGGATGGCATCTATACGATTGTTTTGGATATTTCTGTCCTATTTCGTGTCGCTGAGCGTGGCCGTAAGTCACGCAGGAAAGCGGGACTTGCGTTGCATCATGTACTTCACTGGGTAAAGCGTCATCCCCTCCCTCCACGCGAATGCCGTGGTGGACATGGCCGTTGGCTGACTCTTTCCCTTCACACACAGCCAGCACCAGGTCGCGCCTCCGATAGACCAACTTCGGCATGTAACCCATGTCGCCGTGGCCTTCATGAGTCCCGGCATCTTCAACGAGCCCGGGAGAACAGACTGGCCGTTGTTCACCACCGTTGGAGACGTGCGGGCCAAGTTCCCCAAGAAGACCAAGGTCTTGGTTGCAATTGGTGGCTGGGGGGACACGATCGGCTTCTCTGTGGCCGCACTGAACGATGAAACCCGCAAGACTTTTGCCCAGAACGTGGCCAACATGATCACAGCCACGGGAGCTGATGGTGTTGACGTTGACTGGGAATACCCGGGGTAAAAGAAATAGAGTCCCACTTGTTATCCGGACTGACCAGAGGGTGCTGATAATTCATAGTGGCAATGGTGAGGACTATAAGCAGGTGCCAAACTCGCACAAGGCCTGGGAAATCACCGCCTACCCGCTCCTGCTCGCGGAACTGCGTGCTGTCCTGGGCCCGGACAAGATCATCTCGGCCGCCGTGCCGGGCCTGAAGCGAGACCTGTTCGCCTTCACCCGTGAGACGGTGCCACGGATCATGCGCCACGTCGATTTTCTGAATGTCATGACGTACGATCTAATGAATCGCCGCGACACGGTGACCAAGCATCACACAGGAGTCGAGTTGAGCCTCGAGGCAATCGATGCCTATGTGTCTGCAGGCGCCGCACCGCAGAAGCTCAACCTCGGCTTCGCCTTCTATGCAAAGTACTTTAAGACGGAGCATGACGCCTGCGCACTCTCCTCACCAGTAGGCTGCCCAACGCTGCAGCTTGAGGATCCGGAGACAGGGGAGGATCTCGGCCGCAGCGGCGGCTTCTCCTGGCACGACTCAGTACCGGAGGAAGTAGCCGAGTCATTTGCAAGGGCCGTTAACCACGGCGTGTACGACGACCACCAGGGTGGATACTACTATTGGGATGCCATGGATGACCTCTGGTGGACGTTTGATACGCCTGATGCGGTCAAGCGCAAGTTCCCCTTGATTCTGGGCAAGAGGCGTTTGGGCGGTGTGTTTGCATGGGGCCTCGGCGAAGATGCGCCCTTGTTTAAACATTTTGCAGCACTCAGCGAGGGGTTGGAGGAGCACCTAACGGGCAAGGATGAACTGTGAGAAGACGCCATCGTTGTTGATTTGTGCGTCGAGTAGGTTCAAACGGAGCGCTCTCACCCCTCCTTTGGCTGCAAGGCACTTCTCAGTACTACAGTAGTGTTCCGAGTTCACACGACGAGCCTACACAGTAATCAGCGGAATACTGTGGCGGGTCCTGGCTCGAAGAGCCTCTACCTCGCGCAAACCCCTCCTTCATCGGTGTCTTTTACTAACTACAAAACTCGCTTCGCGCTTACCGAGCCGTCTCGTATACTTCGGACTCGGTTAGCGTGCATATTCCGCAAATTACAGGCCCCGGCGATACAACCGGAGGGCATACCATTCTTCTCCGCGAAGTATTCGTATTTGATACACTTCCAGAGACGTTTCTTCTTGGTTGATGAATTGCCAGTGTCTTGCGACAAGTACGTCATGGCCAGCCCCCATATCTCCGCGTCGAGGTGTATGTAGGAGAGAAAGGCAGGGTGGTTGCCGGGCACGTCGCGGTCCGTCTTGGTGGCCCGGTTCTCCTCACGTCCTGCGCTGTCATATTCGAACTCAAAGATTACCTAGCATAGTGGCGGTGAGTCGTATCGCGAGTTGCTAGTTCGAAAAACGAGTGGCACACGCGAGGATGCACCACGCTATTATAGCCTCATCCTCCACATTCCCTAGGACAAATACATTCTAGAAGGCGAGCTAGGTCTCTCCCACGTGTGGAACAATGGCACGATCCCTCGTCTCTTGAAGACCATGCCGGGTCCCGAAGAGAAAGGTTGCAATCCTTGCAGCCTCCACCCCCACGGGAGGCGCCGTCGAATTGGCCAGTCGGCTTCTCTCCTTTTCCTCTCGGGGTAAAGGCTTATTCCCATCACCCAAGAGCGCCGCCGCTCAGGGTTGCCACGCGGCTTGGCTCCTTGGCTCCCTGGGCTGACTACCATTCGGGTGTCCATTTCCGACGATAGAAGGCGCCGAGTGGGGAGAGCAAGGGCAAGATGGCGCTGTTTGTCGTCCATCGCTGACGACTAGGCCGGTAGCTAGCGCTGGACCAGCAGGGGAGATCCGAAAGAATGCAACGCTGCAATAACACTGCCCGCCCTGTTGGTGGATATCCCCGAGACCATCTCCACGTTGGAGCCTGCACCACGCTGTAGGGCGCGGGCCCAGTAGGCCACGGGTGGACCGAGGACATGAACTGGGTTTAAAGATGCCAGCGCCCTCGGGATCAATGCAGTGTTGCTTATAAGGAGCTGGTGACCCCGTCCTTCTCCGAAAAGCCCAGCGATACGGTAGCATTCGAGATCACCGGGAACACTTGTCAAGATGCGGTACTTGCACTACCATCTGCTCGGGGCTCTGCTTCCGCTGATACCATTCTCCGCGGCCGCTCCAGCTGAGCCAGTCAGGGTCCCAAAGCATGCCACCGTCGTCACCCAACGGGCGCTCTTGTCCAACTACACATTCATCATTGCCGGCGGCGGCATTGCAGGGCTCACCCTCGCAGACCGCCTGACGGAGGACCCTAACGGTAAGGACATAGAGCCGCCCATGCTCCGCAGAATCATTGCAAGGGCCATGTTTTGCTAACGCGCCATTCTCCCCCACCAAAGTGAGCGTCCTGGTCATTGAGGCCGGCCCGCTCGACCAAGGCCAGGATGGCATCCTCGTGCCCGGCGCCTATGCGCCTTACTACTACTTCTGGCCCAACCTTGCCACTGTGCCCCAGACAGGTCTCAACAACCGAACCATCGGGGCTATTACTGCCCAGGTTGTGGGCGGTGGCAGCACCATCAACGCCATGGTGTACCTGAGGTGCGTTGAGAGAACTCGGGCACGGGTTATTTGGCTACAAGCCACCTGGAACTAACCTGATGCCTAGGGGGGACGTGGACGATTACGACGCTTGGGGTGCGCTCGGGAATTCAGGTTGGAGCTGGCAAAACATGCTCCCCTACTTCAAGAAGGTCTCAACCTTCCTCGTGGTATAACTTGACTTGGTAGGAGCGGCCAAAGTGCTAACCATGTGTTTCAACAATAGGCCGAAACCTTCACCGCGCCAGACCCTGCGTTTGCTGCTGCAGGCAACATTTCGTGGGACGACTCGGTCCGGGGTCACTCTGGTCCGGTGCAGTACTCGTATCCTAGCTACTTTTATCCCGGAAGTGGTGAGTGGGCTTGGGCGTAGAAGAGACCTTGCGAGGCATTGTTGGATGCTGACCTCTCGCCAGCCAACTGGTGGAACGCCGCCAACGAGGTTGGACTCCCGCCGGTACAGGATCCTATGGCCGGAAGCAAGCAGGGTAGGTCGTCAGTCCCAAACAACCACAGCTTTTATCGAACTCCTGGAGATGTTGACCACGATGGTATCCAAAACAGGTGTCTTCTGGATCCCTTCGGCCCTGGACGCCAGCACCATGACCAGGAACCACGCGAAGCGGAACCACTACGACCGGGTCAAAGACTCGCGGCCGAATTACCACATCCTCACTTCGAATGTGGTTGCCAACGTCGTGTTCCAGGGCAAGAATGCCATCGGAGTCTGCTATCTGCCGACGACGGCCACTACCACGGTCTGTTCCTCGAACGTGTACGCAAACAAGGAAGTCATCTTGGCTGCTGGGGGGTTTGGCACACCCAAGATCCTCCAGCTGTCGGGCATTGGTCGCAAAAAGCTGCTTCAACAGTTCGGACTTCCCCTCGTTGCGGACCTTCCCGGTGTTGGCCAGAACCTGCAGGACCAGCCCACTCTGTCGGTGCCATATACCTGTGAGTCAAAGCAACGCGTCTCCGTTGTGTTCTGCCTAATCCTCCACAGGGCTAACGGCATCATTCCCATCCAGTCACTTCCAACGTTGTCCCTAACTACGGCTCTCTCCTGACCAACGCTACCTACAACGCCGAGCAGCGCGCTCTTTACGACTCGTCTCACAAGGGCGCCTACACCCTCGTCAGCAGTCTCAGCAGCAACATCGGCGTGCTCTCGCTGCAGAAGGCAACCTCATCTTACCAGCAAATTATTGCTGCGGCGAAGGCGCGGAACCCTGCTGACTCGCTTCCTGCTGGTGTCGACGAGACCGTCCTCAATGGTTACAAGGCCCAGCGTGAGGCTATCCTGAAGCAGTTTGCTAACGACAATATTGGAGTCGGCACGGTTCACTGGGGCACTGCGGACTCGGCACTGGTCTACCATCTCAAGCCACTCAGTCGCGGCACAGTCACCATCAGCTCGACCAACCCCCTAGCGAACCCGCTCATTGATTTCCGCACGGGCACCGACCCGGCCGATGTCCAAGTCTACACGGCCCTGTTCCGCAAGAACCGCGAGCTGTTTGCGGCGCCGTCAATGCAAGCACTGGGACCAACCGAGGCAGCTCCCTTCGGCGCCGGGCTGACCACGGATGAGCAAATTTACGCTGTCATGCGCGATCAGATCAACCCCTCCAACGCTCACCAGTGCTGCACGGCTGCCATGATGCCCAGGGAGCTCGGTGGCGTTGTCTCGAACGAGCAGAAGGTGTATGGCGTTCGCGGGCTCCGTGTCGGCGACATCAGCGCTTGGCCTTTCCAGCTTTCAGGGGCGCCCATGGCGACTGTGTATGCTGCTGCCGAAAGAGTGAGTTTACAGCAGTATCGACGTTTGCGCGGTTTTGATTGTGGACTAACAGAATCGTTTCCTAGCTTGCCGACCTCATCAAGAAGGAGCACTGCTTGGCGGGCGCTTGCTGAGCCCAGTTTCTTACTTATGGTCTCTAGTCGAGGGAACGGAACCCAGTGGATGCAGTAGTATTTAAATAGCTTAGCCGTGATGCTGAGTGGAAGAAGACGGGGGTGCAATGTTGTTTCCCTCTTGGTCTCATTAAATACAGACATGGCTGACTCAGAAGAGAAATTGGAGTCCATCCCACTCCAAATAACCCCCCGATCAATAATCTCTATCCCGGTGCATGGAATCATTCTCGTCGAGCCCCCTTAGTCATGCCATGCATAGCGGCATCCCACATGATTGGCATGTGCAATGTGCGAAGGGCGTCGCTCACTAATCAGCCGCGCCCTTCCCTGAATCCCCATTGTAAAACAAAGAAAAGCATACACTTACACAATACAGAATGGAGAACTACATCAGCGCGTCACGGAATTGGCACTCCTTTCGTGCAACCTCGATCGGCGGAACCCTACACCGTTGAACAAAGCAGATCGGCCTGCCTCTTACTCCCGGGGAATATTTGGAATCCGACACCCAAGCTAACTGTAGTGCAGGGCGTGAGCTCGAATATTTCCCGTGGCATGCCAGTCAGGTGCGGCGAGCAGCGCTGTCTCGCACTTCGGGAGGGGAGGGAGCAAGTAAGGTTACCGCCCAACTTGGAGCGTTGGCGCACGTAAGAGTGTAGAACACGTATAAGAACCCCATGGCGAGCTCTAGGAAAACGTTCCATAATCTTATCACTCTGCGCCCCAGAATATCAGAACTCTTAGCAAACAGCTTCACAGTAAGACACATCAATCCCAACAACCATGGGCGTTACACAGATCATCACGAACATAGCCACGGTCAAGGCTGACGGCGTGGAGGTGTTCTACCGCACCGCCGGGCCGTCCGACGCACCCACCGTGGTCCTGCTGCACGGCTTTCCCTCCTCGTCCCACATGTTCCGCAACCTGATTCCGCTCCTCGCAACCCGCTACCGGGTCGTGGCCCCGGACCTCCCCGGCTTCGGCTTCACCAGGGTCCCCGCTGAGCGCAACTACAGTTACACCTTTGCCAGCCTATCCCGGACCTTCACCGCCTTTGTCGACGCGCTCTCCCTGTCGCGCTTCGCAGTCTACATCTTCGACTACGGCGCGCCAACCGGGCTCCGCTTCGCGCTCGACCGACCCGACGCCATCGCCGCCATAGTCTCTCAAAACGGCAACGCCTATAAAGAAGGCTTGGGCCAGTCGTTCTGGTCGCAGTTCGAAAAGCTGTGGGCCAGCGGTGCCCAGGGCGACCGCGACGCCCTCCGCCCGCTGCTTGAGCTGCCCGCCACGCAATGGCAGTACCACAACGGCTCGCCGCACCCAGACGCGGTTTCGCCCGAGGCATTTTACCTCGACCAGGCGCTCATGGACCGGCCTGGCAACAAGGAAATCCAGCTCGACTTGTTCCAGGATTACGGTTCGAACGTGAAGCTGTACCCGCAGTTTCAGGAGTACCTGCGGTCGTCGGGCGTTCCCGTGCTGGCGGCGTGGGGGAAGGCGGACGAGATCTTTGTTGCGCCCGGGGCTGATGCGTTCAAGAAGGACGCCCGGAAGCTCGAGACGCGCTGGTTGGATGCGGGTCATTTTGCTCTCGAAACCAACGAGCAGCAGATGGCTGAGTGGATGTTTGACTTCTTTGACAAATACGAGGTGTTTGCCGCCTGAAGAAGTCGCCGTATTTGGATTGTTGAAATATGTCGTTGGCGTTTTGATGTGTCTGGCTGGCTTCGACAAGCCGGATACTGGAGTGAGAAGATATTCAGTATCCAAGACACATATGTAGACGACATTGGTCGTTGGGTTCAAGGCAAAGTCTTCATGTGTGTTTGGTGTCGAGAACTCAAAATCCGATAGTCAAGTCAAGCAGGGCAAAACAAGCAATCTTTTGCAAACACCAATATCACTTTAACGCATTTCGCCTATGCTTGCTTGACGTACACAATCTCCATGCTGCCCCCAAAGCAAACGCCCCAAACACCATGCAATTCAGTGACTTATCTTTTGCCAAGTCTGCCGTCGTAAATGCGCGCTGCACCCCCCCAGATTGTCAGGGTACGGTCGATGGTCTCTTGAGAATCAAGAGAGTAACGGTCTCGGAAGGCGGAAGCGCCTTCTGTAGGTAATTGTACATATAAAGCAGAGTGGTGTGTGAAAATTCGGAAACGACGCATGCCGGCAGCCGGCTCGGGTGGGGTTGTTTCTTGGTGTAGGCGAGAGTATCACTCTACCGTCATGATGAGTGAATCTGACGGCTTCACACGTTGGGCCCATTCGCTAAAGAGTAGTGTTAGTAATGTTCCATCAACCTTTGTCCAGTATTCAATGTTTCGCTATCCACTCACGTCCAGCTTCCGTCATAAACCTTCCTCCGTTCCGGCGAGCCATACTGAGCCTCGCTCAGCGCCGTCTCGAGAACGCAAGCCGTAACGCCGGTCCCGCAGCTTGAGATGATGGGCTTCTCCGGGTTCACGCCCTTCTTCGCAAATACCTCCTTCAGCTGGTCTGCAGGAAGGAACGTCTTGGTCGTTGGGTCGAGGACGGCGTCGAAGGGGATGTTGATTGACCCCGGTAGATGCCCGGAAGACAAGCCAGCTCTCGGCTCCGGCTCCTTTCCAGACCAGCGCCCATATGGCCTGGCATCCAACACTTGTACGCCCTCGGCGCCCTCCTTGTTGTAGTCCAGGGCTACTTCTCGAACCTCCTCGAAGTGTGCGACTTTGTCTTCGTCCATCTTGGGGATCGGGTAGGTTCCACACTCCACGGTCCACACATTGCCAGATTCGGTTGGGAGGCCTTGTTCAACCCATAACCTGAAGTTGTTGAGAATGTGCACCTTTGGGTGGCCAAAGACCTTCATGGTCCAGCCGACTCGGGGCGCACTGAAGATGCCCAGTTCCTGGCTGTCGTAGACCACCACCGTATCCTCATGGCGGATACCTAGCTCGCTCATGGCCTCGGCAAAGTGTTTCGGGCTCGGCAGCATGTGCGGATACGGGCTGCGCTTGTCGATAACCTTGTCGAGATCAAAGAAGCGCGCCTTGGGGATGCGCTTCTCGCGAAATACCTGAATGCCAGTGCGGCCCTGTGGGTCGTTGGGTAGAAACCACGAGGCGCAAAGGGGAATCACGCGTGGCTCGGACGAGATTGGTGAAGGCGGGCTCTTTTTGAGCGCATCTGCTAGCTCTTGGGGCGTGACAAGGTAGTTGGAGAAGGACCGGCGAGCTCCAAATGTCGCGGCCGTGAGGCTGGCTGGGAGCGCGCGGGCAGCGTCACGGCATAGCTGCCGAGAGCCGCGAAAAGCGGCGAGAGACGCCATGGTGGGAGACAGACCGTTGTCTGTACTGTTTGTGTTCTGCTCGGTCCCAGGAGTCCCGGCGCAACTGTAGCGATCCAGTTGATGCACGCGCCGTGATTGATTGGAGACGAAGCACGTCTGGGAGGTCCGTGGTAGCCTCGACTCGACGAGGGGGGGGGTTGGTTTACGGGAGAGCTCCTTTGTCCATTGAGCTGATGTGAGAGCCGCCAAAGACACCAGGTCGGGGGTGGTGGTGAGGGGCCAACAATTCCAAGAGGAGAAATTCCGGGCCCAGACGGCCCTGTGAAGCTTGGGCCACCGCCGAGGACCGCTTTGCTAGGATCTGCTTGGGTCCACCGAGCAACAACCCCATCTTCCTTTGTCCACGAGTTCGACTCGTCTCAAACCAACAATAAGACGGGAAACATTACACATCGGCACAATTTGTTACGTGCATTGTCCGCCTTGGCTGCCCAGATGAAGGTCAAGATCAAAAAGTGGAACGCAGTCGCAACCTGGCGGTGGGATATTCCTGAAGACGACGTCTGTGGTATCTGCCAGGTCCACTTTGATGGAACATGCCCGACATGCAAATACCCCGGCGACGACTGCCCTCTTTGTACGTGCCCATTGCCACGCGGACGAGGTGTCTGTCGCACCTTGCTGACCGTGCCTTGTAGTGTCTGGAAAATGCGGGCATAATTTCCACATGGTTCGCTGTCCTTATTCCCTGCTCGAGCTCTGCTGCAGGTTGGTTGGCTAATTAGAACCCACCAGCACTGCATCCTTGAGTGGATAAAACAAGACTCGGCCAAGGGCCAATGCCCCATGTGTCGGCAGAGTAGGTCCTCGTTGATCTCTCACATCCTGAGCAATATTCTGACAATATGATGCCCTCAGCATTCGAATGGACGGAGCAGCCGAACGAGACTTCCATGGACACGAGCCACAGCCTCCCAGAAGTTTGAATAACCCAGGCTCTCCAACGGCTGGGCTTGGCGCCGAAATCAACAGCGTCCTCATTATTGCAAGGAGCTGAGGGGCACTTGTTGAGAAAAGTTACTGTACATGTGAGCACTGAGTTGAGAACTCTATTTCTATGTAAATGCCCGCCCGTGTGGTAGGGTTTTGTGGAAGGCTCTAACCTCATAGGCAGCACAATCGAAGTTGTCAGTCGAAGACACTATGTGCGCGTAGCGCTGGCACTCGTTGCTCTTTTGAGGAAACAGTCATCAACGGACGGGAGAGAAATACTTTACGCGGAGAGTTTGATATTGAAAAGACCACAAACAGTATATTACCTTGCTACAAGAAAGACAGGGTTGTCATAATTTCTTTGGAAACCAGAGTGGTGGTGGGCGCTCAGAGGTTACTTGCTCCGTGATTAGGTACCTATTGATGTGCATGGGGAATGTGACTGTGTAAGCGATAAGATAAAGCTACGCAGTGCCACGGCAGGCATCCCTGCGCAGACAGCGGCTCGCAGCCTCCATGCACAGTACATACAACAGTCAAAAGGCATGTTCGCGGCCGCGAGCAGGCTTCCGACCGCGCCCCTCGACTCCTCACTCCAAAACTGAGGTGGTTCTGGGTAGCCAGTTCTTCCGAGCTCTATACCCCACCAATCTGCATTCACTATCAATAACACAAGCACGAAACATGCCGCGTCCGAACGTCAGCCTCTCTTCGTTACATGCGCACACAGCATCAGCAGATCTACGCTCACCACTCATTCTGTCGCCCAAACTTCTGTCCTAAAACCGCCTGTCTACCCGCGGCCGGCAAGAGCATCCAAGAAATTGAAAGAACGAGCGATGACCGATCCGGACGCAGACCGCCCCGGCTCCCGGGGATACCACGCCCCTCCCGCGCCGTCTAGCCCGCGCCCCTCGGTGGGCGGCCGAGCCAGCCGGTCAAGCCTTCGGCGAGATCAAGAACGTCAGGAACGTCAAGAAGTTTCAGTACAAGCCCGACCAGCCTCCGCCACATATTCCCGTCCGCACACGCCGCAGGCGGCCACCACAGTCGTTGCAGCGCCACCTGTCGAGGAACTTCCACCCGTGTCATCCCCACCATCACCCCTTCAGCCCTCACAGCCGCCATTCTCGCCGGTATTTACTCTCCTCGCCTCGACTTCACATTCAACAAATCGGCAAACGATACATCATCCGACAGTGCATTATATCTTTGCCGATGATGACCCGGAAATATTGACGGCCGCCCTGGCACACCACCGCGGGGGAACCTACGATGATAACGATGAAGACGGCGGCTCGCCGGATAACCCCGACCGAGGTGTCCTCTTAGATATGGAGCCCACCGCCGATGGTTCCGGTTATGAGGTGGCATGGGCTAGCAGTTTGACCGCCGACTGGGCCGCAACATCGGCCCGCGTTAGTCGAATGGAAGGCAGCGAGGGTGGGGCAGCGGCTGGTCTCGGCAGCAACCTGGTGCTAAAGATTGAGGGTATGAGCATCGAGCCGTCTTCGGGAGTCCTGGGCAAGGCACCGACGCCCGAGACCGAGATGCAATCGTCAGGGGGCAGCGCGGGGCGACAACATTCAACGCCGGCTACAGAGGAGTACTCCGAATTGATACAAGAGTTTGAGAAGCGGATGTCGACCTTACGAAGGGTGGTTGAGGCTGGTGCGGCAAGACAGCGAGCTCTGGGGGACGGCGGCGCGCTGTTCTTGGAGGCCACGGCGAGGGAGAGGGCCACTGCCCCTTCGCGGCCCGAAACCAGCGGCGGCGATTCACATGGCCATGAATGAGCTACACAGTGAGCTCGTGACAAGCATCCCACTTCGGGCCCAAATAAGCAGTAGGTGATGCCATCTTGTTGACGCCCTGCGTTGATATTGTATTCCAAGTCCATATTTGGCTTTCGTAACCTGATTTCTATGAAGGGAGAAGGAAGTCGCGGGCACGGCGTCTGGTTGTTGAATTCAATGTCTTTCCAATTTGCAAGCATATATAATTCTACTGCGGGAGCCAAGAACTAGACATTTAGGAGTTTACGCGGCGGACAATGTGATTCTATTACAACGCCTTAATATATCAAATAAAGAAGTACCCAGAAAGCTATCGCTCCCAAGTCCATCAACGCCTTGATATCTCAACCAACGGCACGCCATGCTCATATACACTCTTCCACAAAAAAAAGAAAAAGAAAAGGGATATGAACCAACCATGCGAGGACAACCAAGGCATAAGCAAAATAAACAGCCCTGACCTCATCAGTCCCGGCTAGATCGACAACGACGCAATAGTTACGAGCTTTGGGCCGCGATACATGAATCGCGGGCGCTTCAATCGTCGGATCCCGTGGGACCAGCGCCTTGCCAGTCGACAACGAAGCGCTTCTTGGGCCCAGCATAGATCAGATGGTTTGGCGCGGCCTCAACGCCCCGTGCCCTGTTGAGAGAACGGGGATGTTGACGCGTCGGGACCACCTCGCTCGAGATTTCGACAGCTCGGGCCGTGTTCATTTGCAGCTCGCCCATAATGTTCCTCTGGAAAAGACTCCGCTTCTGAGCGTTATTATTGCCACCACCGCCGTTCGCAGCCCGGTTGACCATGATGTAGGCGACCACAGCAACCACGATGATGACGACAATGAGGACTAGGAACGTGGGTTAGTTGAGAGCGCAATAAATATAAGCTGGCTCATCCAGAACGACATACCGCAAATGCCCAAGCAGATCCACTTCTTCTTCCGTGTTTTCCTCGCTGTTGTCACAGCCACCTCAAGCTCATCGTTTGCCTTGACCATATTTTCGGCGGCATTTTCGGTGTGCGTATTAATCTCCATGACCGTCACCTCCTGCTTGGTCAGGAGCTCCTGCATATCATTGAGGAGGTCCAAGAGATCCATCAGGCTCTTCTCGATTTGCAACATTTCCTGATGCCGCTGTTTGACAGCACCGAGCACACGATTGGCCTGTTCCGCGCGGCTGCCCATCACCGCTTGTTGAAAGATCTGCGTGTCGCTGTTCACGATGTCGGCAATTTCAGCGTCGGTGGCGTTAGGGTGCACGATACGGGCCTGACGCTCCACCTGCGCCTGCATCTCTTTGCGGGACCCCGCCTCGAGCTCCTGGAACTTCTGGATCGCCCTCCTGAGGTCCCGGTCGGTCTTGTTGACCTGAGCGACGTTCCGAGGATGGCGGCTCTCGGGGTTTGACTTGACCGTCTTGAGGCGATCCGTCAGTTTCCGATACTGATCCATTATCGCTTGCGTCAGGTTGTCGAGGTCTCGCTTGGTGTTCGAGCCGCTCGTCATATCCGCATCGTCGAGCGCCCGTTTTTGAAGACCACCAAGCACTCCTAGCTTATTCTCGACGTCTTGAATCCCGTTTTGAATGTCGGTACATTCATCGAGAACCGAATTCTGGTTTTGCGGCCGAGGTGCTGACGAAGTTCGCGGTTAGGACTCGTTCGTGGACCGTCCTATCCCGGACGAGTTTTAACCTACATCCATAACCTTGTTGAGCCATCTGAGGCGTGTTTCCTTGACGGAACGACGACATCTCGTGTGTTCCAGCTGTTCACCGGCCATGGTTAGATGAGCTTCATTCCCTGAGCAACTTCAATGGCTCGGTCTCGACTCACCCCCGTACTGCATAGCATTTCGGTCGTCGAACGGATCCGAACCGTATCCCCTAAGACGGCCCTTGTCAATCTCCATCATAAGCAGCCATGCGCACCCTACTTTTCAGGCAGCGCTAAGGAAAGTTATCGGGTGGATATTTGCATACCTGCCGCCACCATTTTCGCTATAGGGGTTGTATCCGCCGTACTAGTATATAGTCAACGACGCCGTCTCTCTCCCAAAAGCCAGTGGCATCTCGTATTGAGGTCACGGAGCCACTCACACTCATGTTGCAAAAGCTGAAGCGCGAAAGCGCTGGAGAGAAGGGCTCGGGGTAAGAAAAATGGCAGATGTGCGAGCCGAGTTGCTCCTCGACAAACGAAGCTGCTTCGTAGCCAAATAGCCCAAAGTTCAAAAATAAGCGCGGCGAGAAGTAAAATGGGGAGCTGGAAGCTGGAAGAGAACTCGTTCGCCAGAAAATGAGAGGTGTGGACGGCGCTACCTAAGTAAATGAACGCGGCAAGATCCTCAGGAGTCTCATCCCAAACAAGGCTAGGGTCTTGTGGCGCGGTTGCAGGGGATGCCGCTCGTGGTCCCCTGCCCCTTTCAGCGGCCACTGGTGTGCCAATTGCATGCACAATGTGCATACATAGTATACGGCAGCCGACCGCGGCGGCCCCCCCCCCACCTCCCCAAAAAAAAAAAATTGAAACGCCACAGCTTTTACCGCCAAACGCAGTGTGCATTCGTGTATTCCCAATCAAAGCCGAGACCAAAGAGAAACACTCGCCCTGGTGCGCAAGGACCTCGCCCAGTCCCGGCCTCGAAGGGGGTCTGAATCGCGGGTGGATCACGGCCGGCGATTGGCTATGGTTCTTCAGCTTGACCGGTGGGTCTGGGAAAGCTGTCGCAGCGACAGCGAGTGCATACGGGCCCCTTGTCGGCGGGGTACGGCTTGGAAGCCAATGCGGGCCAGGCCCGGCAACGAAAACCGTTTCAGAACGAGGATCTCAAGCACCCCCCACCAGGCCAGATGTGGATGCGACAAAGGCCATCATAAATTGCACATGGTAGATGTAGATGGCACGGTACATAGTTCAAAAAGCATTGTTACCGCAGTAGCCTTCAAATACGGATTGCGCGCCCAACTTGAACATCGTATGGGGGTTGATTACTGGGAGACGGTGTAACGGGTTGAACTAACGGCAAACTTCGATACTCTCCAACCAGGGTTGGTGTGCTTTGCGAAAAGTCCGCCCTAAGTTTTCAGCTCGAGACTTGGTGGGGCGATCCTCCTCGTCGGCGGCACCACCATCTGCAGCCAGACACTTGTGAATAATCCATACCCCCCAGGCCTGGCTCGCCCGAAACGACCAAACTCTTGCTCAGCGATGGCACACTACCGGATATCCGGTGCTTCAGTTCTCGATGCGATCTGATCTCAACCCGCCGATCGCACCGGCCATGCCTTCCTCCATCCTCCATCCTCCATGCACCTAAAGTTCTGAGCCGTCCAGCCGTTGACCCACTGTCAGGAAGGGTGATCGCCACATGGATGCGTGTTTTTGCCCCGTCGTGCGTATCAGACGATGGCATAGGCCGACGCATAGCTTACACTGAAGTCCCAGTCTTTTTTGACCAGGTTGCTCCTCTGGTACTGGACAAACTTGAACCTACCCATCCCCTCTCCTAAGCCCTCCTTCACAACCATTTCCAAAGCCGCCATGATAACACCGATGGGATGTCTCCCGCAAACAGTATTGTGAGTCTCTCGGATAACCTTGGAGAACGCGCTATGTGCGCCAGATTCGGCCGCATCCATGGCCATTTGATCCAGTACTTTGATTACCTCATGGATTTCCGGACCTTCGGGTTTCTCAGCCACCTTGCTCCAGTCCGGTGTGACTTGCAAAACGTCGTATTTCGACCCCTTTGGCTTGTCCAGATCGCGAATCACGCCGTCGTGAAATTCTGGTCGGTAGCTGAACCGTGATCCCCAATGACAGAAATCAGACGAGACGATCCAGGCAGTTTCCGGGTCCTTCAGGTACGGCAAGAGGAGTTGGCCCCAAGACTTTTCCTCTTCTTCAGATGCGTTTCCGACAAGGATGGGAACGATAGGTGGGTATTTATTGCTGTCATCGCCAAACGTCTGCTCGAGTCTTTTCCAGAGGTACGGGATATGCATCTCCAGAGAATGCTCATCCACCTCGCGACGTGTTGGCATATCCGAGAACCGCCCAGTTTGCCTTAGCTCGGATGTCGTGGCCTTGTCGATAACGAGGTCTCCAAACGGCGTTTCATACTTGTCGAATGTCGTGAGGGCACATCCGCGTAGGTAATAAGTGTGGGATGGCCCGAGAATGAAGACCCGTTTCGCAGATCTTAGGTCGAGGGCCTTGTAGGCCCAGGCCGCACAAGGGCCCGAGTACGAGTACCCTGCATGGCTATTAGGAAATAGATTAGAGGCTCATTAGTGTGTAGAACTTTCCGAGTCTCAGACTTACGGAGCGATTACCACTCTCGCGCCTGGGACCGGGAGAATACTCCCATCCAAAATTGCGGGAACGCGGTTCAGAAACTCATCGAGCTGTGAGGAGAGCGTCTCGGCGTCGTCCTCATACCAAGATCCAGCATGGCTCGCCTCCCGTGTTCCCATCCTGATTGCGCAAAGATGTCAGAAGACACAAGGAGTGCCCTTATTATGATAATGCCGTTGAGGTTGGAAGCGTGGCGGTACCTAGGTGAGTAGAGGGCCGCCGCAAGGAAGATGAGGCGGGGTACCAGCTTCCAGCTTGCCCCGCACCAGACTTACCTCCCCTCGCGTACCTTACTGTGACGTCGGTCCATCGCACCGGAAATACACCTCAAGCGAGTATTTCAATACGGAAACGTGGCAAAGAAGTAGAAATATTCTTGTCAAAGGCGCTTAATCCCAATCTCATCTTGCGATACTTTACCCTCGGGTATCCGTCGCTTACGCCCGAAGCACACGTTGACTCCAGAACTCCAACAAACGCGAAGCCGCACTCAAGCCAAAGCCTCTCATCTAACAACGCCCGAAATCCAACCCGGACCCTTCCAACACCCATCAGCGACCCAGAATCACCCTGACCTGCAGCGTACCACAGCACAGCTACCTCCTCATCCAGGACCCCCCGCCGACGCCGCCCCTCGGCCCAGCACAAACCAGACAACGCCGATGCTCCCCCAAATTGCTGACGGAACAGCTGAAGCACACAGCCTTCCCACACGCGCCGCAGGTTTGGTCTTCTGGGCCAAATCCATAACCATCAACATCCATCAGTGCATCGCCGTTGACGCCACCCAGCCCCACGCCGCAGTCCTCGCAGTGTGACTGTATGCTCCGGAGTGCGGGAGCCGGTGACGGCGAGGGCGTGGCGGACGAGGAAGGGGAGGACGCCAGTGAGCCCGTTGAGGTGACCGACCCGGAAAGATTCCAGAAACAATGCAGAGACCGCTGGTGGCCGCCATGATGGCTCTGTGTGTGGGCTTGGACAAGTGCTCCGGCATCTGCACATTTGGAGGACTGCGTCAGCCCGTGATGGGGCTCGTCTGGTCGGCGCTGGGCGGAGTAGAGGACATCTAAGGTATGTTCTGTAGGCCAACACACTAGGGTAAGCAGAGTGTTATGACGGTCGCTTATCAAACTGGTTCAACCTACGGTATACCTCCGATTCTGACGGTCTATTATCGCGGAAGCGCTTCATTGTGCGGCTCGGTAGATGCGCGGGCGTCGACAGTCGCTGGGCAAAAAAACCGCGCCTGGCCGTGTCCATTGCGGACATAGCATCAAAGTTGAAGGAGTCGCGCGCTGCCTGCGACGCCGATAAAAAGACTGATCCAAGCTCGGATTCGGATCTCTTGCGCTTGAGGAGCATCTTGAATTGACAGGCAGGACCTTCTAGCGACGATAAATGGACAATGAGATCTAACCATAGATAGTCTGATTGCGTCAAGAGCTGGCGAAAAGACCAATTGAGGGTATAAAAGGCAAGGTTGCGTATGTGTATTTCGAGGTCCCGAGTAAGACGCGCGGATGGTGATTCAAGGAAGGATGCAGCGAGGCGCGGGGCCAATGGCTGCAGCGAAGACGAACCGCGACGAGAACGCAGGCGCGAAACGCTAAAGTGTTGGTCCGTGCTTTCGCGCAGGGCCCGCCGCCTCGACACTCGCAGGCAGCTGGCTTGGCACCCTCGTGATTTGGCGCTGGAGACGTGCGGCGCAAGACGCGAGAACGTCGCGTCACTTTCACGATCCGTCGAACAACGCCATCCTCGCTCGATAGGAAGAAAGGCCATTATCTGTCCAGCGACGGAACTCGGCTTCATCCCTGCTTAAGACGCAGGGCATTTCTGATGTCATGAACCCAACCCCAGATCCCCGCCCTTGCTGAGAATAAGATGATCGCCGAGACCCAACCTACGGCCGATGAGAAGCTGCCTGCTGAGAGCCACGAGCAGAGCACCACCGCAGCAACCGAACATGCATCACTCAAGTACTCTTTGCTGGGTCCGTCCCTGACAAAGGCCGGCCAAGACTTGGTTGACCAGTCTAAGGCATGCGCATGCCCCTGATACCGTCGGGTGCCTACTCTGCGGCTGACTGGATGCTTTTCGCTTTCTTGCAGGTTTCTGAGATTATCTATAACGCTTCCAAGGGGTCTAAATTCTTCAACCACGAGGAAGCCAGGGATAAGTCTCTCTCCGCCAAAATCGAAGCCATCCTCGCCAGAAAGCGCCGCCTCGAGACGCTAGATCTCACCCGGGAACTTCGGGCCGCCGACAATCTGCTTACCCAACTTGAACTCTCACGCGATCTGACGCAGCACATCGTGCACATAGACTGCGATGCCTTTTATGCCGCCGTAGAGCAACTGGACCGGCCTGAAATCAAAGACCTTCCATTTGCAGTGGGCGGCGGTGTTCTTACCACGTGCAACTATGTCGCCCGTACTTTCGGTTGCCGGAGCGGTATGGCCAGCTTCGTGGCCAAGAAACTATGCCCCGAACTGATCGTTCTTCCGCTCAACTTTAACAAGTACAACGCGAAAGCAGCCGAGGTGCGTGAGGTGCTGGCTGAGTACGACCCGCGGTTCGAGAGTGCCAGCATCGATGAGGCATATCTTAACATCACCGAATACTGCGCCGAGCATGGCATGGACCCTGCCGACGTGGTCTTGCAGATGAGAGCGGAGATACACAAAAAGACGCGTATCACTGTGTCGGCCGGCATTGCTGCGAATGCGCGACTTGCCAAGATTTGCTCCAATATGAACAAGCCGAATGGACAATTCCTCCTCCCACGCGAGCGGACCGCCATTATGGCCTTCATGCGAGGTCTTCCCTGCCGCAAAGTGAACGGCATTGGGCGTGTGCTGGAGCGCGAACTGGCAGCGGTGGGCATGAGCACGTGCGGCGATATCTACGCGCAGAGGCAGTACTTGGATCAGCTCTTTGGCCAGAAGACATATGAGTTCCTCCTCCGCTGTTATCTTGGCCTGGGCCGTACAAATATTCAGCCGGCCGAGGAGTATGAGCGCAAGAGCGTGGGGTCAGAGAGCACATTCCGCGACATGGACGACCAAGTTCAGCTGCGTGAGAAACTGAGACGGACGGCTGAGGAACTGGAGTCGGACATGAAGAAGGCTGAGTGCAAAGGTCGCACGCTCTGCCTGAAGGTGAAATTGCACACATTCGAGGTTCTGTCCCGCCAGGTTGTGCCTCCAAAGGCGGTTTACTTGGCGGACGATTTATACAACTGCTCGTTGCCCATGCTAGCAAAGCTGGAGCAAGAGATACCAGGTATGAAACTGCGGTTGATGGGGCTAAGATGCACCCAACTCCTCAGCACCAAAAAGCCAAACACGCTGGCCTTCTTTGGTTTAAGGCCACCGAGGTCGGAATCCGCCGGGTCGGCAGAAGAGAAGATAGGTGCCGAGAGCGGAAGAGCCAGCGGTGAGGGCGAATGGGAACAGTGGCCTCAGCAAGACAGCAACTCCGAACGCAACCAAGAGTCCAGGGAGAACTCTGGGATATCCACTTCCGATCGCAGGCACGGAAAGGAGATAGTGCCTAATCCCAAGAGAAAACAGTCCACGGCAGCCGAAGACGAGTTTTGGGACTGCCCTGTATGCGCCAGGCCGCAACCTGCAGACGAAAGGCAGTTCAATGAGCATATCGATTTGTGTCTGTCGCGGCAAGCCATCCGGAACACAGTCCAGCAAGATGCCGTAACCCAGCAGCATCAGTGTGAGAAAAGCACGCCGGAAGCAAAGAAGCTAAGGGAAAGGAAGAGAGGACGGCCGACAACACCAGCAGACCCCAGGCAGAAGAAGCTTTGTTTCGGATAAGCTGTTGTTGATGGCGGGCCCGCAGGTAGTGATTTGGGCTACGGATCAAATAATATTATCACATTGCCGAAGGGCGACATGTTTGTTAAGTAACGCTATTTACGACCATACACTGCATTCAACCAAGGTTTGTATGAGACCGTCCTATCTATGGACCCAGTCCTATGTTCGAGCAATAATCACATTCTATAACCTGAAAACATATCGTTTTCCGTCTACCAAATCCAGTGTCTATATCGAACTTAATTTTTTGTATCAAGCAGCCCAGCCTCTTCAACGGCTCCTTCTACGATGGACCCCTGCCACCCCCCCCCCCCCCCCCCCCAAAACAGAAAAGGTTTTTAATAATGATGATGATAACGGTGACGAAAGAACCACATCGCTTACTATATGCTGATTGGCATCTGCATACATCCCATTCTAGTAGGTATCGACGCTGGCCCTGCGATTTGACAAGCTTCTCCTGATCCGGTGATCTTCTTCTTCCTCCCGGTGTAGTTCTTCTCCCGGTAGGCGTACCGCTCGGTCCAGAGCTACCGGAAGACCACGGTGGCGGCCGCGAAGCATAACGGCACAAAGCACCAGTTTGGAAGCGGTATGCCACGAACCGCTGAAGCTGAAGGAGTCGTTTGGAACACCGACGCTGATGCCAACACAGCCGTATGCCGAGACCACCTCGAATATGACGTTGAACACGCTGAAGTTGATGGGGTCCGCAAGGAAGTTGCTTGTGTTGATGGTGACAATGATGAGGGTGGAGAGCACCAGCCACCAGATATCGTGCGCCAACTGCCCATGGATTTGCTGGCTGATGAAGCTGATATGGGAATCGAGCCCCTGCTTTGGCGCCCTGACACCCACGCCATGCCATGTAAAGATCTGGCTGATGGCGTGGCCGAGTGTCGCCACAATGCCGCTGTTGCCTTGACAGCGACCATGGGCCGACAAGGGAGTGGCTGTTTCGGGATCGGTGACAGAAATTTCGTCCTCTGAGTAGATACCAAGGGAGCGCTCTTCGTATACGTTGGAGTGCCGCATAGTAATGACGACGGGGTACACCGAAATATACATCATCACAACGTACAATAACTGCAGTCCGATATACACAGACGGAATAGGTACGACATAAAACCCACCTGATCGCACAGCTAATCGGATGATCAACATACGGCCCGTTTTCTGCGAAGGCACAGAGCGGTGGTGACTCACCTAGTGCCTGAAACAACCCATCTAACACGCGCGACGAGGGAGGGATGCTCGCCATTGCCCGGTTGCCGAGGTTGAGAAGCTCAAAGGCCACCCAATCGACTGAGTTCAGGAGAATGAGCATAAAGACCAGCCACCAAGTAGGGCGGGCGGGGAAGAGATTTGTGTACACGCGGCGAGGGTACCGGAGGATAAACTTGAGGGTGCCTTTGAGCCCAGCGAAGTCGTCGTCCTTCGTGGCCAACATCAAGAGCCTCAGCAGCGACCAAATGATGAGCCTCAAGAAGACTGGGTATGCCGTATTGCCCGCAAGGATCAACAAACCCATCGTAAGGAGGACAAAGGCGGAGTCCTGGAAGGGGATCATGTTGGCGTCCAGCAAGGACATTCCCGAATTGTTAAAAGCGGACGCGCCGTTGAAGATACCCAGCCACCATGGGTTTATGCCATTGCCGAGCGGCGGCCCTGGCTGGCGGTTGTTGACCCAGACGCCCAGGGCGAGACAGCCAAGAAATTGCCATAGAACAAAGTATAACGGCACAATGACAGAAAGCAGTCTGAGGGCCCGATACTCGCAGCCGCCAAGACGCTCGCGCTCCTCACTGGTCAGCCCGTAGAACTGCGCATTCCTCCCGCTCGATGTACGCGTGAGGAGCTGACCTATGCTGAACTCGCTCTTCCCGTGCCTTGCGGTGTCGTCGTTTTGGCTACGGTTCCTGCGCGTTGCCCTGCTCCCGTCAGGGCGGCACTGCGAGGCCGTAGAAACGGCCTCGTTGGGATGGGGATTATCAACGAAGATAATGTGAGCATGGCTGATGGGTCTCTCCAGAGGGTCTGCAGGGACTGCCGGTATAGCATTAGAGCCGTCATCAAGGGCGCCACTGTGCCCAGGCCGGTCCGTCGTCTCCTGGGTGGCTGGAGCACTACCGTTCTGCTCCGATCTCTCAGCTTCACGGGGAGCTATCACGGGGCTCCGCGGCAGGGCTATTGTCGAGCTCCTTCCGAACATTAGAAACCGCTGGAACCTCGGTAGGCTACCACCACTACCAGACCGACTTGCCCTGCGCATGCGCTCCGCGCGGACAACATCCTGAAAGCGCTTCTCAAAGACGTGCTTGCGCGCCACGACAGTCCAGATGGATACCCATATTGAACTTCCGAAGACGATAAGCAGAAACAGCATCGTTTGCTGCCACGTCGTCATCTGGCTTAAATTTACCGTGTTGAGGCCCGTCTCAGTCATGGCACTGACGACCACGAATAGGCTGTCGGTGTAGCTGATGCTCCCAGCCGGGTCAGAGGAGCCCCAGAAGACGACCGAGGTAATCAAGCAGACGACGATGAAGTAAGCATAATGGATAGTTATAAAATTTAGAGGTGGAAGCCAAGTCTGGAACAGCGAAGGCGACGAGGCGTCTCCTAAAAGATCGTGGCCGGGTTCACGGTGCCGGCGAGGCATCTTCACCACGAACGAGAACAGAGAACGACGTGAGGGCGGCACGGCAGTAAAGGAAGCGCTGGCGATGAGAAATATCGTCAAGGGCCGGTGGATGCATGCTTTGGGTAGAATGGCGCGTTCCCCAAATACACAGGCGGGCTACCTGTGTTGTGTACGTAACGGTCGAATGTTTGGACGAGACAATTAAATAAGAGATGGGTTGGCTGAAGTCTAAAGCCCCCGCAGATGCACAGCTGCTACGGACGCAACCATGGTAATGCTGTGGGCATATACGCACGTCTCTTCCTGCTCTGGCGGATGCAGTTCCTCCAAATTGTCCAATATATTTTATGTGCAGGTCTTTTAAGAGTTTCCACCATTACAAAAACCGCTAAGGCGCTCCTTATTCCCTGACCGCCTCACCAAGCTGCCAGCATACCCTTGCTTTCCCGGAAGAAAGCCTCAAGCTGATCAATCAACTGGCAACTCCTCGCATGATTGACTCGACTTTTGGAGTCTAGAATCCCTCCAGGATCCGTACAGCTCAGGTTGTACAGTTACTTAACATCCTCAGCCTTCGACCTTCTCTTCCGCCCAGGATCAATGCATCACGAGCTTATCTCAGAAATACCGAGGGAAAAAAAAGCAGCGAGCATAGCAATCGAAAACATAAACAGCAGGCGGATTAGGCGCAATAGCGCAATGGCAGGCGTGTCACCCTGATGTATTCAGAACTGCAGATCTCAGCCAATCTCCACCGACCGTTCGACAGCGGCTAGGGAGCTTCTGGACGGTCGACCCTTCCGCTGGCCCCTCATCTGGAGTTACAGGTTCGCTCTGCCCTCGCCCCCGACATTAAGGCCAGTTCAGAGTTCGTTGTGCTCTTGGACATCATCGGTGTCGGCAACCACCGTCTTTACAGCCTCAGCCGCCCCACTCACTGCACTCGCGACCTTCTCGGCCACCTTTTGGCTCGCCGAAGATGCCGGGCTGTCGGTGGCAGACTTGGTCGCGATCGACTCGGGCTTGGGGACACCTTCAATACCCATCAACTCGGTTTCAAAAACTGCTCAGGAAACGATGTTAGCAAATGCGGTTGGAGAATGTTGGTCAACGCCGGTACGTGGGTATAGCGCCGTACCCAGAGTAGAACCTGCAGGAATGGGCCCGACATTACGATCTCCGTAACCGTAACTCGGGCCGATCGTCAAGGTCCGTTTCTCCCCAATGCACATATCAAGCAAACCCTCATCCCAGCTGCGTCATGTCAGATCATATCCACCCGGACGCGTTGTGCTTCTCTCGGGACTTTACCCCTTGATCACCATCCCAGCTCCCAGTTTAAAGCTGAAGGGGCTCCCCCGGTCATAACCTGACGTAGGCGGTACAAGTCAGCACTCAATTCGGTACCCACGATGATGGGTGGCAAATGCAGGGACAGAGGCGGCTCGGGCGGCAGCGGACTCACTGGCGTCGAACTTCTCGCCATTGGACTGCAGAGTGCCCCGATAATGGACGTCAATCGAGTCTCCTTTTTTCGTTTTCCGTTCGCACTCTACGGGGAGTGTGACATCAATCTTTAGGTCGTCTGAGGCCAGGACGCCAACGGCGGCCGAAGCGAGCAGAGAGAGAGACAGGATGATGCGCTGCATCTTGATTGAGAACAAGGCGAGTTCGACGAGTTGAAGGCAGGGCGTAGGTTGGGATAAATTGGGGCTGTCGAAGGTGCTGGGCAACAAATACAAGGGCAAACACAAAGGTCGGTCGGCAGGTTCAGTTGGGGAGTCGAGGAAGGTGGGCGACAAGGGCAGTTTGCGATCCAGCCAGATCATCCAGAAGCTGGGGCCAGTCGAACATGGAGCTCTCTGGCTTCGAATGACTGACGAAATGCAGGGCCCACCAACTGCCCCACCTTTCTACCACCCCAGCACCCTAGTGTGCCCAGCCAGCCGATACCTTCAGGTACCGTAGTTAAGATGTTACCTACCTGAGGTGCCTACAGGGTAGTATGTGCAAGAAAGCAGGTACCGCACCCGCCAAGACGACTTGAGCCAAGCAAGGCCGCCCCAGGCGCTTGGGATGCCTGTTGAGACACTGCACCCCAGATTCCGTCAACACAACGACACGAATTCCGCATCTGTGCAATTCGCTGACGACGGGATCACGCCCTTCAAACAGCCCTTCAGTTGCCCAAGGCGGAGTTTTGCAGGTCCCCTCTAGTTCTTTCAATTGGATTGGTGCCGCGAATTGGACGGGCGCCGCAATCGCCCGCCAAGCCTGCGACACTCAGAGCCAGTGGGAGGAGCCATCACTGGATGGCAACCCATTCATTGGCAAATGGGAGTTTGAATTTTGAAATGGACATCTTGCTGATAATCTTGTGCTCAGAAATAAACCACAAACACGCTTGCTTTGGGTTTGCAATCGTGTGAAGTGAAGAAAGCCCTCTGTCTCCCCGAAGTCTAGTCAATTCCAACTGCGCCCTCAGGCTGCCAGCGCTGTGCGGCCTACCAGGATGGTGCAGTGAGTCACTCCCCAACAAGCCACATCGCGAGACAGAAATCGTCTTCGTCTCAAACTTGGCTGTCTGAAGCACAAGGCAGCAGCAGGCAGAAGACCGCGCACAGCAGTTCCCGTCAATTAGGTTGCGCGACTGATTCAACGCAAACCCTCAGGGTTTCGGCGCTTTCCGACAAGCCTACTCCGTATCTCTCAGTCTCACCGACAACCCAGGCAGTCAACAAGGGGCTATGCCAGCGGCCAGCCTACCCAGTCGTCACATTCGTCGCCACTCCCGCTCTTGTGCCTGGCAACATGCGGCGTTGTGGTTAGCCAAGGCGCTGCGCACTGCCTGGGAGCGAGCCACAAGGGGCAAACTAGGTAAGTGCTGTTGGGGGGATTGATTGCTGCTGATTGGAAATACCAAATCAGCCCCAACGATCTCAACGAACCCCTTCCCCCACACACTTGCGCTGCGTCTACGCGCCCTAGGAAGTTGGGATGAACTACTCACCTGGGGCATTGAGTCATTGCGCTCGCTCCACTTTTGTAGTTCCCAACCCGGACGAGCGATGAAAATACAAGGCATCAGTGTGGCCTTGCGGTCTGCCTGGGGTCCTCACCGAGCATCGCCCTAGTCCGACTTGCCTCACCAATGTTATGAAGCGCGCCCCAAGTTGCGATGGCCAATAGTCACCCATGGTTTCCTTTCGTATATCTTCCGTGCTCTCCCATCGTCTTTCCTCGTGCCGGCCTCATACCACGAGAGCCCTTTCCGCTGTGTCTCCCGCTCTCTTAACAAGCCACTGCTCTCGCTATCTTCTATCACACAAACCTCGACTCTTGCCCCAACACGCAATGTCCTCGCCTCACGGTTCCAGTGTTGTTATCATCCAGTCTGGTAGCCGCCACTCAGCCTATTCAGCTCCCCGGTCATCCAGCACGTATTCTTCCTCCTACACGGAAAGCACCCTGTCGATGGATTCCTCGAGGACTTCCCTATCCACCTCACAGACACAGTACCGCTCCGGATCGTCAGGTGAGTTACTCCTGCAACTATCCTGCCAATGCTGAGTTACTGACGGATGTGTAGCTGGTTTCTACACGAAGGTCCAAGATGTCCCCAGATCACGAGGCGGAGCAGAGACCTTAGTTATTCACCACGGCCTCAGCAATCCCAACAACGACGAGCCACGGTCGTCAGAGTACCTACCTCGGAGCTCCCGCAACAAGTAGGAGCTTGGTTGGGGGGGGGGGGGGTTGGGGGGGGTTTCCTGTGTGACACGCACCATGGATAGTCCATTATGCCTTTTTCTTTCGCGTCGTGTTATTCCTGGCGTTGGCACGGGTGGCTGCTGGACATTTCCGGGTTTGAGGGAACCAGCAGTGGGGTCTTAAAGAGAGGCATATCTCCAGCAATGGAGTGTATTGGTTGGCGGACGACTCTAGGCTTTGGATTCTCAGGCGTCCGGGTTTTAATGACAGCCTTGGTATATTTATGGCATACGATGGATGGTCCACTTCGAGGATACACGCTCCTCGTGGGGCGATTCTATCTAACAAGACAAATCGAAACTTACATTCCCTATTGCTTCGAGACCACCGTAGTTATTGGATACTCTGAAATGTGTGATCAGGTAACCCCCTCATCCCGTATTGTCTCGACACTCAAAGACGAAGTCGGTCGAGATGCCATCACAGAGGTTGCACTCAATGAGGCTTTGGACGGTTGGTGCTTCTGAACCCCACCGTTGCAGTTGCAGTAGTTCATGCATGGCTTGCGCAATGCCGGGCGGTGATCCCCGTTCCAGTTGATTGGAGGACGAGGAAGAGCCCGCCGCTGGACCATTCAGCTGACACCTGGGAGAAGCGAAGGCTACGAATGGGCGCACATATCTGCGAGTGCCAACATCTGCCAACCTCTACTTCGTGTCCAATGACTAGAGTTAGCAATGGCAACAAGAAACGGAGAAGGTCACTTCTCGAGTCACCAGTATCTGTCCCATGGTTCGTGCATGCATGGAATTGGACATACTCGAAAGCTAGGTGACACGATGTGATTGAAACACGTTGGAGCCAGGTTCATGAACTTCATGTGTACCCCGTTTTTAAACCCCCTGCTAAGAAATAACCACTCTCAGCAAACGCCTTAAGCACCCCCCTCCCGTTTAGCGTACTCCTCCTCAATCGCCTCGGCGTATTTATCCTCGGGCGAGCGTGGGTCCTTGTGAAGAACACCTTCTTTCAGCAGGGTCTCTGGGGAGGGCCGGTGGGCGATCTTCTCATTCAGCGAGTCGGCACGCATATGCCTCTCGAGCTAGACGTAATTAAACCCAGTCAGTTGAGTTCCACCCGTAAAGGGATGAGGCTGATGGGACGCTGCAATGTAGCGTCCTTGCTCACATCTTTCTGGTGTGCTAGAAGACCCGGAGCCGCTGTTGATGCAGGGAGGATATTCTCTAGAGAGAAGGGCGCTCTGTTAGCCTCGCATCGAATCGTAGCCGGAAAATGGGTGACAACAACATGCCCACATACTCTCAACAAGCTCCTGGCGATCTGGTCGGTGCGACAAGTGGTATTCTAGCGAGTTTTTTCGGCCCGGGTTGGGTCGGCTGGGTGAAATGGGTGTCTCGTCGACGGCTCTGGTCGCCTCCGTCTGATCAGCCATGGTGCAATCAATGTTCTGTAATACGCTAGCTGTCTGTGTCTTGGTGTTGATATTTTCTGTCGGCGTATTGTCGAGGTGCGATGAGAGCTGCGGAAGCGAAACAGAACGAGAGGAGATGGAGCGGGGTGGGAATAAGAGCTTCTTTGTGTTTGGGCAGAAAAGTACCTGACGACCGGGCAGCACCTCCTCACGTCCCTCCTGTTGGATCATATTGGACGATGATGCATCTGCAAGCTTCCCAATGGAGGACAAACAGGTGATTGGGTCACCCCACACAAAGGGCCAGTAACAGTGACGCAGCTTGGGCTACAATCCCCGACAGGGACCCCGCGATGCCCCTCTATGCCCCGCATTCCACTTATACCGCTGCGCTACCCAACCTACTACTGTATGTACCTCGGGTATCTATGTACAGCATGTATGTACCATGAAAAAGAGCCCTCAGGTGTTACGTCAGGCTACGCGAGGATCTAGGTAGGCAGTAAGATGCTAATGCTCTCGCCTTAGTTGACCAAGCGGCCAGATAACCAGGGCATCAACTTGACAGAACATGTGCTAGTTGCTCATATACTATCAGGTAGGTAAGTAGGTACCTTAGTGATCGGTGAAGACCCGGTGCTGAGCAGCCCGAGAGGCCCACAATCGGCCGGCCAAGACGGGATGCTGAAAAGGTGCTTGGCTAAGGTACCTACCTAGTAAGGTACCTACACCTACCTACCTGTATTTCCCGAGAGTTGGTCAACCAGGCATTGGGTTACGAGTAGTACAATGGCCGTCCAATTCTTCGGGTATATTCTACACTAGCTACGGCAATAAAAGCGCTGCGAAGCTGTATGCAAGGCACACGTGCACAGTTGCTTCGCCCACTGTTTCAAGTGACCATCAGTGTTGCAAGATGGGTGCGATACAGTTCTCTCCTTCAAGGAGGCGCTGGTCGATATATACAACTTTGGGCAAGAGCCAGATGACCGCATAGGATAGTTTCTGTTATCTGCTTGCTAGATAGGCTCTCGGATAAGATACGCGCAGTTCGATGATGGTTACAAAGTCCCATTGAAGCTCCTGTGTCATGGGGTGCTTTTGTTCATCCATGCGTTACGCAAGGTGGGGCCACCTAACCTCCGACGGCACCAACCTGGTTTCCCTGGCACAGCCTCATTCTGTTCATTTCTGCCCGCGGGACCACGCGCTTTTGTATAAACCGCCCTAGCTTGATATACAAGCGTCAGATGCCATAGGAATGATCCATGCCAACCGCATGCGCTCGTGGTAGATGAAACACATCTCTACTCAATCAATGCCAATAGGAACAGGTCTCAATCCACCACCATGGGCCAAGCTCTATCAGACGAGAGGCCCGCTCCGCCTTCACGGGAGGAGCTTACCAAAAAGCTGGTGAGAACCCAGCTTGCAGTCTACGCTGCCACGCTCGGTGCCGTTGACAAATACTCTCATACTCACGCTGTGTCTAGGCCGACAAGTTTGCTCATAAGTGCTTCACCTCCCTCGAACTGTACTCGTTCAAGGATGTTTTCCATAGCCTGTCCGACCAGGAAAACCAGGTCCGCTATCTGAAAGAAAGCACTATTGCGCGCTTCCTTGAGATACCGGACATCCTTGACGTGTCCGCCGTGCTTTTCCAGTTGATGTCCTCCGTCGGCGCATTCCCATTTCTCGAAGATGCACCTGCTGTCTTGGGTCCAGAACAAATGGTCATGGTCATTACCATTCTGACAGAGAGGTATCGGAGGGTCTTGACCAAAGGCGCAATGAACCGCAGAAAGCTACTATTCAGGTCCCTAGCTGTCTATGATCGCAAGCTTTCGGGGGTGTCGCTGACCCACAGAGCTGGCGTACCCGACAACCGTGGCCAGAAGGAAGCCGGAGAGGACGGTATCGAACCTCTTGCTGTTTCGCCGCCACTAGGATTTGCTGTCGATGAACCTGGGTTCGATGATGAGGACCCGGATTTGGATGATAGCGACGACGACGACCTGGTCCTCGCGGCGTTTGACTCCTTAGACTGCATCAGCACTTTCAAACACGGGAGTCAGCTTTCCACACACGGCGCCATGATACCGGCGGATAACTTTCGCAAACTCATCATGCTTCTCCTTCTAACCGCGCCGCTAGAAGCACAGGAGAGCCTATCGTCGTACTCGAGTCGATTATCTGGCGATGGGTTGGAGAGCCTAAGGGAGACGGCAAACTGCGTCCTTGCATCCCTTCTCAAAGATGAGCAAACACCCGGCATCAATTTTTCTCGCTTCAACGCAGTTATACCGGCATCGATGCCGTTCTTGTTTGATGGCTTCACTGCGCTGTTTGAGCACTTCTTGTTCTCTAAGAACTTGGACCTCCATCGGCGCAAAGACGACCAGCCTCGACCGGCCAGCTTACCGCTCGCGCCAGTCCAACCCCTGCTAGAGAACACGGGGTCTATCATGAACCTCAACGTCTTGTCTCAAATATCGTTGTTCATCCCGGGCTCGTCACTCTTCCGCAGGCTCCGTCTCCTGTATTCTGGTGACGAAGACGGGTTCAGCATGGGGAGTTTCGAGTCGAAGGTCTTCAACTGGAGAGCACCCACCATCCTGCTTGTGAGCGGAGCTCGTCTTCCGGGCGAAGAGGGTCACGCGCATTCACATTCTGGGCCTGCTTCTGCTTTCCTCGCGACCCTGCCCTCACAACGTTTCCCGCCAGGCGACAGCGATAGGGATAAGGACAACAGCCTGACCTTTGGTGTCTATTTGAGCCAGCCATGGAAACACACCCACCGAGAGTGTTTCGGCGATGAGAACACGGTTTTATTTCAGCTCGGGCCAGTCCACGACGTTTTCCGCGCGTCCACGGTGAATAGAGATTATGCGTCGTTCGCAAAGCCCTCAGCCTCGATCGGTCCAATAGGAGGGATATCGCTCGGCTGTCCGCCACCCCAGCCCACACAAGCGTATCGTCGGTCAACTATCATGTCACTCGGACCCGTCTCGCTTGCGTTGGAGGACAGTTTCGAATTCGGATGCTTCACACACAACTATACATCGCAAGGCGGCGCATTCCAGACGAGTGTAGCCAGAAAGTTCGACTTCCAGGACCGTTTTGAGATCTCAAGTCTCGAGGTATGGGGATGCGGTGGTGACGAAGAGGCCGAGCATCAAGCCGAGCGCTGGGCTTGGGAAGCCAGGGAAGCCGAGGCAAGGAGGAAGATCAATCTCGGCACCGGGGATATTGAAGCTGACCGCGCTTTGTTGGAGATGGCTGGATTGATTGGGGCAAATAGGAGCGGAGGGAGCATGGCATAGATGAAGCGGCCATACGTGGTGTGAACGCGTCGTGGTGCCGACGGCGCTCGTTAGGGCGAAAGTAGCACTTCCTCGATGCATGTCCAGGCATTGAGCACATGTTCGAGACCAAATTCGGTCAACCGAAACAGATAATCAACGAAACTGGCATAGGTTTTAAGACTTCCTTGGACCACCCAAACCCTAGGTCCCCTTTTCATATATTACATACTGTTGCACAGTGTTTCATACACTTACATGTTGAGCCACGTACCAATCCGGCGCCCAGCCCATATTCATTTTTGCGCGCCTTCTGATTCAGGCTTCTTCTGGTGCTGCGAGTCCTTGGTTGAGTCTTCTGATGCCTTGCTTGATCCACCCAGCCAGCCTCCTAGCGAGCCCAACACCCCGTTGTTATATTTCTTCTCGCCGCCTACGGTTTGGCCAGGGGTATCACTTATTTCTCCAGTCGTTGACTCGCCCTTCACCGACTTGGCCTCCTTCAACGCGGCTCTCGCCTGTGCGGCAACCCCCTCCGACCCGGTTTCTGTGCCGGCTGTACGATCAGCTGCTCGCTTCCGTCTCTTGTCCATCATCTCCCGAAGCGCCTTGTCTTCTTCGTCGCGCGCCTCAAGCTCTTTGATCCATTTTTCCCGCTTTTCCTCAGCCTCCTGCTGCTGTTTCAGCTTCCAAAGCTCTTTCTGCTTGTTGCGGTCTTCGGCGAAGTACATGCCACCGGCAACCATGGCTAGCACAGTGAAGCCTTGTGCCGCAACACGGGCCCGGAACATCCGCTGGACCTTGTGGTGGTCGCCACGGCGCATCGCTCGGTAGGCATTCGTGAAGGCGGCGACGGTGAGGATGCAGCCGAATGGGACTAGGGGCTCCTCCTTGAGTCGCCGGAGAACCTTCTGAAAGCCGGATTCGTTATAAAAGTCCCTGCGTGGGCCCCGTGTGAGCTCCTTGTATCGCGACGGAGTGGGCAGGAATGGCCATTTTGACCGGCTTACTCATTGTCGTCAAAGGACGAGGGCAATGGCCGTCCGGGCAGCGGTCGGTCGGACATGTTGTTAGGCGGTCTCTCGAGCAGCTGTACACCTACACGCGCGGCTCGATCTTGGGCAGTGCGGGAGGTTGTTACAATTGGGGCGGGTGGGACGACATGAAGCTCAAGCGAGGCGGCTGGGATGGATTTCCGCGGCGGCTGCACGCCTCGTAAAATTGTGGGGCCGAGCATCTGAAATACACCGTTTCAAACCCCACATCCAAAGTCCCAGAGCCCCACTAAAATTTGTGGACGGGTCTCCAACACATCGGCCGAGAACGGAGCTCCCATTGTCTCCTTCATGACACACCGACAGTCCAGACAAGCAGACAGTTGAGTGTGTCGTCTGGAACATGGCTTCTTCAGAGACCGCCGGTCCTTTCGGGGAAAATGGCGTGGAAGAGACTCCTACCATCAACGGCACGAATGGCGTCTCACAAAGACCACGAACACCTCAAACGCAACCTTCACACCCTTCTCGGAGCGACGGGCCCCTGGCTAGGACGCCCTCACTGAGCAGCTTCTCCCTCACCGAGTACAGCGCAAAGCCGACCACCCCACCCCAGGACCGAAAGACGCATCTGAGAAAGATCGTCCCCGATGAGTTTCTCCTACCCAATGGCAACCCGGACGTGAGTCATCCAGCCTTCTTCCTCCCGTTTGTCCGTACCAACTAGGTGGGTCATGAATGCTGCCAGCATGCCCTGGCAAAGCCCGAGGCCATAAGCTGGAGAGTTGGTCTGACCCGCCGATGGTGTGACTGTTTGTATTTTTTTTTGATCCGACACGAGACTGAAACTGACCACAGTACTTGCGCCTCATCATCACATCATACCCTCGGGTCAGGGAGGTGTGCAACGAGATCCCGCTTGTCCACGCCGTCAACTTGAGTAACCGCCTTGAGCGCAAGGTACTGCTCAAGCGCGAGGATGAGCAACCTGTGTTTAGCTTCAAGCTGCGAGGGGCCTACAACAAGATGGCCCATCTCGACCATTCCCAATCTTGGAGAGGCGTAGTGTGCTGCAGCGCCGGCAACCATGCTCAGGGGGTGGCATACTCGGCGCGCAAACTTAAGATACCCGCCACCATCGTGATGCCTAAGGGCACCCCCAGCATCAAGCATCTCAATGTATCTAGAATGGGCGGCCATGTCGTGCTTCACGGCGCCGACTTCGACGAGGCCAAGGAAGAGTGCGCACGGAGGGAAAAGCAGGACGGCTTGATCAACATCCCCCCGTTTGACGACCCTTATGTCATTGCTGGACAGGGGACCATTGGCATGGAAATTCTATCCCAGACCAACCTCCAAAAGCTGCAGGCCATTTTCTGCTGTGTGGGCGGCGGCGGCCTCATCGCTGGTGTTGGTGTCTACGTGAAGCGCATTGCGCCGCACGTCAAGATCATCGGAGTCGAGACATACGACGCGGACGCCATGACACAGTCCTTAGCCAGAGGTGAGCGGGTGCTGCTGAAGGACGTCGGCCTGTTTGCGGACGGGGCGGCCGTCAAGACTGTCGGCGAGGAAACCTTCCGCATTTGCCAGGAGGTGGTGGACGATATGATTCGGGTAACGACTGATGAAGCCTGCGCTGCGATCAAGGACATGTTCGAAGACACCCGGTCCGTCATCGAGCCAGCCGGCGCCTTGGCCATTGCTGGTCTCAAGAAATGGGTTGCCGCCAACCCATCCAGTGACCCGTCAAGGTCGGTCGTGGCCATCACGTCCGGCGCCAACATGAACTTCGACCGACTTGGCTTTGTCGCTGCTCGTGCTACCTACGGTGAAGGGAGGGAAGCTCTCCTTGCAGCCAAAATCCCAGAGAAACCCGGTGCGTTTGCCGAGCTGATCAACGCAGTCATGCCCCACTCCGTTACCGAGTTCAGTTACCGGTACGCCAACGAGACCGAGGCCAACGTGTTGGTTGGCATCTCTCTCACCGCTCCAGGGAGTCAACGAGCGCAGGAACTGCAGACCATCATCAACCGCATTCATGGGTCGGGGACGATGGACGTGACGGACTTGTCTGGGGACGAGCTGGCGAAGAGCCATCTTCGTTACATGGTGGGCGGGCGGTCCAGCGTTCCAGATGAGCGCCTCTACATGTTTCGCTTCCCCGAACGGCCTGGCGCTCTGGAGCGTTTCCTCCGGACACTACGGCCCAAGTACAACGTTAGTCTGTTCCAGTATAGGAACTACGGCGGAGACATTGGGCAGGTGCTCACGGGTATTCTGTGCCCGGACGAAGAGGTGGCCGAATTGCAGCGGTTTTTGAAGGAGATCGGGTACCCGTGGGAGGACTGTACAGAGTCCACAGTGTTCCGGACATTCCTGCGGTCCTAGGTGAACAGGAAGCAATTTCATGTCAACGGTTAGATAAAGGTTACTCTTTTGACAGAGTCAGGTACCCACCAACGGCGATCTAATATAGCATGGTATAAACTTCCGTAGGAAGAGTGTTTATTGCGAATCTTGATCCCGTCTTATCAATACGTTCTTATCCTTCGTTACTATCTTTTCTGATCTTGAACACTGCTACAAAGCACATTGGGAGTGCCACAGACAGTTATATATTAGTCCGCTGTAGCGGTAAGGCATATGGCTGATGGCGGCTACTGGTTGGAATGCTCTAAGCCGAGCATGGAAGGATGGACTGCAAGCCCAGACTACTAGGTGCCTTGAAACTAAACGCAACTGCGCATCGTCCCCCTTAAACAACTATAGCCACGGCGTTTCGTGCAATGAACTTGGGGGAGGGAAGATCCAGCTCTGACCCTGTCGGGCCGGTGTGCACACGTTGGAGTAGAGAAAGCGGCGTAGGCCCGGGTATCATACATACAAAGAAAACCCCCAGAGATGAGTGGAAGTAACGCTGAACTGAAAGCTGCACCACTGTGTCGCGCTACCTCGAGCCCCACAGCTTCCTCCCCCAGCTAAAGATGCGAATACATCCTCCCAGCGCATGGCCAAAAATTAGTGGTAAGCCAAACTTCAGCCACGTGAGAGGCTGCAAGAGCCTGGCCCCTGGCGCTGTTGTCCCAATGCGTCGTCCTCCCGCTGTCGGGGTGTTTTCCACTGAATCGGGTGAAAACGCCTCGACAGCCTCCAATATAATTTCTACTGTCTCCTCCGGTCGGCTCAAAAATGGGGAGTGGCTCGTCTGCAGCTCCCTGTGCTGCACGGTACCGCCCATTGCTCTCGCCATACCGATCTGCATTCGTTGCAGTACCACCGGCAGGCCCCGGTCCTCGACGGTGCCGATATACCACGAGGGCACATCCATCCAACCGGCATATGCGAACTCGCCCCCCTCAAACAATGACTTGAGACTCTGGCTGGTGAGCTGAGAGGCCCAGTACTCTGCCTCGTCTTCCGGCAAGTCATGATAGAACAGCTCGCGTGGGGGAGTGACCAGCTCAGCAAACCCAGTCGCGTTGTTTATGCGCCAGAAGGGAGGCGGATTGCCGAAGACCGGATCCATAAAGGCAAGCCCGGTCAGGGTGAAGCCGGAGGCGATGAGGATGAGGCCAATGACGTGCCCCGCGGTTGGGGTTGGAGGTTGGTCTGTGTGCTGGGCGCAGGCAGAGACTGACATTGGAGTAGAGCTGCCTTTGGCGCCCTCTCGTGGTCGCGTGAAATCCTTGATAGCACTGTTGCCAACCATACCACCGAAGGAGTGAGCAATCACCACCACATCGTGCCCCTGGCTTGTTTCGTTAGATATTGCTTCGCGAGCGGCATCGATATCATCCTTGAAAGTTGCAGCTGGGTCTCCAGTCGTCGAAGGCAAACTGATTGAGGTGCATTTCAGCTTGTGCTTCTCTTGCAGGAGCTCGGTAATCTTGGTGAAGCAGGTATTTTTGTGCCAAGCGCCAGGAATAAAGATAAGCGTCGGTAGACGAGCCATTGGGATGGACGACTGCAGTCGGAAGATGTCCAAACAACGCAAGCTTTAGCGGTGTTTACATATATTTCAATGCAAGCAGTACTGGTTCGGCCAGTTCGCCGTGACATTGATTTGAGAGCTGGGAAGCTTTTCATACTGTCGGTAAACTTTGGCCTTGCCTGTTCAGGCGAGGGGCCCGGCAAATTCCGCAGGCAGCCTCACCCACCCACATCTATATGCCCAGCCATACGGAAGTCGGCACCAAAAGAACTGGCTCACCGCCCATTTTGGTTTAGCGGTTCTGCTGGGCAGAAAGAGGCCTGTAAGCCGCTAGACTAAAATAGGCGGTGAGCCAGTTCTTCTGGTACCGACACCTGCACACTTTTTGAATACTGCAATCTGCCAACTTGCCAATCTGCCTTTAATAACGTTATTGAGACATACTTTTATAACTACCATAGCGCGCTGGGGGGTGGTTTGAAAATGGTTATATAAACCAGTTTCCAGATATAGGATGATCCTGGGGTACGAACACAGTGTTATACGCTGCAAAACGGTCCCTACGACTATCGCTAGGGCATAACTATAAAATCGCTTGGCATTTGCTGAAGCCAAAAGCCTACTTGATTATAAAACGGTTCTAGTCACCGTCCATAGTTGAATATATCCAAATACTAATATATCATATCTATCTTAGCCCTACTGTCTACGCTGCATACCAAGTCCAAGTTATAAAATAGTTACTATTTCGAGCAAATTTTACTCCTATACGACTACTTTTATATAAAAACATCATTTCTAATATATAGCTTTATTTCCAATTAATAAAAGATACTTAATATCAAATATATAATGAATTGGAGGAAACTCTCACAACCTAGCCAACCTACCTATCAATATAAGTAGTAGCTACGAATCATGCGAGTCTCTCTAGTATATATGTGTGTATAGAGAGGAGATCTGCCTTAATAGATAGAAGTAGCTTAAAGTGCTATATCTCGAACCCTCGATAGAATTAGAACTACTAATGATACTCTCTGTCTAGTTGTATAAAGAGGAAGTATAGGAGAATGTTAGTCAATACTGGTACCCCCTAGAAAATATAAATGAAGAATACTTGTTTTGCTCCAAAAGGAGGTCCTCTAGTCTAGTCTTAAATATATAAACGGATATATATACTATGGAAATGAATAGAAATTTTGGCTCTACTACTCTAAGCTCTATTTACCTAGATAGAGACTTCCTACCCCAATTTATACTTCCCTTTTAAACGCGCTATTAGCTCCTATAGGCAAGTTCACTATTACCGCATTACTATATCTTATTATTATACACCGGTCTTGCTAGGCTGCTCGTTTCTTATATAATTCCCGTCTTCTATACTATAGTCCTCGATCCCTATACCCTTCAACTTCCTCCTATTCTAATATATATAAACTCTATCCTCGCTACTATATAGGATAGTCTAGGAATAGTACTATAGATAGAGAGGCTATATAGTTAAAGAGGGGTAGCTAGAACTATCGAGTCTCTAGTTCTAGCGTCTATATTTGTTATAGTATCTAAGGTAGTAGGGCGATAGTAATCAAGTATATTAGCTCTATATTTATAGAGAAGATAAGTTTCTTATTTCCTACTAGCGACTTTTCTAACGGGAATACTATAGGCCCTCTATAACTATTATATCTATCTAGTTAGGTAGAATCCGTCTCTTATATTTCTTAAGAAGCTTAGGGTTCTTAGATAGATAGATAGGGTACGTTTATTAAACCTAGCACTTTCTATTTCTCCTAGTTATATATTTTCTCTTCCTAAATTGTTAGTCTAGCCTATATTAGGGTAGGAGAGGGACTAGCGGAATTGGCTTCTAGCTAGATTTGAGACCCCAATATTAGTCAAAGGTTATTAGTAGCTTAGAGCTCTCTTCTATTTACAGGGGAAGTATATAGATTAGTATCTTATTAGCCTTTCTAGAGATACTATAGAATCCTCTATAGACCTTTAATATCTACCTGGTTTAGATTTCTTATAAGTTTAGAGAAGGGAGTCTTCCTCTAACTAGATAGGGACTTTATAATAGTAGTTACGCTAGGATTTAGGAAATTCTAGAGTAATCTACTCTAGTATAAGAGGACTAGTAGAGGAGAGTATAGAGTAGTTAACTCTAGGTCTTCTATAACTAGGTAAGGAGGACGGAGGGGTATATCTTTATTATAACCTAGTACCCTTCTAGCTAGTTTAAGCTAAAGCTAAATTATCTACTTATAGGTTTATATAATGCTATCTCTCTAGTAATATTTAGTCTAAGGGAGTCGGAAGCCCTTAGCTCTATAATAAATATATATTTATATCTCTTAGAAATAAACCTTTATAAATTCCAGGATCTAGATACTATATTTCTATTTATCTATCTAGCTTAATATCTTTATAACTACTATATTTCATATCCTACTTCCTGGTATAGGAAGTAGATTTTCTACTATAGGATATACTCTCTCTACTTTAAAAAAGTTTTATTTATATTCCTATTGGTAGCTTTAGGTAAATTAAAGTAAATATATAGTCTTGGCCCCCTAGTCATAGATAGCTAGGAACTAATAACTCTTAAAATAGTAGTAGAGAAATATCTACTATCGCCTAGTTGCTATCTAGTTATATTTTTATTTCTACTATATATTTCTAGGGGAAAGGTAAGACTAATTAGTGATGTTTATAGGGTAGATTTATATATACTCCTTATAATAGTATAGGGTAAAGTAAAGAAGGTTAACTAGGTTATATCTCTTAGGGAAGTGCTTGCCTATAATATAGCCTTCTAGGTTATAGAGTAAAGTAACTATATAATAAAATGGGCGCCCGTGGCATTCTGCTTCTAGAGTTCTATCTAGGCTAGTATACCCTAGAAATAGAAATTCTATTATCCTTTAGTTATATTCTAGATCTAGGCTAGTAATCTATACTAATCTCTATGCCACGATACACTTAGAGATATTTAGTCTAGGGTAATTATACCTAAAGAGTTCTCTAGGTCGTTATTGTCCCCTTCTAGGCGCTCCTCTTCCTCTTTATTAAAACGATATAGTCCTATTAGGTCTTTTTACCCTAGCGCCCCTATAGGGTCCGCTCGTAGTAGTAAAGGAGCTATTATTCTTGTTAGTATATTATTGGTCTAACTAGACGGTCCACCTTATTGTTAGAAGTAAAAGAAAAAGAGTAGGAGTCTAGGGTTCTTAGTAGAGGATAGTTAGTTTAGAGGGAAGATTTATTCTTAAGTAAGTCTAAGTTGACTAGGGTTTCTATAGCTACTACTATATCTTCTAAACCGCCTGTTTGACTATTTAAATAGTAGCCTAAGTCCTCTAGTATACTTTTAGTTCTTACCATTTTCCGTTATTTAAGTAGTTCTATACCCTTACTCCGAAATATAGTTATATTCTACTAGGATATATAATAGGAAAAAGGGGCTAGTAGTAGCTCTTGTTTTTTAGTAATAGAGGAAAATTTTCTAGCGATATAAAGGGTCCTTTCTCTACCCTCCATTATAATTTTCTTCCCTATCCTTTCTACTATTATTATAGCTATCTTTAACTTCTAGTCTTCTTAACTAGATAGCGGTTAATAGGGGTCTTCTACTTCCCTTTTAAATCTAGTTATAGCTCCTATACCCGGATTTATAACCTCTTTACTATAACTAACTCTTAGAAATGCCAGGACTCTTCTTAGGGTAATATAAAAAAAGACCACTCCTTAATACCTCTTCTTCCTATTCTAACTAATCGTATATATAACTTGACCTATAACGTTATCCACCCCCTGCTTGGACACCCCTGCTGTTTGGACAGCCCTGCTACCAGCCACTGAAAGCCCCTGAAGAAAAATCCATTAACTGAAGTTTTACACCCCTATTAGGTGTAAAACTTTTGGTACAAAACTGTCTATTGCGATCGCAATTCCTATAGTAGGCGCAAAAAAAGTAGACCTTAGAACGAGAAGAATTTAGCAATTTAGTGATTTGAGTTGCATGTTTTTGCAGCTAAAGATGCAAATGTTCTGCTTGAATTCACGTGTCCGAGCAGAGGGGTGGTCCGAACAGGGGGTAGAAAACGTTATATTCGATAAATGTTTTGCTACTCCTAAGTAGTATATCTAGGTATATTATATAAATTTGAACGACCTAACGATATCGGCTAATACTTAGTATATTAATAAAGTTAAAAGTCTTTCTTTAGTCTATAAAACTCTTCTTAGTATAGATTTTATTAGAGTATAGCCTTTATACCGTCCTAATAGAAAGCTATCGTTAATCTACAAGTGTTAAATCTAGGCTCCTTTAAAGATAACAAATGGTAGAAGGATATAGTTCTTGGTCAAGATATACTTGATGATCGAGACCTATTTATAGTTGCCGGGCTATATCAAAAAGGTTTTAATATTATTGCGAGAGTAGATAACTTTATAATTGTCGCCAATACCTTTTATATAGCCTTTTTTATCCATATTTTAGATATTTTTAGGGGTTATAATATACTTAAGTATTGTAGTCTGGAAGAGATTAAACTACTACTCTAAGATAACGTTATCTAATATATTGCGACGGGATTGATCAAGGTTACGGCAACGACGAGCCTTTAAATCAGAATGCTAGGATTTAAAGCTATAGTACTAGTTATGCCCGAGAGGTCGATAGTCGCCTTTAGCTACTAGCAACTATTTTATAAGGTTTTCGAGTATAGAGATTGTTATTAGCTAGCCCTATATATCTAGTTGATAGATTGATTTGATAATAGTATCTTCCTCCTCTAGTGTAAGTCGTTGGAGGTATTGTTATGAGGTCTTATTAGCTTTCCGTCGACTAGATATATAGTCATATAAGGTTGACTTGGGTATACTAAAGATCTATATAGCTTTTTTGTAATGTTGGTATATCTTTATTATATATAGTAGCGATTGCGAGTTGCATTCGATCCTGTTGGTCTAGTGGTTTATTAGCCATTACTACTGCTATAATGGAGACAACGAATTATGTTTTTTTGATGATGGTTTGGCCGAGTTATGGTGGTTTATTGTTGTTTAAACTGGTAGCTTGATGGTTAAAATTATTGGAGATTAAGGTGGTCTGAATGTGGTGTTGTGGCTGTCCGAACACCAGGGGGGTCCGAACAGGGGGTGGATAACGTTAACTACTACCCTATCAACCTAATTAAAGTTGATATTCCTACCTAACATATACTTAACTAGACCTCAATCTATAACCTACTAAGGAGAGAAAAAGGAATAGAAGGTCGAAAGTGATTAATTACCCTTTATACTTATATACTGTAGGAAGCTAATATCTCCTTTAACGTAGTAGCTAAGGAAGTTGCTATAGCCTATAAGAACCTAGCTATAATATTTAATAATAAGAATAAGTACCATTTCCGACTAGGAGAAGGGATAATTAAGGTTTATAATCTAGTCTTAGTCTATTATATATGTTAGGAAATTAATATAAGCTCGTTTCGTAAACTCAAATACTACTAATATAGGCCCTATCAAGTTAGAAGGATTATCGACAGGGATACCTACTACCTAGAGATACTAGATAGAATCCTAATCTATATACCGTTCTATCCTATATATATAAAGAAGTTCTAATCGGATCGGTAGATAGTATCCTAGTAAGTAAAGAAGATACGGTCGTGGCTCTAGAACTAGAAGAACTAGAGCCCCAAGAGGAAATATTAGAAGCGGACGTTTAGTAGGAGGTTATAGAAAGAACGAAGGGTAGCCGCCCTCTAGATATACTAACAGAAGAAGGTTTTAAAAGAAAGTGGAAGGAAAGAGGCAAGAATCGGGAGCTAGTGGTAGAAATCCTAAAAGGAAAACCACTAGGATGGTAGTTACGGACGATACAATATAACAAGATAGTAGTAATAGATAAGAAGACAATTTCGATAGCTCGAAGCTAGTACTAGAAAGCTAGGTAATATACTGCTACCTTACTAAATTACTATATTACTATATAGGTTTTCTATATATATACACTTTAACCGCCTCTTTATTATAAGGATCCTAGACTTTTATAGTTAAGCGTCTATAGGTGGCCTTATACTCACTATATAGTATAGCGTTTCTAAAAAGAATTAATATTAATCTCTATCTAGTTAAAGTAAAGAGAAAGGAAAACTATATATATTTCCCTAAATGCCTAAACAAATAAGGCGAGAGTATAAATAGGGCAATTATACAAATAAAATAGCTAGCGGCCTAGTAACTTACTATTATAAGCCTTAAGTGGTCCTATAGAGACCAGAAAAAACCCCTGAAACCTACTGGACCCTAGGAGGCTATAGGCCTATAGGCCTGCTATCTATAGTAGGGAAGGTTATAGAGGTACTAGTAGCAAGGAGAGTTACTAAGGCTATAGAGGAACACGGCCTACTACCAACCGAGTAGATGGGCAACAAGGAGAACCGATCAACCGAACTAGCTATACGGCTAGTGGTGGCCCAAGTCTAGGAGGCCTGGAGATAGAGGGCAACCGCTAGCCTCCTATAGTTGGATATCTCAGGGGCATTTAATACGGTCAACTATACCCGGCTACTAGCCACCCTATGGGAGCAGGGCTTCCTAAAGTGGGTAGTAAGCTGGGTAAAAGCCTGGTTGTCTAACCAGGTAGCCATCCTCCACTTCGATGGTTAATAAACAGAAGATATTCTAGTGGCTACGGGCGTACTATAGGGCTCCCTACTCTCCCCGGTCCTCTTTATCCTATATATCGCCTCCTTATATAAGGCTCTAAAGTAGGACTACCTACTAGTTAGTATAATAGGCTTTACTAATAATACTAACCTATTAGCCTTTAGAAAAAACCTAGCAGTCAATACTAGGTAGCTAGAAAAGGCCTAGAAGACCTATCTATAGTAGGCTAGTACTTATAGAATAGCCTTTATGGCCTTAAAGTACGAATTGATCTACTTCAATAGAGGCTATAGGTAATAGAAGGACCCTATAACCCCTACCTACCTAGGGGGTAGTAGGGGGTATAGTATAGTTAAGCTAGTAGGCTCGGCCTAGTTCCTAGGGGTGTAGCTAGACTAGAAGCTCTTCTAGAAAGCCTACTACTATATAGTAGAACGGAAGCTAAGGATCTAAGATTATATACTTATAAGGATAGTAGCTAAAATGTAGGGCCCTAGCTAGGCTAGGGCCTAGGAGGTCTATACTAAGTATATCTGGAGCGCTATAGCCTATAGAGCCTCCAGCTACTACTAACCAATAGCCCTAGGGGGGGCTAGTGTCACGAGCGGACATATGGTGGCCCGGGAAGACGCGGCTAAGGCGCAGGTCGCCGCGGCAGCCAATCGTTTATCTGACCAATCAAGGAACTATCACCACGGTCACAGTAATGATAATGAGAAGTCACCGCGGTCACGGTGACAGGAGTGAACATTATAGTTGTCACTATAATAAAAGTAATAAGAAGGAAATCTAAACAAGTATAAGTAGATAGCTAGTCACTTGTCGAGGGAGCTTGGAGCTTCCTTAGTAAGCAATATAAATAGTTAGCTACCATCTATACTATATAGATATTGCTTATATATTGTTATAAACCTTTTAGCTTTACTAAATTATTTACCTAGTTAATAAATACCTTTAGTGAACCCTTTTAGAGTTAGGTCTAAGAGATTCATTATACGTTGCTTACTCCCTTTATCTCTATTATAGTTCAAGACAAAGATATTACTATTATAAGTACTATAAGTACCTAGACGGACCTTAATACTATAATTATAGCTCTCTAGAGTAAGATCGCTACGCTTAAGAAGGATATAGCTATTAACCAAGACCTTTTCAACGAGGTTTATAATAAGGTCGAAGAAGTCAGGAAGACTAAACTTAAGCTCGAGGCGCCCGAGAAGTATAATAGTAAGAAAGAGGATCTTTTATACTTTCTTACCGAGCTTATATTATATATAGAATACTATAACGTTCGCTTTCCTAATAAAAGTATCAAGACGTGCTATATAGCTTCGCAGCTTATAGGCCAAGCTATATACTAGTTTGAGCCTATATTTAAAGATTATATTATAAACGACGACAATAAATAATAATCCTTTACTGAGGTATTTAAGGACTATAATAAATTTAAAGAGAAGATCTAAAAGGTATTTAGAGACTAGGATAAGAAGATCTATATATAGGATAGGCTCGCTTAGCTAAGATAAACTAAATCTATATTCGTCTATATAACTATATTTAGATAGGACTCTGTAAAGGCTAATATTAATAAGGAAGGTCTAATATAATTATTCTATAACGGGCTTAAAGATAACGTTAAGGATAAGTTATATAAGGAGGATAGACCTAGGATATTCGATAAGTATATCGCTAAGGTAGTTAAGATCGACGACTAGTTATATACTAGGAAGTAGTAGTAGAGAGGATAGGGATAGTTTATTATCCTAATATAGGGTAGTAGCGCTATATCTAATATTAAAAAGAAGTAGTAGTACTATAGTATATTATATAGTATATACCCTAATATTATAGATATAGATACTATATAGCGACAATATAATAATGAGGGAGGGGTCCTCTAAAGTAAGAATAAGGTTGTCTACTTTAACTATAGTAAAAAGGGGTACTATAAATGTAACTATTGTAGCGTTAAAAAGGGGTAGAGACTAGTCCTAGAATAGGAGGCTGCTACTATTAATAAAATCGAGACTCAAGTAATCGAGGTCGCGGCTATAAGCTATATATAGAGCGACTTAGAAGACGATACTAATCGCTATCTGGAAGGGGAGACTTGGGTAGAAGAGTTCCAATAGTAAATTAAGGAATCTAATAGAGAGGCTATTAATAGACCTAACGACGAGCTAACCTAGACATTCTAAAGAGAGCAGATCGATAATAATAAGGATAGAGAGATTATACTACCTCTATAGGCGGCTAGTATAACTATAGGACTCGGGTTTACACTAACCTAGGATATAGAGAGATAGTAGCAAATATATAGCGAAGATAAGTAGCCAGGACTTAACCTAGTATATCTATAGAATCGAGTAGTCGAGTTATATAATAAGGTTATAGATCTTATAAAAAATAGACTAAGACTTAAGTACGATCTGGAACGAAAGAAAGATTAATATAGGTAAGTATATATAGAGCTATAGTAGCTCCAATAACAAGTATATACGCTTATTAGCATATAATAAGATATAGGGTAATATATCGATAATATATAGCGAGAAGTAGATATACTATAAGCGCTTATCTATAGGGTAGGGTATTAAATACCCTAGGACGGACTATCATTTATATCTATAGGAAGATACTTATCTTAGAAAGTTTATAAACCCAAATAGGTTATACTATAATATATAGGATTATAGATACTAAAAGTAGTAGAAAGAATAAATATAGGAGGAGTATTGGGTCAAATACTAATACCTTAGCCTAGGATATACTATAGACTAAGTTATAGAGGAAAGATATAGACTATCCTTCTAGGATATCTGGGGAGATTATAACCTAGTAAGCTCCTCGCTATACCCTTAAGGATATAGCTAGATATCTATAAATATTAGGGGGATATACTATTATACCTAAATAAGGACTATCTAGCCTACTAGGATAATAAACTATAGGATTACTAGGGTAGATAAAGTTAGTTCTAGGTTAAGTAATATAAAAGAAGCCTAGTAAAGGAATAGGCTATAGAGTAGCTTTAAGGATTCCTTATATCGGATATTGCTATATAAGAAGAATATACCTCTAGTAAAGAAGAAGGGGATAACTTTTATCTTTACTAGAGGCTAGGAAACGACTCTAGGCCCTTTAAAGGGCCTATAGGAAACTAAATCTACAAGAAAAACGATAGGTCTAATAATAGAGGAAGAACTAGGAACGATAGACCTATATCGATTTTCTAGTAGATAAATAAGAAATCGCTATAATATAGAACAATAAGCTAGATAATAGGATCTAGATTATAGTATAGTAAAGGAAGTATTAAGCGCTAGCGTTAGTAGATAGGAGGTTCTTAATAGACCTTATCTTACCTATATTTATAAATCAACTCTAAATCCTATAAAAGACTAAAAAGGAAGTATATATTGTTAAGGGGCTATTTAAGATATAATAGGCCTAGTAAAAAATAGAACTACTCGATATTAAGGTAGAAGGGAAAACTACCTAAATAGTATTTAATATTATAGATATAGGGCCTAAAAAGGATATAATCTTAGGGCGCCTATAATATAGAGAATATAACCCTGATATTGACTAGAAGGAAGGTAGCTACCTATAGCCTTATTAGAGATTATATCTAACTAATATAATAAAAGATACGATACCTGAGCTATAATAGGGAAGTATACTATAAAAAGTACCTCCTTTAGACTTACTATAGGAGATAAGAAGCAAGGAATAAGTCGCTTTGGACTTAGTAAAAGGTAGTAAACGACCAAAAAAGAAAGTATAGTTTAAACTCTATAATAGAGTTATCGTTACCCTAAATAGGAAGTAACCTAGACGACGATTATAATAAATATAATTAAAATAGGAAGTTGCTATAGTAGCGATCGATAAGAATAGGAAGCTTGAGTTCTAGAAGTAGGTCGCTAGATTTAAGGCAGCTATAGTTATAGCTAGAAACGACAAGTTTATATACTACGAAAGTATAGAACGAAGTATAGAATAAGGGAAGGTCCTAAATAAGTATTAAGGATACCTAGCGTTTAAAGTAAAATATATAGAAGGACTACTAGAATATAGACCTTGGGTCTATACAATCGAACTTAAGGATAATATATAGTTAAAATTCTTTAAGGTATATTATATTATCGAGCGGTAGGACGCTAAGTTAAGGAGGTATCTTCAGGTAAACCTTAAGATAGGGTATATTCGACTATTAATATTACCTATAGGCTACCTAGTCCTATTTATATTAAAAAAGAATAGGAAGCTCTAATAGCTAAATAAATAGATAGTAAAGAACCAATACTTATTACCCCTAATTTTATAGCTTTATAACTAGCTAAGTAAGGTATAATATTTTATCTATCTTGATCTTCTAATAGTATATACCTAGGTATATCTATATTAAAAAAGAGAATAAATAGAAGATATTATTTTTTATACCCTATAGATATTATAAGTACTATATAATACTATTTAGGTTAATAAATGTACCTATAACTTTTTAGTTGGTTATCGATTATACGATCCGACCGTTCTTTAAAGAGTTTATAGTCTACTATTTAGATAACATCCTTATCTTCTCTAAAATACTTAAAGAATATAAAGAGTATATAAAGGTTGTACTAGATATACTCTATAAATAGAAGCTTTTAGTTAATATAGATAAAAGTAAGTTCTATATTATAAAGATAGTCTTCCTAGGCTTCAAAATCTTATTAGGGTAGATCAAATAGAACTAGCTAAGATTAAGGCTATTAAAGTATAGCCTCGGCTAACAATAATAATAGAAGTTCGAGGGTTTATTAGGTTCGCTAACTTCTATAGGATATTTATTTAGAACTTTAATAATATTATACAACCTTTATATAACCTTATAAAGACAGATACTATATTCTAATAGAGGGAGGAGTATAAGTAGGTATTCTGATAAATTTATAATACAATTACTATAGACCTAGTACTTATATTGCTAGATCCTATAAAACTATTTAAGGTAGAGACCAATATATTGGATTATATAATTAGTAGATAGCTAGGGTAACGAGACTAGGATAGGAAGCTATACCCCGTTATATTCTTCTCTAAAAAGCTTAAGGGACTATAATTTAACTATCCTATCTATAATAAGGAGTTGTTAGCTATTATCAAGGCTTTTTAAGAATAGAAACTATACTTTAATAGTATAAGCTATAAAGTATAGGTCTATATAGACTATAAGAACTTACAATACTTTACTATAATAAAGAAATTAAATAGAAGATAGACCTAGTAGTCCAAGCTACTCTCTAAGTTTAACTTTAGGATCAATTATATTAAAGGTTCGGAGAACGCCTAAGCCGATACCTTAAGTAGGAGACCCGACTATTTAAGGAGTAGCCTAGAAAGTTTACTACTATTATTTTAAGAATAGTAAGATAGATCGCTCCAGTATCCTTTATATCCCTCTAAAGAGTACTATATAGTATTTAAGGAGGCGCGTTTAAAAACGGGTACTAGTATATCTTAAAGATATAAGACGATAAAGATACCTAGAGATATAATACTATAGTATAAGAGGTGGGAGTCTAGTATATAGGGAATATACTATAGTATAATAGCCTTATATATATATATAACTATACTAACGAGTATAACTTATAAAAGAGATCTATCTATAAGTCAAGACTTAGCAGGTATATAGGAGTTGCTAAAATAATCGCTAAGATTAGATAAAACTATAACTTCCTAGGCTTTAGGACAGAGGTAAAGAAGATTATAGGCGAGTATGATATTTATCTTTGGTCGAAGATAGTATACTATAAACCTTATAGGCTTTTATAACTATTACTAGTTATAAAGCAATTATAAAGTTTAATAACAATGGACTTTATTATTAAGCTACTATTATCTAAAGATATAGCAATAGGGATAAAGTATAATAGTATCCTTACTATAGTAGATAGATTTACTAAATAGAGTTACCTCTTCTCCTATAAAGAATTATAGATAGTAGAGCAATATAAATAGTTAGCTACCATCTATACTATATAGATATTGCTTGTATATGTTATAAACCTTTTGGCTTCACCGAATCATTTACCCAGTCAACAAATACCTTTAGTAAACCCTTTCAGAGTCGGGTCTAAGAGATTCGTCATAGCTAGCAAGCTAAGGGGACCTATAAAGGCCCTATCGAAAGCTTAGAATAGAAGCCTTCGAATTATAGTTAGGGCCTATAAATAGCCTTAACTAGTTACTTGGAAATAGAGGTAAAGGTACTATTACTAGACCTCTACCTTAATAAACGGCTAGCCGACTTCGAAGCCCGGCTAAGCTAGACGATTCTATAATTAGGGCTAGGCGGAGAGAAGGCTATAGTAGGGTAGTTGATTAATAAGGCTTACAATAGAGTCTACTATAGGTTTAGGAGGAAGAAGAGGGGCCTAGGGTAGAGGCCCCGGCAGGGCCTATAGGGCCTAATAGCTACTAAATAGGCTACTATATAGTAGGCCAATAGGCTAGCTAAAGGTAGAAAATAGGAGAGAAGAAAAATAAGGAACTAACTACTAAAGGGGTGGTCGAAATAGCCTAGCAAGCCTGGTAGAACTAATAGAGGGCTAACCAATAGGAGGCTAGTAGGAGGATAGCCGATAAAGACCTCCTAACCCTCCTATTTACTAATAGGGCCCTTAGAAGGTACAAGGGCCTAACAAAGGCCTAGAGCTCCCTCCTATCCCAGATATATATAGGGGATATAGGCCTATAGAACTACCTATTCTGGGTGAAGGTCCTAGAGGTCCGTACCCCCTACTATAAGTAGAGCGAGGGGAGGGAAATAGTAAAGCACCTGGTAGTATAGTGCCCTAACCTACCGATATAGAGGCTATAGGACCAATAAGAGATTCGATTATATAGGGACCTATAGACTATACTATAGGGGGTAGGGGCCCGGAGTACTAGGCTTGTTTAGAGGGTCCTTAGTTGGCTAATGGACTCTAGCTAGCTACTAGAGTATAGCCTAGCTTAGGAGGCTAGAGCTAGAAATAGTAGAAGGCTAGAGACCCGGAGGCCGATATAGGGCCTCCTTTCTTTTATAGTAGGAAGGATTTATTAAAGGAGGTAGTATAGGAGACGAAGGTTTTTATCCGGCCTATATAGTACAGTTTCTTTTATAAAATAGTAGTGGAAGGACCGGCGCGCCTATAGGTATATCGGTGTAGGAATAATAATATTATTATTATAAGCCTTAATAAATACTAGCTAGAGCTCCTTAATAACATTCTTATAGTTTTAAGGAAAGTTATTAAGCTAGAGAGATAGGATTTTTAGGGTATTCCAGGCTTTTATATAAACTTTAATAGAAGGATAGAGGTCCTACTATAAATAAGGAGATAGTATTAAAAAAGATATTAAGATATATATTAGTCTAAATAGCTGGACTAACTATAAGGTTACTCTCGATTAATTAAAGCATTTTAGAGAGTATATAGTTGCATAAATACTCGGTCAATACCGCCTTCTAATTCTCGACGGCTACTTAAGCTATATTCCTCTAGAGTTTATAGAATACTATAATTCTTATAACATTATAGCTCTCTATTTACTACCTAATATAATATATATACTATAACCTTTTAATATTAGTATCTTTAGCCTATTAGCGCTTATATATCGCTAGTAAGTCAGTTGTAGCACCCCTTATAGCTCGATATTAGTTACTAACCACTCGTTCCTTATCTACTATTAGAACGCTTATAAAAGTATCCTTTATAACCTCTTAGGCATATAGTATAGCTCCAGCTTAATCCCATTCAACCCTTAGAAGCTAATCGACTGATACCGTCTTAAGCTATTATCCTTCGTTGCTATAATAATTAGTAACGATAACGATAATACTAGAATTAGCGTCTTACTTAGAGAGATATCTAGCCTCTATACTAGCCTATAAAGGAAGATGATTACCGATCTAGAATAAAATCTCTAGAGCCTTAAAGCTTACTATAAATCAGGAGCTCGTTAAAAAGAGTAAAGAATACCGGACTAAAGAGACGAAGAAGCACTTTAATAAGGCTCGTATCCTCACTATCTAGGAAATTTAAGATTATAAGATTAAATAGAAGATTAAAGAAGCAAAGGAGCTATAGCTTAAGCAACGGCGAATAGCTCTATATAGTATTATCAGCTTTATAAAGCTTATATAAAAGGAGATAAAGATAGATAGAAGCTTATATTTTATCTAGATTAAGCCTTGATTAATTTGACTATTTTAGAGGGCTAGGCAGCTATATTTGTTAGCCAAAGGTTCGAGGTAGGGCAGTAGGAGTATAAGGCTACTAGGGACTATTATAGGGTCTGGTTCCTAAGGGCAGGAAGTAGTATGCTAGAACTCTAGTCTATCTATAACCCCCTAGAGGATAGGACCCTTCTCTAAGGCCTACTAGCCTAGCAAGCCCTAGTATACCCAATAGTGCTAGCCGGGAACTTTAACCTCTACTATCTATAGTAGGATCGGTATAGTAGATACTAGAGGAAAGTAAAGGTACTACTAGAACTGGCGATATAGTGGGACCTTAACCTCTAAACCCTAGCTAGCACTATAACTAGGGCCCTATAGGGCAACCAATAAGGTTATATATCTACTATTTACTATTTCTAGACAATAATAGGCTTATTAATAACCTACTATAGCCTAGAATATAGGGGGAGGTTAGACTACTATCTATAGGTCTTTAAAGTCTATAGTAGTAGACCCCCCCTATAGCCCCCTTAGCTAGAGGGCTAGAACTAGAAAATAATAGATAAAAAGAGGGTAGAGGCTAAAGTAGCCCTTATACTATAAAGGATAGGCCTAGGAGACTAGAGCCTATAGAGCTTTAAGGCCTAGGTCAAGGAAAAGGGGGGCCTAGAAAGGGCCTTCGACTAACTAATCAAGGTACTTTAAAGGGTAGCTAGAGTAGCTATTCCCTAAAAGAGGGTAAATAGAGAGAAGGGGTTCCCCTAGTAGTTAATGAACTAGAAGAAGGCTAGAGCCCTAGTAGAAAGGTTTTTTTTAAGTCTAGTAACTGACCTTAATAATATATAAGACCTAGACCTACTAGAATAGTAGGAGTAGGGCTTTAATATAGAGGCAAGGGTTATAGTAGAGGATATAAGAGCTACTCTAGCCTAAATAGCCCCCTAGAAGGCCCTAGATAAAGATTACCTATTTATTAGCCTATTAAAAGCCTATAGCTAACTATTATTTAAAGTACTTATAGTATTTATAGAGGGTTATATCTAGCTTAGATAGTTCCTAGGGAGGTTTAAGAGGGCTAAAATAGTAGTCCTATAGAAGCTAGGGAAAACCCCTAAAACCTACTAGACCTCTAGAGGCTATAGGCCTATAGCCCTCCTACCTATAATAGAGAAGGTTATAGAGGTATTAGTAGCTAGAAGGGTTACTAGGGCTATAGAGGAAGATAGCCTACTATTAACTAAATTGTGATGAATCTCTCTTGGACCTACGTCCAAAAGGGTTCACTAAAGGTACTAGTTAATAGGTTATAGACTCAGTGAAGCTAGAAGGTTTATAACAACTTATATAGATATCTCGATTGTGTTCCAAATATAAGTGTAAATTGCTTACTAGTGAACCTCTAAGGTCTACTAGAATAAGTGACTTAGCCACTAGCTATATAGAAACCTATATTACTTTCTTTATTAGTAATACCAGTAATAATTCCCAGACTTCACCTAGCTTACTAGTGATCCTTGTAATTATTACTATCTTTATCTATAATAATTGTAATACTCTTCTCTAGTTGGTTATTAAACGATTAGCTACTAAAGCTTCCTATACCTTAACTATAGCCTTCTAGGCTATCTATATAGCCGGTTTATAATACGATACCCCTCTTTAATATCTTTTGTCCTAAAAGACCCTAGGCGTATTTTAAATACTACTAACGCCCTACGTTAGTAAGTGCCCACTAATTTTTCTCCTATATTATTTAAGATGCTAATAAAATATCGGTAGAAAAATAAAAATCTTATTCCGTATATTATTGTACCCTCCTTACCTAAAATATTGCCGAAAATGGTTTTGTTGTTATACCCTATATTTAATGCTTCTTATAGGGACTTACCTATTGTATAATGGTGAAGGTAAAGTGCTATATAACCTGTACCCGATGTAGCTGTTCTTATAATAGCTCTAGAGTCCCGATTTTATTTTATATATATACTTCTCTCCTTTTATTTTTATATTCTACTTATTAACTAGTTTCTAATAAATTGTATTATATAGGAGTAGCGTCGCTTAAAGGAGGAAGAGAAATAGTCCGAAGTCCTATTTATAGAGTACTAGTATAAGGCCTCCAAGGCATTTATATATTTATCCCACGTCCGCTAACAACAGGAGTTCCTAATAAAGAAGGGTGCCGATATAGTGTCGTAGGGTTTATTAAATATAGATGCTCTAGAATAGTTGGAGCAGGAGGAGTTATATATCCTATTAGGTATATAGGCTACTTCTATTACTACTAATATAGGCGACTAGTATATAATTTTTTCGGCGATCCGTAAGTTGTTGCTACTAGGCGATCCGGATTCCTTTAATAGAATTCTACTAGCTTCTTAGGATAATAAAGGTTTGTAGCTAGCTACTACGAGTTATCCTCTAGCCCGAAATCTAACTATTTAACTAAATACTTTAGTTGCCCCTTATAATATATAAATCTAGAACCTTCTCGACGTCCTATTCCTTCTCCTTATCTTTTATCTCGACTATTATTGCTAATCGGGTATTTTTAGGTACCGGCTCTAATATAGAAATAATAAATGTACTAGTCTTTAACCTTATCAATAGTAGAAGTATAAGTCGATAATTAAATTATAAAATATATTTATTGATCTTAAAAAGCCCAAGCCTCTTAAAGTCTAACTTCCTGTTTGGTCGTTTTATATAAAGGTTTCAAAAAATAAAGTAGACCTTGTCCCCCTTTACTAGGTAAGGACCGTTAAGCTATAATTTAATATAATACTATTTTATCCCATAATAAATAAACTCGAGCTCTTCTTTAAGTATCGTATATAGTAAGTTTATATAGTCTACTTTAACCGCTATTTTAGGGACTTTAATATCTAGTCCATAGTATAGATCTACCTTAAACCTAAAATTTATAAAGAATAATATAACTTTTATAGCTTTAGCAGCTATAGTATTATATGTAAGCTATATTACTAGTAGTAGGTCGACCTAGTCGTTTTATTAAAGGTTGATATATACTTATAGGTACTATTCTATAACTTGGTTAAGTTACTTGGTCTATCTATCTATTTATAGGTAGTACGCTATTAAAAGCTTACTTTTTATATCTAGATATATTATTAGCGTCTACTAGAATTTCGATATCAATTTAGTATCCTAATCTATAATCTATTCCTTTAGCTATATATAAGCTAAAGTAACGTTTCTAAAGATTATATCTACTAGTTGTTATACTATCTATAACTCCTTATAAGGGAAGAAGTAACTCTATTTAGTAAATTGCTCTACTATAGTAAGAATATTATTATACTTCGTCCTATTTAAAATCAGGGTCAGAAAATATGTTTATACCCACCCCACTTAGTTTAACGCGGTCGCGTCTTACACGTTTAGCCACCAACCACCACCTTTTTCTAACCACCACAACTTCTTTAAAACTAGGCCAAAATGTGTACTTTTGGTACTGAATTGTCGGCTAATATCCAGTCTATCCGGGGGAATCGAAAATACCTTACCCTGGTAGAAAGGGCCTCTATTTTTTTTTTGCTCGAATGGCCGGGGCTTCGCGAAAGGCTCTTGCAACCGAATTTAAATGCCGCTTGGCCACTATCTCCAAGACTTGTAAACGTATATAAGTCTGTAGAACCGTCGAAATAAAGCCTCGTAGTGGCCGGCCTCTAAAATTAAGCCCTTTATAAACCTAGTATATAGTTCAGATAATAAAACGAAATCCCCAAATAAGCTGGGTAGTACTATTAGGAATATACCCTCGGCTAGTAGTTAAAAATACCCTATAAAAGGTTCTAGGCAAGCATTACTATCGGAAATTCCGTTCTATTAAGCGAATCGCTCTAGATAAAGAGAAAGTAGCTAACCGGCTTCGTTATTTAAAATGTTTAAAGCGAAAAGTCTAAGAATTAATAGAGGTAAGTATAAATATTTAAAGACCTTCTAATTCCCTTTAACTAATAGCTAAAACTAGGGGGTATACTCTAATAAATTATCTATTTAAACGGCCCTAGATACCTTAAATGGCTAGGTTTTCTATACCCTAGAGGATAAATATAAGCAAGCCGTTATTAATATCCAGGCTTATATAAAGGCTGAGATCGTAATAATGGTCTAGGGGATAATCTAGAAAGGAGGGAGGTCTCCCCTAACTAGAGACCCCGATACTAAACGATAGGGATATACCGTAAATAACTATATCTAGGCTCTAGAGGAAGGCTTGGCTCTATTCTACCGGCCGAATACCTTCTTTCTCTAAGATAACGCTAAAATCTATACTATAAGGAAGATAATAGAGTGGTTTAAAACGTATGGTATCTAGGTCCAGGACCACCCTTTATATAGCCCCGATTTAAACCCGATCAAATACGTTTAGAAGAAGATAAAGGAGATCCTATATAAGGACTTCCTAGGGCTATATTTGCTCTACGACAACGAAGCAAATAGAGTAAAGGTGGCTGAGGCCCTGAAGGTTGCGTGGGAGAGGGTGCCGCAGGCCCTTATCGATAGGCTAATTAACTCAATGTCCTGTCGGCTGGCTGTAGTACGAAAGGTAAAGGGTTGGTATACTAAGTATTAAAGCCCTGTTGAATAGCTTCAATTTGATTAGTTCCTTTGGCAAATTGGCCTTGTTTTTATAGAGTTGTAGTTGTTTGAATGGGGGGGGTCATGGTGCGAGTGGGTGCTAAGATGCAAGTGTGAACTTACTTTTTGACTATAACTATACTATATCCTTAGATAGTAGTAGTTTAATAATAAAGTCTATTATTACTAATCTTTATAGCTATTCTATTACTAGTAGTGGTTATAGAAGTTTATATAGTTTATAGTATTATACTCTATAGCTTATACTATTAAAATATAGTCTCTATTCTTAGAAAGCCTTAATAATAGCTATTAACTCCTTATTATAGATAGGATAATTAAGCTATAGCCCTTTAAGTTTTCTAGAGAAAAATATAATAGCGTATAACTTCCTATTCTAATCTTATTAACCTAGTTGCCTACCAATCGTATAATCTGATATATCGGTTTCTATCTTAAATATTGTTATTATTCCTATACTGATATACATAGCTATAGGCGCGCTGGTCCTTCTACTACTATTTATAAAGAAAACCGTACTATATAGGCCGGGTAAAAACCTCTATCCCCTATATTGCCTCTGTTAATAAATCCTTCCTACTATAAAAGAAAGAAGGCCTCGTATCGGCCTCTAGGTCTCTAGCCTTCTATTGTTTCTAGCTCTAGCCTCCTAGCTAGACTATACTCTAGTAGCCGGCTAGAGTCTATTAGTCAACTAAGGACCCTCTAAATAAGCCTAGTACTCCGGGCCCCTACCCCCTATAATATAGTCTATAGGTCCCTATATAGTCAAATCTCTCATTAGCCCTATAGCCTCTATATTAGTAGGTTAGGGCACTATACTACTAGGTACTCTACTATTTCCCTCCCTTTACTATACTTATAGTAGGGGGTATAGACCTCTAGGACCTTTATCTAGAATAGGTAGCCCTATAGGCCTATATTCCTTATATATACCTAGGATAGGAGGGAGCTTTAGGCCTTTATTAGGCTCTTATACCTTCTAAGGGTTCTATTAGTAAATAGGAGAGTTAAAGAGTCTTTATCGGCTATCCTTCTACTAGCCTCCTATTGGTTAATCCTCTATTAGTTCTACTAGGCATACTAGGCTATTTTAACTACCCTTTTAATAGTTAGTTCCTTATTTTTCTTCTCTCTTATTTTCTATCTCTAGCTAGCCTATTAGCCTACTATAGTAGTGGCCTACTTAGTAGCTATTAGGCCCTATAAGCCCTACTAGGGCCTCTACCCTAGGCCTTTCTTCTTCCGTCTAAACTTATAGTAGACTCTATTATAAGCCTCGTTAATTAACTGCTCTACTATAGCCTTCGTTCCTCCTAGCCCTATTTATAAGGTTATCTAGCTTAGCTAGGCTTCGAAGTTAGCTAGCTATTTATTAAGGTAGAGGTCTAGTAGTGGTATCTATACCGTAATTTTTAAATACCTACCTAGTTAGGGTTATTTTATAGGCCCTAACTATAATTTAAAGGCTTCTATTCTAGGCTTTCGATAGGGCCTTTATAGGTCCCTTTAGCTTACTAGCCCCCTCTAGGGCTATTAGTTAGTAGTAGCTAGAGGCTCTATAGGCTATAGCACTCTAGATATATTTAATATAGACCTCCTAGGCCTTAACTAGGCTAGGGCCCTATATTTTAGCTACTATCCTTAAGAATATATAATTTTAGGTCCTTAGCTTCTATTCTATTATCTAGTAGTAAGTTTTCTAGGAAAGCTTCTAGTCTAACTATACCCCTAGGAACTAGGCTAAGCCTACTAGCTTAACTATACTATACCCCCTACTACTCCCTAGGTAAGTAAGGGTTATAGGGTCCTTCTACTACCTATAGCCTCTATTAAAGTAGATCAATTTATATTTCTAGGCTATAAAGGCTATTCTATAAGTACTAGCCTACTATAGATAGGTCTTCTAGGCCTTTTCTAGCTATCTAGTATTGACCGCTAGGTCTTTTCTAAAGGCTAATAGGTTAGTATTATTAGTAAAGCCTACTATACTAACTAGTAGGTAGTCTTACTTTAGAGCCTTATATAAGGAGGCGATATATAGGATAAAGAGGACTAAGGAGAGTAAGGAGCCCTATAGTACGCCTATAGCTACTAGAATATCTTCTATTTATTAACTATTAAAATAGAGGATATAGTGGGGTTCCAAAAGTCTCTGGCACCCCGTATCTGCATGCCCCGCTACACACTTTTTTGATGCTACAACCTGTCAATATATCTGTAAATAACTCTCCACCACCAATTACTCTAATAAATCAGATATATATAGTTAAAAGCCTAGGTTCTAGCCTTTAATATTTTGTATACCAGCCTCTAGCTTTCTTGACTACGGCCAGTCGCCAGGGCATTAAATCAATCAGCCGGTCAATCTAGCCCTGGTCAATTGACTACCAATATACCCGAAGATATCTAGTAAATTTAATAATATCCAGCTAGTTTTTCTTGAGCAACTAGATATCTAGATAATCCTACTTTATTTTCCGTTTTAAAAGAGCCTATATATACTTAATTGGGTTTAAATCTAGGCTATAAGCTAGCTAGTTTTCAAGGACCTCAATTATATAGTTTAGGAGCCACTTAGTTAAGGATACTAAGGTATAAACCTAGGTATTATCTTACTAGAAATGCCTTATACTATTATAAATTAGAAGAAGACTATTTTCCAATACTTATTGATAGCTCTATAAACTATATCCTCCTTTTTATAGTGGCTTATAGTCGCATTCTATTATAATAAGGTTAGTCCTCCCTCCTTTCTAGATTCTAGCCTAGACTATAATTAAAATAGTCGCTTTGCTATACCCTTAGAAGGTAATAAAGTTCTTATCCTATTTTTAAGAAGGGAATTAAAAGACCTAGGTTATTAGACTACTTAAATTATTCTAGTAGGATAATTTATTAGTAAAGATAGACTAAAGGTTAGTTAGTAAAATTAAAGGTTAATTTTAAGATTACTTACCTATATTAATATTTTAAGATATTCTAACTAGAAGTATATAAATTGATATCTAGCCGCTACTATAGCCTTTATTAATAGAATTCTCTTCTATATACGCCATTTATATATATAATATTGGCGAAGAACCCGGCGTATCGTTGACCGGGAGATCCGGGTATCTGGGGTACCAGTTAGTACCTTTATTGAAAGCTAAGGGTTTCTTTTAGCTAACTAGATAATATATCGCTTTTCCCGATGTATAAGAACCTCTAGACGGCTGGTTCGAGGCTTATTTTTAAAGGTGGTTAAAGATTCGAATCGTTAAAGTGTGAACTGGACTACTCCTCGGCTAATACTAAATATGTTGGCAATAGCCGACTAGCTTGCCCCGGCTATAATGGCACCTACAATAGCTATATATATAAAAGGCAATATCTCCTGGCTAGATTGGCGACCGGCCATTAATTTGGCCCCGATTTTATATAAATTGATCATAGTATAGTAAAATACTATTTAGTGGAAGGTTGAAGATGGTAGGTACCGCGTCGCGTCGCGCGTTAAATTGAATGTAGGGTGCTAGAGACTTTTGGAGCCCCACTATAGGTATATAATATAGGCGCTATATATACTAACTAACTATAGAGCCTAAGACTATAATTTAGCAAGCTCTTTACTATACGACTACCTAGCCTATTAGGACAATAAACTATAGGACTATTAGAGTAAATAGAGTTAATTCTAGATTAGACGATATAAGGGAAGCCCAGTAAAGGAATAGACTATAGAGTAGCTCTAAGGGTTCCTTATAGCGGACGTCGCTATATAAGAAGAATATATCTTTAGTAAAGAGGAGAGAAACGCCTTTTATCTTTACTAGAGACTAAAAAACGACTCTAGGCCCTTTAAGGGGCCTATAGAAAACTAAACCTATAAAAGAAACAATAGGTCCGATAATAGAGAAAGAACTAGGAATAATAGATCTATATCGACTTTCTAATAGATAAATAAGAAATCATTATAATATAAAGTAATAAGCTAGATAATAGGATCTAGGTTATAGTATAGTAGAAGAAGTAATAAATATTAATATTAATAGATAGAGGATTACTAATAGACCTTATCTCTTCTATATTTATAAATTAACTTTAAATCCTATAGAGGATTAAAAAGGAAGTATATATTATTAAGGGACTATTTAAGATATAATAGGTCTAGTAAGAAATAGAACTATTTAATATTAAAGTAGAGGGGAAAACTACCTAAATAGTATTTAATATTATAGATATAGGACCTAAAAAGGATATAATCTTAGAACGCCTATATTATAGAGAATATAACCTTAATATCGACTAGAAGGAAGGTAGCTACCTTTAGCCTTATAAAAGACTATATTTAACTAGTATAATAGAAGATATAATATCTAAATTATAATAAAGAAATATACTATAAAAAGTACCCTCTCTAGACTTACTATAGAAGATAGGTAATAAAGGATAAATTACTTTAGACTTAGTAAAAGATAATAAACAATTAAGAAAGAAAGTATAATTTAAACTCTATAATAGAGTTATTGTTACTCTAAATAGGAGGTAACCTAGATAATATATATAATAAGTATAGCTAAAATAGAAAGTTGCTATAATAATAGTCGACAAGACTAGAACGCTCGAATTCTAAAAGTAGGTTACTAGATTTAAGGTAGCTATAGTTATAGCTAGAAATAATAAGTTTATATACTATAGAAGTATAGAATAGAGCCCTAAATAGAGGAAGGTTCTAGATAAATACTAGGGATATCTAGTATTTAAAGTAAAATATAGAAGGACTACTTGACTATAGACATTAGGATTATATAATCGAACTTAAGAATAGTATATAGTTAAGACTCTTTAAGGTATATTATACTAATAAGCGATAGAATATTAAATTAAGGAGGTACCTGGAGATAAACCTTAAAATAGGATATATCCGACTATTAATATTATCTATAGGCTACCTAGTCCTCTTTATACTAAAAAAGGATAGGAAGCTCTATATATATATAGACTACTAATAGCTAAATAAATAGATAGTAAAGAACCAATACCTACTACTATTAATCTTATAGCTTTATAATTAGTTAAGTAGAGTACAATATTTTACCCGTCTCTATCTTCTAATAGTATATACCTATATCTATTTTAAAGAGGGAGATAAATAGAAGATAACGTTTTATATACCTTATAGATACTATAAGTACCTTATAATATTATTTAGATTAATAAATATACCTATAACTTTCTAGTCGATCATTGATTATATAATCTAACCATTCCTTAAAAAGTTTATAGTCTACTATCTAGATAACATTCTTATCTTCTTTAAAATACTTAAAGAATATAAAGAGTATATAAAGGTAGTACTAGATATACTTTATAAATAAAAGCTCTTAGTTAATATAGATAAAAGCGAGTCCTATATTATAAAGATAGTCTTTCTAGGGTTTAAAGTCGAGCTCGTTAAGATAGATATAAATAGAACTAGCTAAGATTAAGGCTATTAAAGTATAGCCCTAGCTAATAATAATAATAGAGGTTTAAGGGTTTATTAGGTTCGCTAACTTTTATAGAATATTTATCTAGAACTTTAGTAATATTATATGACCTCTATATAACCTTATAAAAAAGGATACTATATTCTAGTAGAAAGGAGAGTATAAGTAAGTATTCTAATAAATTTATAGTATAATCACTATAGACCTAGTACTTATATTACTAGACCCTATAAAGCTATTTAAGGTAGAGACCGATATATTAGACTATATAATTAGTAGATAGCTAAGTTAATAGGACTAGAACTAAAAGCTATACCCTATTATATTCTTCTCTAAGAACCTATAGTACTTTACTATAACTAAAGAATTAAATAGAAGATAGATTTAGTAGTCCAAGTTGCTCTCTAAGTTTAACTTTAAAATCAACTATATTAAAGGCTCGAAGAATGTATAAGCCGATACCCTAAATAGGAGACCTAATTACTCTAAGGGTATATTAAAAAATTCGCTACTATTACTTTAAAGACGATAAGACGGATCGCTCCAGTATCCCTTACAACCCTTTAAAGAGTGCTATATAGTATTTAGGGAGGTACGTTTAAAGAACGGATATTAATATATCTTAAAAACTTAAGATAATAAAGATAATTAGAGATATAATACTATAATATAGAAGCTAGGAGTTTAGTATATAGGAAATATACTATAGTATAATAGCCTTATATATATATAACTATATTAACGAGTATAGCTTATAAAAGAGATTTATAGGTTAAGACTCGGCGGGTATATAGGAATCGCTAAAACGATCGCTAAAATTAGATAAAATTATAACTTCCTAGGCCTTAGGAAAGAAATAGAAAAGGTTATTAGCGAATATAACGTCTATCTCTAATTAAAGGTAGCGCGCTATAAACCTTATAGGCTTTTATAGCTATTATTGGTTATAGAATAGCTATAGAGTTTGGTAACGATAGACTTTATTACTAAGCTACTACTATCTAAGGATATAGTAATAGGGACAAAGTATAATAGTATCCTTACTATAGTGGATAGGCTTATTAAATAGAGCTACTTCTTCTCCTATAAAGAGTTATAGATAGTAGAATAGCTAGCGGATATAATCTTTAGGAACGTTACCTTGGTCTATATATAGCCGAAGGAATAGATTATAGACCAAAATATAAAATTTATATCGAAGTTCTAGTAGGCTTTAATAATATACCTAGATATAAAGAGTAAGCTTTCGATAGTATACTACCTATAAATAGACAGATAAACCAAACGATTTAATTAAGTTATAGAACAATATCTATAAATATACGTTAACTTTTAGTAGGACAATTAGGTCGACCTACTACTAATAGTACAACTTGTATATAATACTATAGTCACTAAGACTATAAAAGTAACGCCGTTCTTTATAAATTTTAGGTTTAAAGTGGACCTATACTAGGGACCAGATATTAAGGTCCCTAGGGCGGTAGTTAGGGTAGATTAAATAAGCTCGCTATATATAATACTTAAAGAAGAACTCGAGTTTATCTAATATAGGATAAAGAGGTATTATAATAAATCTTGGCTTAAAGGTCCTTACTTAGTAAGGGGGGATGAAGTTTACTTTATTTCTTGAAATCTTCGAATAAAGCGACCAAACAAGAAGTTAGACTTTAAAAAGCTTAGGCCCTTTAAAATTAACGAATATATTTTATAGTTCAACTATCGACTTATACTCCTAGTATCGATAAGGTTGAGAAGTAATATATTCTATATTTCGATACTAGAGTTAGTACTAAAAAACGTCTAGTTAGAAACGATAGTTAAGGCGAAGGATAAGAAGGAAGAATAGGATATCGAGGAAGTCCTAGATTTATATATTATAAAGGGATAGCTAGAGTACTTAGTTAAATAGCTAGATTATAGGCTAGAAGACAACTTATAGTAGCTAGCTACAAATCTCTATTATCTAGAGAAACTAACGGAATTCTATTAAAGAAACCTAGATTGTCTAGTAGTACTAGCTTAGGGACTATCGAGAAAATAGCGCTCTAGTCAACTACCCTAAAGATACTATTAGCTTATATATCTATTATAGCGGATGCTTCCTCTCTCTCCACTTTATCTACCTTATCTAGCGAGGACAAGCCTTACTAAACTATATCGCTACCCTTAGAGAACAATAAACGTTTCTAGTAGTAGATACAATCTAAGTATACTAACGATTTATCTATATATTTCTAGGCCTCAAGTAGGGTAGCCTACTTAGTATAAAATAACTCCTTAATGTTACGCTCTTTATAGTTAAGGCATTTAGATTCGTCTACAATACAAGATACTAAATAAGGGGGAGCGTTAGTAGGGGTATAGAAGGGGATAAGAGTAGGGCTATAGACAAGAAGAGACAAGTATACTAGAACTATTATATTAGCGCCCCCGACAAATATATTTGCTATAGTAGGAGGACCATTTAATTATCCTATAGTATAGCCACTTCGAGTTACAAAAAGAATAAAGTATAACTTTAAAGCCTAGTATATCGATGGTAGTAGCAAGTATAGAGCATTAGATAGATTAGAAGGATTTCTTTTTAATTCGGCCTAATATCTTGTTAGTATAGTAGGCGATATAAGAAGGATATATACAATACTTATAGGTATAGGGGTATTGGTAGTATTTAAAATAACCCTAGGTCTTTTAGGATAAAGAGACCTTAAGGAGGGGCATTATATTACGAACAGACTATATAGGCGGCCTAGAGGGCTATAGCCAGAGTACGGGACGCCTAGTAACCAATCGTTAAATAACCAATTAGGAGGGGATCACGCTTAGTATAGTAATCTATAGGCAAAAGGATCACCAAGATTATAGTAAGCCTAGTGATCTAGCTATAAGGGAATTACAATAGAAGGAGTGATTCCTAAGATAACAGATTGGTATAAATAGATAGTTAGTCACTTACTCTAGGGACTTAGGAAGTTCCCTAGTAAGCAATACAAATAGTTAAGTATTAGCTATACTATATAGATATTGCTTATATATTATTATAAACCCTTTGGCTTGACCGATTTATTTATCTAGTTAATCCAATACCTTTAGTAAACCCTTTTAGAGTCGGGTCTAAAAGATTCGTTATAACCTATTAGAATAGTAGGAATAGGGCTTTAATATAAAGGTAAAGGTTATAGTAGGGGATATAAAGGCGACCCTAGCCTAGATAGCCCCCTAGAAGGCCTTAGGTAAGGACTACCTATCTACTGGCTTATTAAAAACCTATAGCCGACTATTATTTAAAGTACTTGCGGTATTTATAGAGGCCTACCTCTAGCTAGGATAGTTCCTAGCGAGGCTTAAGAGGGCGAAAATAGTGCTCCTATAGAAACTAGAGAAAATCCTTAAAACCTATCGGACCCTAGGAAGCTATAGATATATAGCCCTCCTACCTATAGTAGAGAAGGTTATAGAGATACTATTAGTAAGGAGGGTTACTAAGGTTATAGAGGAATATAGCCTACTATTAACTAAGTAGATAGGTAATAGGAAAAACTGGTTAACTAAACTAGCTATATAGCTAGTAGTAGCCTTAGTCTAGGAGGCCTAGAGATAGAAGGCAACTACTAGCTACTTATAATTAGATATCTTAGGGGTATTTAATATAGTTAACTATACCTAGCTACTAGCTACCCTATAGGAATAGGGCTTCCTAAAGTAGGTAGTAAGCTAGGTAAAAGCCTAGTTATCTAACTAGGTAGCTATCCTCTACTTTAATAGCTAATAAATAGAAGATATTCTAATAGCTATAGGTATACTATATAGCTCCCCGCTCTCCCTAATCCTCTTTATCCTATATATTACCTCCCTATATAAGGCTTTAAAGTAGGACTACCTACTAGTTAGTATAGTAGGCTTTACTAATAATACTAACCTATTAGCCTTTAGAAAAGACCTAGTAGCTAATATAAGATAGCTGAAAAAGGCCTAGAAGACCTATCTCTAGTAGGCTAGTACCTATAGGATAGCCTTTATAGCCTAGAAGTATAAATTGATTTACTTTAATAGAGGCTATAGGTAGTAGAAGGACCCTATAACCCTTACTTACCTAGAGGGTAGTAGGGGATATAGTATAGTTAAGCTAATAGGCTTAGCCTAGTTCTTAGGGGTATAGCTAGATTAGAAGCTCTCCTAGAAAGCCTACTACTAGGTAGTAGAATAGAAGCTAAGAACCTAAGATTATATACTTTTAAGGATAGTAGCTAAAATATAGGGCCCTAGCCTAGCTAAGGCTAGAGAGGTCTATACTAAGTATATCCAGAGTACTATAACCTATAGAGCCTCTAGCTACTATTAACTAATAGTCCTAGGGGGGGGTAGTAAGCCTAGGAGACCTATAAAAGCCCTATCTAAAGCCTAGAATAGGAGCCTTTAAATCGTAGTTAGGGCCTATAAAACGGCTATAACTAGGTATTTAGAAATAAAGGTATAGGTATTACTACTAGACCTCTACCTTAATAAACAGCTAGCCGACTTTAAAGCTAAGCTAAGCTAAACGACCCTATAAATAGGGCTAGATAGAGAAAAGGCTATAGTAGGATAGTTAATTAACGAAGCTTATAATAGAGTCTACTATAGGTTTAGGAGGAAGAAGAGAGGCCTAGGGTAGAGGCCCTAGTAGGGCCTATAGGGCTTAATAGCAATTAAATAGGCTACTACTATAGTAGGCTAATAGGCTAGCTAGAGGTAGAAAATAGGGAGAGAAGAAAAATAAGGAGCTTACTACTAATAGGGTAGTCGAAATGGCCTAACAGGCCTAGTAGAACTAATAGAGGGCTAGCTAATAGAAGGCTAGTAGGAGGATAGCCGATAAAGACCCCCTAGCCCTCCTATTTACTAATAGGGCCCTTAGAAGGTACAAGGGCTTAACAAAGGCCTAGAGCTCCCTCCTATTCTAGATATATATAGGGGATATAGGCCTATAGGACTACCTATTCCAAGTAAAGGTCCTAGAGGTCTATACCCTCTGCTATAAGTATAGCAAGGGGAGGGAAATAGTAGAACACCTAGTGGTATAGTACCCTAACCTACTAATATAGAGGCTATAGGACCAATGAGAAATTCGATTATATAGGGACCTATAGACTATATTATAGGGGGTAGGGGCCCGGAATACTAGGCTTATTTGGAGGGTCCTTAGTTGGCTAATAGACTCTAGCCGGCTACTAGAGTATAGTCTAGCTAGAAGGCTAGAGCTAGAAATAGTAGAGGGCTAGAGGCCTAGAGGCCAATATAAGGCCTCCTTTCTTTTATAGTAAGAAGGATTTATTAATAGGGGCGGTATAGGAGGTAGAGGTTTTTACCCGGCCTATATAGTATAGTTTCCTTTATAAATAGTAGTAGAAGGACCGGTATACCTATAGGTATATTAGTATAGAAATAATAATAATAATAATAGTTATAGAGTAGCTATAGAGCTCGATAATAATAGACTTTATTACTAAACTACTACTATCTAAAGATATAGCTATAGAATTAAAGTACAATAGTATCTTTACTATAGTAGATATACTAAATTGAGTTACTTCTTTCTTTATAAAGAATTATAGATAGTAGAGCAACTAGTAGATATAATCTTTAGAAACGTCGCTTTAGTCTATACATAGCTAAAGAAGTGGACTATAGATCGAGATGCTAAATTTATATTAAAATTCTAGCAGGCGTTAATAATATATCTAGATATAAAAAGCAAGTTCTCGATAATATACTATCTATAGATAGATAGGTAAACCAAACGATTTAACTAAATTATAGAATAATACCTATAGATATATATCAACTTTTAATAGGATAATTAAATTAATCTACTATTAGTAATATAACTTATATATAATACTATAGTTACTAAAACTATAAAAGTAATACTATTCTTAATAAATTTTAGGTTTAAAGCGGACTTATACTAGGGGCTAGACATTAAGGTTCCTAGGGTAGTAGTTAAAGTAGATTAAATAAGCTCGCTATATATAGTATTTAAAGAGAAGCTTGAGTTTATTTAATATAGAATAAAGAAATATTATAATAAATCTTAGCTCGAGGGTCCTTACCCAATAAAGGGGGATAAGGTCTACCTTATTCTTTAAAATCTTTAAATAAAGCAGCTAAATAAAAGATTAGACTTTAAAAAGCTTAGGCTCTTTAAGATCGATAAATATATCTTATAGTTTAACTATCGACTTATACTCTTAGCGTTAATATGGTTAAAGGCTACTACATTCTATATTTCTATATTAAAACTAGCATTAAAGAATACTCGACTAGAAACGATAGTTAAGGTAGAAGATAAAGAAAAAGAGTAGGATATTAAGGAGGTTTTAGACTTATATATTATAAAGGGATAATTAGAATATTTAGTTAAATAGTTGGATTTTAGGCTGGAAGACAACTTATAGTAGCTAGCTATAAATCTTTATTATTTAGAAAAATTAGTAGAGTTCTAATAAAGGAATATAGATCGCCTAAGCTGGAGGGGGGGTCCGACTAGTTAGTATTAAAGAAAGACTCGGGGATAGTATTAAGCTCCAAGCTAGCTAAGCTATAGGGAACTATTCTAGTAGCCTCCTAGTCAACAACCCTAAAGGTACCTAAGGATTAGGCCTACCCTACCAAGGACTACTCTATAGATATAGCTATAGGGCTAGGTAGCGATATAACCCTATCCTCTTTATCTAGCGCCTATATACTATAACGAACGCTAGTATCGCTATAGGTATAGAGCAAGTTATATTGATAAAATAGAGGTTCTAGCTAGGATAATGTCTCCTATAGGATATCTTTAGTAGATACAATTTCTTTTTCTATATAATCCTATTCTTTCTAATTTTAAGTTACTAGAAGGACATTAGTTATAGGGAAACTACATTGGGGGGGGGGGGGGGGGGGGGGGGGGAATAAAAAAAAATAAAAAAATT